>VZTI01005187.1:434887-609013 GCA_013397865.1 Struthidea cinerea
CCCCAGTCTATACAGTTCTGGTACTCTGCATTTGTCCAAAGCTTGTTCTTCTGTTTTTATTACCCTTCCTTTCATCTATCTTTTCACCTTTACAAAGATAGTTATGGAAATAAAATTTTTATATCCCTCCTTCTCTCCTGAGCTCAAAATGAGATCAGCAATGCCTCTCCCATGCCCTGTTTTTCACCAAATTTTACTGCATCAGAAAAACAGCTGTGAATAACTGAAAGTGGTCAGTATAGTCAAGAACAGAAAGTTTTACAGTTTTGACATTGTAATCCTATCCTTTTACAGCTCATGGCTTTACAAGCTGCAATACGGTTTGCAGACCTGGGTAAGGGCACTGGAATTTGGCATCCTTTACAAGGTCTGATGACATATAGTTTTGGAAGAAGCCACTCTTTCTCAAAATTGTTTTTATCAGTTTAAACAAATTTTCTCCCAAATACATGACATGTAGCTTAACAGAAGTATGGAAAACAGGGAATACAAACCCAGAAAATCAGGACTGTAATGCCTTTCTTTCACAATGCCACTTAGTTTTCAGTCTCATTATTCAGGAAATGAAAGAAAAATTGCACTTCTGTCTGTTTTATCCATGTAGGAAAGTCAAGGAAAAGCAGACTCTGTTGTCAAAGATTACAACAATGTATGTCCAAGCATTTCATTCATGAATGCTCAGAATGGCAAAATTCCATTCATCTTATATCTGAATCCTGGATAAGAATTAACTTGGCAGCACTACCAAATGCTAAGTGCTGTGGAAAAGAAACTACCTTCAAAGAGAAGAGTATTTAAAGGCATTTAAGGCATTTAAGCACTAATGCTGAAATTTAAAACATAAAAAAAACCAACCAGTGACAAAACTGAGTTGGCAGAAGAGCCAACTCAGTCTTTCTGGGTCTGTTCTGATGGCGGTCAATGATCGGTTCGGTGAAGTGTGGAGAAAAAAGAATGTCATGATATAAACATGTAACGGTACTGCCCAGAATACTCTTCCAGACTACACAGATTTGCACATCAGCAATGTCTTGAGCTAGAGGTGGTGTGGGGTTTTTTAGCTTGCTTGTTTGTTTTTTCTTGTAATTAATAGCTCCTTTTCTTATACTAATTTGCCCGGTCACATTTTCAGTTTTTTCAGTATTCACAGTAAGAGCACTCAGGAAACATCCCATAGCCCTTGGCAAATTGGCAGGGCAAATTAGAAAATAATTCTGATGAGATATCAAAACATTTAGAGGAAAATAATGGGAAAAACTAGATTGATACATGGAAATCCTGAAGTCAGGGACTTGCTAAGAGTCTTACCAGTACATAAGTTCTTATTCATAAATTATACAGAGAGTATACTTTTTGGATGTCGGTAGCAGTTTACAAGTCAAACAAGACTCAGATGCAAGGCATAAATTACTTTCTCATTTAATTTTAAGCAAATTCCCTTGTAGTAAAAAACAGTGGTTACTCTTTCCATTTTGTGAGAATTTATTTCATTTTCTAATCTAAGAATTAAATACAAGATTTAACCTTATAATCTTGAATCTCTGACAGCTGAATGTTGGTTGACACCCCCATAATTTTTTTATATTCTATGCCAGCCACAGAATAGTCTACAGCATATGCCGACATTTAAACCAAAAACCTGTTTCTGAGCACTGAATTACATACAGTGGAACTTAACCCAAACTTTTAATTTATTTTATTTACAAATTTAACTTATCTGTTATTTAACTGTATCACTCACGGCCCCTCATCAGGACCAAGGCCTTGCTCTGCTGGGTGCTGTACAAACACAAAGAAAAATCCCGCTTCTCTGAAGGACTTCACAGCACAAGCCAAGAGACAACAGATGGCTGGAGACACACATATGGGGAGGACATGGAAACAATATGGCTATATTAGTCAGTCTTCTAGACATGGCTTCAGCATGGAGCCAAACTGTTGTTAACGAAAAGGTGGAATTTTTGAGAGAGTTTTCATAAAGCATTTATTTTGCAGATGTTTAGATACAGTTTCTTCTATGTGGAAGGGGCTATGAAATGATTAGATGGAAGTGCGCCAAGCATATCAGAGTCAGAGGTGAAATGTATATTGTCACTTTTACACTGAAATTTTGGTACTTGTGAAATTTTTGCACAAAATGAAATTTTGCGGATATTAATATATTACCCAGGGAGGACATAAAGAAGTTCAGATACTGCCTTCATATACTAATTCCTGCAGAAGTAGAGGTTATGTATTGATTTCCTGCGCTGAACCATTATCTGACAGTATTTATATGTCTATGTGCCAATTGAAATATCCCCATGATTAATATATTTCCAAATAACTCAGGTTTTGTGTTCTTCACATCTTCACAGCTGTCTAGTTTGTATTATTTTGAACATACTTTCATAAATGTTAAACATTTTAAGCACAGTACTTTCAGCTAAGTCCTACAAACTTTTATTTTGTTCCTTTAGACTGTATGCCCAGCAAACATGAACCATGTTTTTATTTTATACCACTTTGACTCCTGCTCATGCTTCTTTTTTTACACCATTTTAACTCAGACTGCTATCACAGCGTGGTATGAGGTAGCTTAAGTAGGAATGTCTTTCTTCCCTTTTTTCTTTTCTAGTCTTTAAAATTTCTCTTAATTTCACTAGTGTATTGTAGTGCTAGTAGCATAGTCGCTCAGATTTTATACTTATGGATAGTTACATACTTATTTCAGTGCTTTTCTAGATCAGAACCCTTAAAGCACAAACAGGTTCTCTGTCAGATTAGAGAAACCTTTTTTTTAAAAAATCTCTTTTCTTCTCTGTCTTATCATTACTTTGACCTGTTGCTTTCCAATTTGGCTTTCTGGTAGTACTGTATATCTCAAAATACATCAGAGGACATGAGAGTAAGCACAAATGAATTAGGCAAACAGTAATCCTAGAAGTCTAGGTTCCAAACATAGTGCTGTCAAAGTCGAAACATTTCAGGGTACAATGCATCCTCTTCTGCTCAAAGAAGTAAATTCAGAAGAGTAATTACCTGTTTTAAAACCTGAAACAGAACTGCCACTGCCAAATCTTTTGTGAACATATATCTGTGACAACCCTCTGAAAGAGGTGGGGGGAATGGGACTAGGAAAAAATAAGAAAATAAAATGAAAAATGAAGGAAAGGTCAACAAAATATCCACTATGACTCCTAGGAGCCAAACTAAATCAGGTTATGTACCAACACAACAACAACAACAAATTATTTGGTTCCAAGAGCTCTGATTAAAATCAAGTATCAAAGACAAGAAAGGAATTTTATAATACAGATAAAAATGTTCAAGTAGAATGAAACCAAGACAAATCTGGCAATAAATTAAAATGCTAGAAGGCATTCGCCTGCAAAGGCACATATTTTTGGGCATTAGTACAATCCTTATTTCTTCTGTGTGCTCTCTGTAACAACACAGTAAGGGATGGCATCTCATGATGCTTCTCCAAGCTCTGCACACATAAACAGAACCAAGAAATTATTAATAAAGGATTAAAGGAATAAGGATTTCAGCCTTCTGTACTTAACATGCCCCCTCAAAATAGAGAACAAGCCCCAACAAAATTGAAAGGGGTGGCAACTTGGATTCTGAATAACCAATGACCCAGGAACTTTTTCAACATCCAGATTTCTAGCATTCTGGAGTTACCATTTGTTGAGGAGACCCACACTTTCTAAATGCAAGAAGAAGTATGGTTTTCACACTGTTTTTAAATTTGAATATGGGTGACATACATGCACATGTGTATTTTACTGCATTATGTATCTGTAGCTTCCCTGAAATACAAGATACAAGAATTTGTGGTCAATTATTTCTCCTCTTCTTCCAAACTAGAATAACTCTCCTCTTCCTTGCCCCCTAGTTTTAGGAGTTTACATGTTTATTTGTTATTATTTACAAATAAACACTATTTATTTACCATCCATATTTATTTATAAACTCTACTAAGGTTGATGACTTTGAAGCAAAATAGCTGTTTTATTGCGTTGATGTATGATTATCAATTTATTTGATTTATTGTCTCTTAAAACAAAGCTAAAAATATATAGAAATTTGGAAGAAAATGAAAGATGGTGCCTCAGAGGATCTCCCTGCACCCTGACAGATACATTTAATTTCAATTAAAGTCCTGAAAATAGCTGAAACTCTGGCTAACAGCTTCTAATCACCAGGTCCTGCTGTTGAATTTCCATCTTAAACAGTTCAAAGTCAATCTGCCAGTGCTACGCTGTTGGAATCAGCTTGGTTTGCCACATCCCACCTTGCCTGGAGACGTTAGTGGCAAAGGACCATGGGCTTGGAAATTCTCCAAAGCATCTCCCACTGTCAAACCTATTATTGGAACAGCTTCCAGGTGCACCAGCCTCACTGTTCAGAGCTAGAAACCAGCAACTGTACTACTGGAGCATGAGAAGGACTTGTTTTCATCTAACCTGGGTACATTTTCCTCTTAGAAATATTCCACTTCTATGGTCAGACAATTTTCCCTTAGTAGGAAGATGGAGAAGGATAAATATGACTAATGGAGAAAGCTCCTGCCTGGAGACAAAGAAAGCAGGGATGGAAAGAAACCTCTTCTGCAAGAAGACACATGACACGGGAGACTTATCTACCTGCTGCCTGCACAAGTCCACCTGCTGGCACTGCACTCTGGGACTGCCAAGAGAGTTTAAAAATGAAACCCATAAAAATCTGCAAGATCCATGGGATGCAAAAACCTGTGCATAGCTCATTGTAGATTGGTAGGCACTGAACAGCTGAGCAAATAGGTAGTATTCCACTTGGTAAGGGAATAGATAAGAACAGAAAGAGCTGTAGGGTACTAGAAGTTATCCCTTTGAACAGAAATGCTGATAAAAGGCTTCTCTCAGTGCTGCTGTTGAGATTGTTGACTTAAGAATATTGGAAAATTTCTTCATAAATAATAAAACTGATACATTAATTTAGATGGTATGGCTGTAAGCATTTTGGAAATAGTTATAAATAAACACACAGGCAAATGAGAATCCCATTTCCTCCATTACGTTTCAGTATCACATCCGAGGGACTTTCTGCCCATCTGTTATACACATTGCTGGCCTTTAAGACTGCATAAGCCCTCTGTGGCAAATGTAAGAGAAATGTGAACAGGGAAATAACCTCACCACTTTGTGATTTTCGAGCACTCTGAAACAATGTGGTAAGTATTGCTGTACGCATACGGGGATGGTTATGGATATGGAATGATTAATATATAGATATTTTGCAATTAATTAAAGTTCATGCTCCATGCTTCAATATTACAATACTAAAATATTTGCTTGAACCTTACTGAAAGAGTTCATTAGGTGTGATGTACTTACATAATTATGCTTCTTGATTTTGCTGCCTGAATAAGCTTTTTAATGAACACACAGTTCAACATACAAAGCTCTTTATGGAGGACTCTCAAAGTCCTACACTCCTGGTTAGACTCATACTCATTTAAATTCTTTTTAAGCATCAGTTGCAAAATAGTTTCACTAAATCTTCCTCTGGTCAGGCTGGATGTATTTGACCTTTGCTATGATTCCTAACATGACTGAGGATGTAGACCAGAGCAGGATTATTTATTTAAGGGTTTTAGAATCTCTAATTTTTCAGAGTTTAAGGAAGGTAAAATTTAAGTATAGTGATTATGTTGGGGCTCTAAATATACACTATTTATACTACATTGTTAAAATAACGGAAGTACAAGTCTTGTTGTTTTTATAGGGAATTGTTTGATTTAACGAAACGCAGACAAAAATAAGAATCAAGCTATTAAATGCATAGCCACAACCTATTCCAGTGGGAAAAAAAAGTCTTCCAAACACAGAAACCCTTTCAGCTCAAAAAACTCCCAAATAAAACAACAGCCTGGTTTAGAGGCATGTGTCTCATCCACATCCATGGTTTTGTTGAGAGTTCAGTGCAAATCTCAGCTCTGCACAGAAAGGAACAGTAATTTCATGGTGTTATCTTAAAAGAGCAGGATGAAGAGATGAAATTCCCACTGGAAAGGAAAATGGGGCAGCTCAAGTTACCAACACAGACCCTCTGGTATGTTTTTCTTTGCCACTGGGATGCCAAAACATTAACTTCATGATTAATGTATGGAAAGAGGATGGACAGAGCAAGTCCTGTACCACTGCTGGTAGCATGGTTGCTGTGAAGTGAAGCATCACACTTCTTGTATCCTAAGTCACTTTGATCCTTTTGTAAACATTGCTGATGGTCTCATTCATTCTTGATTTTGGTAATTTTAAAATTCTTTCTGACTGTCCTGGGTTGCAGTATATTCTATTACCATCATCATGAGCTGTTGAAACCAGGTGGGGCAGTGTTTCCTGGCCTCCTCCCTCCAGTCTATCTTTCTGCTAATGGCCCATCAATGCCCTGCCCACGACTCAGAGATAACTCCCCCCCGGATTATCTTCTGTTAATGAGCCCATCAATGCCCTGCCTCATGACTCATCATCCCATTGTGAGATGCTCCACCCAGAAGGAGGAACCAAGCATTCCATCCTGGATATAATCTGAGACTCTGGACACCATAGACACCCTTTCCACTGGATTCCCAGAGGACAGGAGCTACATAGCCACCACTGGACCTTCTGAGGAAGAGCAGACCCTTTGACCGGACCACCGCTTCGACAGAGCCACATCCACCACTTCAGGAGGACTGCAGCCACCATCTTATTGGACTGCTACCAACACATTGATTAACAGGGTGTCAGGTTGTATCCTGACTGTTTTCTGCCTTTATTTTTTTTATTTCCCTATTAAATTGTTATTCTGACTTGGTGCCTCCCACTGCTTTGTTTTCAAACTAGAACACTGACAGTTTCAAAGGGCTGCCCAATAATTTTTTAAGTCCTTATTGCCTTTTCCAAGTGGTATCATTCTGCTTCTGTGCAGAATCTGAATCTTTTGTACCAGAGAAAGGCAAGTTTACATTGACACTTTAAAAATATTCCAAATGGCCCCACAGGTCTGTTCTGTATACATGTTTATTGCTTGTAATATGACAGAAAAAGCACTGCAGAGCCACTTGGGGTTTTATTCATCTTTTTTTTTCCTAAGCAATTAACTTCCTGTTTTTATCACAGTGCAGTTTCTTTTCCCTGAAATGAATCACTCCAAAAAGATAAGGAGCTGTAGGATTCAAAGCTGCCACTCACGCATACAGCTGTTGCTCTACTAAATTATAAGAAACTTGCAAGTATTTCTCATAAAAACTAAAAAAGGCAACTTATTTTTTATTCTACTGTTTTCAGCTCTTTCATTTGAGTTACAGGATGTTGTCTGAGCCAGAGGAAGGCAACCAAGAGAAAATCCAGACTTCCAAAATATTTCAGAGGTTTTTCTACAAACTCTGGTGACCCATCAGCATATTAAATTTAGTATTCTTTTCATCTAACCCTAAAATCAGACAAGCACTGAAATATTAAATAAATTGCATTTTTTTCCATGTTTGAATTGCCTGTCACATCAGAATAAGGGAGACATACGTCCTCTAGAATTAACTACAGTTAAACATTAAGGCACTAAAGTATTTTAAACTTAATGGCATTGAGAATAATCAACATGTCTTTAACTTGAGGCCTAACAAATCCAATATACTGATCAAGGCATTGGATCATGTATACAGACAAACTAACTTATTCTGGGCACATTTTATGAAGCTTAATGAAAAAAAGCACGTTTCATCATAGCATTTGTACTTCCAAATAAATGCGTGGCATTGGTAAGTATGAACTGACAAGTATTTTGCTTAAAACATTGTAAAGAAATTTTAAAAGTAACAGTCAGGGAAAAGATATATGGTAATAAAAACCATCTCCAAGATGTGTGCCATGCAAAAAAGGCATGCTCTTCTTCAAAGGAATTTCTGCATACATGGTTTTCTTTGTGTGGTTGTCTAGTATTTCTTTTACTATCTCTTCGGTTTTCATATACCACTTCTACTTGAGCAGAACTGTCAACTTTGTATGCTTAAACTCAGGCTCTTAAATCAGTAGAGCAGATGCCTATTTAATTGAAAATAATGGCATACATTAATTTTCTAACCTGTAGGGGTACTCATAACTAACTTCAAATCAGTCAGACTAGCTACGTAAATCACAGACAGTAACAGTTGTTTATACATGCTTGTGGGGACAATAGCATATGTTGTCAAATTTGATTTAATTAAAAAGTCTATACAATCAAAACCAGCATGATGCATGACACTTCTGTTCAGGATATTTTTGCTAAGAAATGAGGATTCTGATTGACCATATTTGTAAATTATTTTAGTAAAGAAAATTAACTGCTCCAGATTTTCCTTAGAAATGTTTCCTCCTTGGGAATTTTTTAACTAATGTATTTTCCAAATGGGTAATTGGATTTTTCTTAAGTTGAAACCTTTTATGTAGAAATTTACTTGTTAAAATACACAGTTTCTCCAAAACAAAGCTTTCTTTTCAGGCAAACCCACATTTTCCTAATTTTTTTTCTTTTTAATGAAAGTTTAAAAAATGTTTATATTGTTTGACTCAGAAGTTTCCTCTCTGGCACATCTTCATGTCTGAAAGCAATTTACAGAAGATTCTGCCAGAAACTGGGACCAGCCAACCATATTTGCCAGAATCAACATCTAAGCAGCTTTGCTATTTGCTAAAAAGAGGGGTAGACTTTCTTTAATGGTTGCTGGAGACACAAACGAAACATAATGAGAAATAAATGGACCACAAATGCACTCTATTTCACAACTCCGCCGAGAAGTAGAGGGCAGTAGGCTGGGAGAGGAAACTTTGCAGGACTTTATTCCAGCAAGACTGAACCATTCAGAAGATAGTGGGTACTAGAGTGCATTACAGATTAAAAATTCCTGTGTTTGTTTACAGGAAAACAGCTCCAGAAACTGCTGCTTAAGTTATTCCTGTCAGAAAGCCACAAAGGATACAAAGGAGCAGGGAGCCATCTCAATGCTGGGCACAAAACAGGCTTCCAAACCCATTTGGTGGACCTCACATTAACACACAGCTTTGTGCCACTCAACAGCAACGTGAAAAACATCAGCATGCCACAGGCTGCCAAAACATGATCTGATATTGTGCATTCAGCCCTGAGGCTGTAGATTCATTTCTTTAACTAAATAAAACAGGGAACATCTGTTTTTGGTAACAGAAATAAAAAAGTCACTACATTGATCTTTGCATCTGAGGGGAAAAAAAAATACGGAGAAGAATAAATATAACCCAAATGTTACTACCTTAAGAAGTCCTAAGTATGAGAAATGGACACATTTTATTCCTGGAGGCAATGAAACAAGTTAAGTATCAATTTTGTTTGTAAGAAGGGCCACCAAGCATGGCTGGCTGCCCATGATTAGTGTCCAGATGGCTTCTGAATATCTCCAAGGACAGAGAATCCACAATCTGCCTGGGCAACCTACACCAATGCTCAGCCACTCTCAACAGCAAAAGAAAATGTTTCCTCGATGATCAGACAGAGCCTCCCGTGTTGCAGCTGGTGCCCATTGCCTCTGGTCCTGTCACTGGGCACCACTGAAAAGAGCCTGGCTCTGTTCTCTTTACACCCTCCTTCCAGATATTGAAACACATTGAAGAGATCCCCTCCGAGCCTTCTCTTTTCTAGGCTGAACAGTCCCAGCTCTCTCAGCCTTTCCTCATAGGAGAGATGCTCCAGTCCCTTCATCACCTCTGTGGCCCCTTGCTGAACTTTTTCCAGTATGCCCGTGTCTCTCTTGTACTGGGGAGCCAAGTGCTGGACACAGCACTCCAGTGCAATCTGTGACAATGACATTCCTGTTCATCCCATGACACTATTACAGTAAGGCCCTCTGCTCTGTGAAAATGACTTAACTGCATGTTGAAGGACGTATTTTCACACATGTATTCCATTTCCACTTTGCTTGGAAAGGGTTTGTATTAGAAATACAAAGATGAAGAGAAAATGGATTATCTTTCATCTGCCACACCAAGAAGAACTGATTTTAAAACCATCTTCTTATAAAGAGATTGATGCATGGCAATGTTCCAACAAAGGTAATTTCCCTACTACTTAACAGTGTAATCTGTATAATTATTAGATTAAAAATGTAAACCAGTTCAGTTTGACAAATAAAACAAAGATGTGTTTTATTATGTTTTCAAGCCTTCTGCTTCCAGAAAACATGGAAAAGAAGCAATTGTACAACTGGAGAATACTGATGCAACTACTTTGGGACCTCAGGAAGAACTCTTTGGGATCTTCTACTCTATGTGGAAATTGAAGTACCATGAAATTTACAGGAAAACAAAATCCAAACATTCTCTTGTGCTACAGAAAACAGATTTAAACAACCCTTTTATTCTTGGATCTGCTACAAATTCCGTTTTGCCATATTAAGCGTCAGTCAAAAACTGAACACAAGGAAATGGTAGCCTAAAACCTTTTCTAGCTGTTTTATCATAAAATGCCAAAATATAAATTACTTATCACAGTTCAAAGAATTCTTTTGAAAATTTATGGCCTGCTTAGTTTATCATGATTACTAATCTACTGAAAATGATCATAAAGACAACAAATCTGTTACAATGAATAATACTTTATCCAAAATTCTTGATGAAAACATTAATATAATACCCCAAATTTGGGACATTATTTACCTGAAAAACATGTTAATAATGAATGGATTTTAATTGAGTATGACTATACAGTGGTAAATTCTCCTGTCTCCTATGAGAGGACTAAGGAGGAATTATTCTGACATTCTACGGGTACAAAACTCCCAACTTCTGGCCTGGATAAAAGCTGCAAATGAAAGCTGTATTTAGATCTTGTTAAGCCACATAAAAAGAAAAGTTCAGTGCTGCTGTATTTATTTTTCTTCAGTTCATGAGGACAAGCAGAAAGAAATTAAATTGTTGTTTTAGCTTTAAGTTAAATTCAACACGTTTTAAATGGTCACGAACCAAAATTATAGCTTCTTGTTGACTAACCACAAAACACAGCTTTTCTTTAGGCAACAGTAAAGCATTTGGAACAAGAATTAAACACTCTCATTCAGTGAACAAAAACTGAACAAAGTTGCACAAAGTTGTGCATTTCATTAGAACGTTTTGAATATCAAATTGAAAACATGATGTGACTATTAATAAAGATTCTGCTGTTGAAAGTAAATAGTGCTGAGAAATTCAGATGAAATTTCTGTGCAGTATTAGCTCTGAATACCTGAAGAATGCTGTAACAGAAATTTGGCTATTACAATTCCTACTTATTGAAATCAATAGGGAGTTATTTGAGCCTACATTTATGAATAAAGAATGGAGAAAAACACTGTGCCTTCACCTTACAAAAAATACAACTTATTACATCTACTATGTAACTGTTTTCTAGTCAGCAGACAGACAAAGGGAAATGTGTTTAGAGAATAAACAAGAATCCTCATGTTCCATGGAATACCTAGTTTATCATAGTAGTGTTCCTAAAATATCTTGTATGGGATGAGAATTTCTTTGAAACATGCCCATGATAAGAGCTGATTTTCTTGGATGAGAACAACCTGCTTAAATACTAGCTTCTTGTGACCAAATGGAAGATCAGAGCTGCACAAGAAATAGAACTGTGAATGTAGACTACAGATGCTACAGACACTGGGAAACCTCTGATGTACTAAGGAATTTCAGGGACAACAGATGGCCATGTTTGGATCTGCTGAGCATTCAAGCTTCCCACTGAACTGTTTATTAACTTCAGGACTATGGCAAAAGTCTAACAAAGCAAAAAATCTTACAGGACTTCTCTCATCTTTCCCAGAGGCAACAGGCACTTTCACAGTTTCATTTCAGGTAGGATAATGGGATGGAAGCCATAATGGGTATGTCACTCAACACAAACAGTTGAAATAGCCTATTTATGCTTTGGCCATTAATGTGTGCTAAAGGAAACATTTCCAAGTGCAAGTGCTCTATGTATGGAAGAAATGAGTAATGCAGTGTGACATTACAATAGATTAAAAAAGTTAAAAGAACCCACCGACTCTTTTCTGCTCATAGTTTTGCTTTGGGAACGTGAGCGGGAGATGGTGCTGAAAAAGGAATCCTTTTTTGATGCAGACAAAGGTGGAGATCCTGTAAATTCACGTCCTCCAGACAAGCTCTCTATGCTTGGAGATGAACTGATGTTTTTTGAACTTTGGCCTGTAAAACAAGTATAAAAACCAAAAGAGTTAATCAGTGGGCATTTTCCTTTCCCCACAAATACTTCCTTGCCTTAATTGACATTGACTGGGAGTCACGGACAGCTCAACACAGAATGAAATGTTGAAGTGTGTCAGCATGCACTGAGAGATTGAAGGACTGTTCTCACATGGAACTTAATTTCTGTCTGAGAGAAGAACACAAAATCTTTGTGTATATATAGATATATACACAAACACACACTATCTAGTACATACCTATATCTATATATATGTTAAATGATATGTATAGATATACACACACAAATATATACATATATATAAATACCACCTCACTATATGCACCCTACTATATCCACAGACTGAAAACCTTCATGCCCTGTGTGGCAAAATGAGTGAAGTACCATCTCACAATAAAAAAAAAAAATCTGATGTCATCAACACTACAATGGAAACAGTCTTTTCCAACTATAGAACTTGGCAAAGAATCCTAAGAACAAGAACTTCAGATTCCAAAAGCGGGTTGGACACTGAAGATCTAGATCACAATATTTAGACTTTAAACAGGAAAAAAAGTAAGTTAAGTTTGGAAACAAATGCAAGTTCTCATGCTTCAAATTTTAAGGCCATCTCCACCTAACAGACACTTCGATGAAGTCTACCAGTTACTTATTGTCATTTCATGGAGCTTTTGAAGAGAATCTAGTGTTGTCCACTATCATAGTGAAGACATCTGGGGAAAACTGATGTCTGGGCTAGTTCACCACAGCAGTCAGGCGGCCTCTGACAAGGACCATTTCTTCTAGTTCAGGCTTACAAAGTGTATTCAAATATTTAAATTAAAGTTTTGTTTTCATTAGTTCCAGGAGGAAAAATCCCCCAGTATGTCAGTTTTCATCAACTTTCATTAAGAAAATGTTGTCTTAGGAGAGATGCTAGTTTAAAAAATCTTTTTACCATGTGTATGATGAAGTCAAGCTAGAATGACTCCATGAAACTGTAGAGTTTTCCATTCTGGAAAAAAGTTAAATAGCACGTAAAGCTAATGCTCAAGAAATCTTCCTGTCTATTGTTTGATGGCTATTCTGATGAGAGAGTTTATGTTCTCCTTTTTCATTTCCTTTGCTTTTGGTGTGCTTTCATGCTACCATCAATAGCATCAAGTATGATCCTCTGTAACTAAATCATTCACATTTTCTTAAGGGAATAATTACAGATTTATTTGAAATACACTTTTTGCAAGGAGAATGTTAAATGCGAAGAGATCAAACTAGCAAAGAACAAAACATCACATGTGAATAAACAGACCTTAAATGACAAAACTCAAGAAAGGATCTGGGTTTAATATTCTGAATATTTTCTATAAGAAAACTGATATGAACTGCTTCCCACCTTGTCCTTCATTCTCTGTTGCTTTATTCTGCTCACCTCTCCCATGACCCTCCTACATTTTATGTCCTGCTTCTCATGCTTCTGTGGACCTTCCTGTCTGCCTCCACCTCTTCTTCAGATCCCTCCACACTTCCTCTTCTGAAACTTCTTATTCTAACTTTTTTCTTTATATATTCTTTACTTCCCACCAACTTCATTCAACTGGATTTTTCTGTTTTCTGTTTCTTCACAGTCCTCCTCCAGGAACTTACTACCTACCACTTGGTCTGAGGAGTTTCCTTAAGACAGAGGCTGTTGTAGATCTCACTTAACTTTTGCTTTCACATTTCATAGAAAAATGGGATAAGCATTAATCAGGTATACTGTAAATAATTCTGGAGATGAAAAAGGAGAAAACACTGCATGGCAAACAGTAGAAATAATTCAGTCACATGGAAATTTTTAGAAGATTTCTAATTTTAGGATAAAATCATTTCACTTGGCAACACCATTATCCTTACAGTTGCCTTTATGTAAGAAAAAGACTTTTTATGCATTTCATAGTGGCAATTTACAATGGAAGTGTGGTTTTGCAGTAGGTAAGCTTAAAAATAGTCTTGGAACAGATGGAATCACATATTTTAGCAAATAAAGCATTTATGAAAGCAATTCACACAGCTAAGCAAGAGCAGCCAATATAAATGCTAAATGTAAAAGAAATCTATTCGGTGGACAGAGTAAAGTGCAACAGAAAAATATTTATTACATATATATATCTCTTTACCAAAATAGTAATAAGAAGATATATTCCCCATAGGGTCAAGATTGAAAAAAACCAAACAAACAAAAAAAGTTAAACAATGAGCAAAGTGTATTTTTCATAGACTCTTCACTGCATGGCCTGCACTTAACACACTTCAGCTGCAAACAAGCAGATTATTCACAAAAACTCACAGAAAATATTGAGAAAAGAACACTTTAAATATAATAGAGGATCCCACACACATGAAAAATACACCTTGTTAAAAAAATGGAAAAAGATGATGTGTGAAGATTTTTTTGGTATACTCTTTCAGCTCTAAGGAAAAAAAGTCAAAAATATAGTAAGAAATTGAAAAGAGAGAGAAGTGTCCTCATGGCCACTGCAAACAGCTGCACTTCAAAAGATGGATCACAGCTCAGAGGAATAGAATATGCAATGACTTTCATAACCAAACAAGATTTTGTGGATAGAATAATACAACTGTCCTAAAAGGGAATTTGCGCAAAATAATACCAAGAGCTTTGAACAGTCTGGTTCCTATGGCCTATAAAATATATAATAAAAATAAAAAATAAGAGCAATACAAGGTCTAGTTAAACTACAATAGAGATACAGTAAACCAGAAGTGATAAAAATACTATATCTGGATGTTTTATACCCAAGTAAGAAGAAAGGTTAGGACGCACCTGGTCCTTCTGCATGAATAACTAAATCTGGGAAAATTATCATTAGGAAACATTATTTTTTTATTCTGAATCTAACCCTGTGAACAGTGCTGTGACATGGATTATTTGGGGATATGACTGAGAAGTAAGACAGAAAGAACAGCACTTATGAATAATTACAGTATGTTGCAAGTCATAAAGCAGAACTCTTGGATTGTGCTAGGCTTTTCTAATTTCCAGAGGCGTCATTGTTTTTACAACTGTAAATAAGAAAGCTGAAAGACATGTCACACCAAACGTATGTGTTTTCCTTAATGTGGGGGGAAAAAAAAAAAAAAAAGGCATGTATGATTTTCCCAAAACAGAAATTTAATGAATCACAGAATATTCTGACTTGGAAGGGACCCACAAGGATCATCGAGTCCAACTCTTACGAAGCTGCTGCAACAACATTTAACTGAGTCACCGTGTTTCTTCTGAAGTCCTTCAGATGTATTATGTATGCACTGAGTGTAGTGGGCTGAACCTGAGTTGATGGACTTCTCCAAATCTCAGCAGTACAGATTTCGTGTGCTTGATGCTTAGCTGCGTCAAACCACGACACCGAGGCATTAACAACCCTCACATGACTTTGGAAACAACACCGTAGCACCAACGCGCAGATTTCGGGATCTCAGGACAATGACACAAATGCCATTTGTACCTTCTCTGTTGTCTTACTGATTCTACATATTTCTTAATGTGCAGTGTGGTACATTCTGCTCACTCAATAGCTTCACAAGAAGGTAATGGGATAGAGTTTCTAATTTTGGGTTATTCCTCAAAAAAAAAAAAAAAGAAGAAAAAGAAAAAAGAAGTCTTACCCCTCATGTAGAATCAAAATTCATAAAGTTTGCAATAAAGTACAGTTAATAACTAGACAACTCCATGTCCTTCTTTAGCAGCTTAATCATCAACCTGAGAACACCACTGAATCAAAACTCTCATTTTCATCTGCTCATTCTGTCAATATCAGATAAATACATTATCGCTCCTTAAAAGAAATCGGAGAAATCTAATCTTTGACCATCTGAGCATATACCAGAAGGTCCTAAAACCTATATAAAACTGGCTGAATAAACCCCATAAATGTGGAAATCAAATACATGCCTATGAAGCACACAGAACAAATATGTAAGGATCCCTGACGTATGCAGTAGTCAGAACACATTACTGCGTAGGATGTCTCAAAAATATATATATGCACACTAAAATGCATAAATAGTTCACAGTAATGATGCACAGGATTTCACACACTAAAAATACATCCATTTCTGAGGCAAAAAGGAGCAACATTATCTCCACGTGCTGGCTTCTAAGTGGCTCATGACTTGCGTTTTGTTAATGATACTGGGACTGACCCCAGGGTTACAAATGCTCTGCCTGAAAGTCATTTGGAAAACACACAGATGTGGAAACGGAAAAAGGGACCAACCTGTTGGTGCTGTGGAGACCTGCGATGTCTTGAAAAGAATGATAATTTAAATTTAATGTGATCAATAATAAGGCCGTATACTAAAGTAAAAGGTGATGGTGAGGAGAAGACTTACAATGAAAGGAAAGTGAGCTTCAGGTCTTACTAAGTTTGAGTTAAGTCATGGGGGATATAATCAGGAACTTTGGAGGTCCCTGCTAAAATATATGAAAAATCAGAGGAAGATGGAAAAAAGACACACAAAACTGATGGCTCATTCTGTTTGGTCCGTACAGAGGAAAAGAATAGCTTTCATAGTTATAAGGAGAGCAAGGACAAAGATACCAAGAAGAACAGAAGTATGGCACCATATATAATTCAAAACCATCCAGATCTGCCCATCTGTCTGTATTGGCCATAGTCAGGATGTAGGGTATTAAAATTTGCAAAAAGAATGAAATGAATTTTGTAAAACTTTTCAGATAAATTAGTTTCCCTTTTTCTCCTACAGTGAAATTGGAACAAAGGCTTCCAGCACTTTTAAAATTCATTCAAGCCACCTCATCACACAAACCCACATGCTTTTTATTTCAGCCAAGGCAGGTAAGATCCTTGTTAGTCAAGTGCACTACAGTAGACGTTAGGCCCAAAATACTTGCCCCAAATATAACAAGAGGGAAGTAATGCAGCTAAAAGGGACACTGATGGTGGAATTGCCCCCCCCCCCATGACAGAGTGTGCAATGGGCTACAAAGTGCAAGCACATCGGGATTTGTAATGCAGACGGACGCTGACGCACAGCGGATGCCAGTGAGGGGACACAGACGCACAGACGCATACAGACATGCACAGAAAAACACACAGAGACACACACACAGAGACACAGACAGACACGCAGACACGCAGAGACACATACAGAGACACAGAGACACACAGAGACACAGACAGACACGCAGACACGCAGAGACACATACAGAGACACAGAGACACACAGAGACACAGACAGACACGCAGACACGCAGAGACACATACAGAGACACAGAGACACACAGAGACACAGACAGACACGCAGACACGCAGAGACACATACAGAGACACAGAGACACACAGAGACACAGACAGACACGCAGACACGCAGAGACACATACAGAGACACAGAGACACACAGAGACACAGACAGACACGCAGACACGCAGAGACACATACAGAGACACAGAGACACACAGAGACACAGACAGACACGCAGACACGCAGAGACACATACAGAGACACAGAGACACACAGAGACACAGACAGACACGCAGACACGCAGAGACACATACAGAGACACAGAGACACACAGAGACACAGACAGACACGCAGACACGCAGAGACACATACAGAGACACAGAGACACACAGAGACACAGACAGACACGCAGACACGCAGAGACACATACAGAGACACAGAGACACACAGACACAGACATACAGACACAGACACAGAGAGACACAGACACAGAGAAACACACAGACGCAGACACACAGACGCAGACACGCAGACACACGCAGACGCACAGACACACAGAGCGGTCGGGAAGGACGCGGTGGAGCCGAGCTCTCTCCCGGCACAACAGCGGCGCTCGGTGGAGGGACAGTGGCAGTGACGGCGGGCGCCGCCCGGGCCTACCTGTGGTGGCCGGGGGGTGCTGCTGGGCCCGGGCCGGCCCCGGCGGCGCCGCCTCGCCCGCCTCGCCTGGCAAACAAACAACAGCGTTAGTGCGGCCCCGCCGCTGCAGCTCGCCGGGGGGAAGAGCCGCAGCTTTGGGGGTTCAGCCGGAGCACCCTGCTTTGAACAGAAAGGACATTGTGAGAGAGCGCTGGAGGGACAGGCAAAAGGAAACGGGAAGGTTGGATAACCAGTAGTCACAGGCTGCAGAACCCCAGGGCTTTTAGGCGATGATTTAGATCAAAATCTAAACTTTACCTAAGAGTCAAAACCGTTTCGTCACTGGCACTTTACACAGACAGTGTCATTCTGCTATCTGGGAGCATCACAGAATGGCTGAGGCTGGAAGAGACCACTGGAAGTCACCTGGCCCAAGTCCCCTGCTCAAGCAGGGTCCCCTAGAGCACATTACTCAGGATTGTGTCCTGATGGCTTTTGAGTATCTCCAGGAAAGGGGACTCCACAATCTCTAGGCAATCTGTTCTAATGCACGGTCACTTGCACAGTAAAGAAGTTCTCCCTCATGTTCAGGTGGAATCTCCTGTGCATCAGTTTCTGCCCATTGCCTCTTGTCCCACTGCTTGGCACCACCACCTGGCTCCATCCTCTTCACACTTCCATTTAGATAGTATCCCTTCTCTATCTTCTCTGCTCCAGGCTAAACAGTTCCAGGTCCCTCAGCCTTTCCTCATAAGTGAGGTGCTTCAGCCCCCTAATCTTCTTTGGAGCCCTCCACTGGACTCACTCCATGTCTCTCTGGGAGAGACACTCCATAAGGAGCCCAGAACCTGCATCCTTACTGTCAAAAAATTTCATAATTACCTAATAATATGTATATTTATATGTTTTTAAAAAAGGAAAATATCCCCATTTGTCAATCTGTGTTTTATTCCTTTTTGTACTCAGTTCTGCTATTAATAAGGACAATTTCTTTATCCATACAAAAAGCATACTCATTTTCTAGAGACACTTCATAAATAATTCTATATAGGGGGATCATGTCTTTTTTAGGGCATACGTGGTGACTGCGGAAATTCTGCTTGTGTGACAATAAATACCACAGTAGTATCAACTCATAAAAACAAACAGTAGCCTGGAAACTCTTTAAATAGCTGATCACAGTTTTGGCAGAACTTTGTCTTCAAACTGGTCCTTTAATGTGTCCTAGTGGTAAAGCTGCACTCAAATCAAAAGCCTTTTGGGTTTCACCGTGAAATGACCTAGAAGGAAAACTGTATCTGGCGCTATCAGGGAAGGAGAAAAAGAGAAATGCTTTTCTTTCTTGGCAATACACTGCCATTTGGTAATCAAAGAATATCCAGTTTCTGAATGATGAAGGATCCACTGGAACACAAAGGGCAACGCTTCTGCTTTTTTTCCATGTTTTTTTCATTGTCAGTATTTTTATCTTTCAAAATAACCACCTCGACTGAAAATCCAAGGAACTCAATATTTGAATTCAACTTTTGTGCCAAAGGATTACTTCACTGTGCGGGATCAAGAGAATATTTTAATCCCTCTTCTGTTAGCAGGCTACCTTGCATAAGTAATCGGTAATGATACCCGATCTTGTTCTGTGCTGAGGACAGGCTGAATGGGATTAATATATTATTAGGAGGAACTGAATTTCCAATTAGGTGTCTGGACACTTCGTTCAACTGTGATTTGTATTGCTGAAGACTCATCTGGAATTACAGGCTTGCAATAATGGTTTGGGTTTTTTTTTCATTCTGCTGTTTTTCCATTTACATTATCTAAATTATATGCATTTTTTTCTTATAGAAATTCAGCAAGTACCAAAACTTTGGAGTGAGAAATAATTACAACTGATCATGTAACCCAATCATCCTTCATCCAGAGTATGGCAGCATGAATGACAGCTGGTTTGTGAGTGGTACCTCTGCTTAAGCAGAACTGTTAAAGCTCGGATAGGATTATTTTGACAGTCCTGCAAGGTATTTCGTTACCAAGGACTTCTTCACAAAGTAGATCAGCCAATTAATTTAATCTCTTCAAATTTATAAATCTCTACAATATTAATTTAAATTATCAGCAAAGCCTGAAAGGACCAATACAAGAAAAATGGATGACTTATTTTATGGCTTGATGCCTGTTAGATTTACAGCACTTTGGCCTGTTATACTGTCCAACTGAACATCTGTGAGTATTAGATCAACTGGAAGTGCAAATGTCTATCAATTTAAATCCTAAATCCATGCCTCTGCCTACCTCAGCTAAATAACCAAGCTCCAGGAGGCTGAGGAGAGCTGAAAACACAGCAAAGAACAAGAACAGGAGACAATTAGTGACAGCTAGTTACTAACTTGGGAGCCTTGGATTTCCAAACCATGCCAAATAGCTTTTAGATACTCAAAACCTACAGCAGAATCCAGAGCTAGAAAAAAAACAATGTAGAAGCTAAAAAGTTCAGCACAAACACGGGTGGAACGAGTATACTTCTGAGAGTAAATCCTAAATCTCAATGCCTGGGATAGAAGTACTGGCAGGTTCTCACAGCTGTGTAGAGTGCCCTCATTCACTGGAGTTGCTGTACAGCTCTTTGTTGAGGTGGTGTTACTGTCCTCCACAGAACTGAAAAGATTTAATCTTGCTTTTAAGGTGTGATGGAGATTGTGTTGAGTTGTTTACAAATGTCCCTGCATCAAACTTCAACAGGCTTTTTAAGCCTGTCTCCACCACAGTGTCATTGCAAATAGGGATTTTTTTGCTAAACATTTAAACTTACTTCAGACAGACTTCACTGGGGAGCCTCTAAAACACTTTATATTTCCTTTTGTTATTTTTGGTGTGTCTTTAAAAATATAAATTATGGCTCTTGCAAACATAGCTGCCATAATTCAAAATTTCTATACAACTATAGGCAAAATACTTCTAACTGTACAGGTCTGGAACAACAGGCATGGCACTAATATGTAAAAAAAACCTCTCTGTCATCTGAACCTATTTAAAAAATAGTATATTTACATTTTCTTGCCCTTAAATTACTTCTGCAAAAGGCTGTACCAAATATGGATAGACAGAATACACTAAGAGGAAGCTGCAGTATGTTTTTTCCTCTTACTATGAAAATGCTTTATGCCCTACACCATAAATTCTTCATAACTTCACCAACTCTCCATATTCCTGTTGATAGAGAACTATGTGCACAGCTTGTACATGACAATGAGCAAACATAACTACAAGTTTTTATTCTTGTATGGAAAGTATCAGGTGCATTTCCTGACGATACAACATGTTAATTGGCACATATAACAAGCCATCCTTTAGCAGCCACATCAAGATTAAGCTACAATCAACTCCATCTATAGAAGTTGCTTCAAATTATATGCTTTTATTATATTAAACAGGGAAAGAAACAGCCACCCAAAGGCCACTTTTAAACTCAAGAGGGAAAAAGAGAATAACGTGATAAGGGAACTATGGAAAACTTTTAAAAAAGCAAAGAAAAAGTCTCTCCGAAACAGTGTAAATAATTTTGTTCTACACCTAATTTTACTTCCATTGTTGTGACAGGATTTGCATCAGTTTCATTGCACTTCAGTTTTACTGCTCCTTGCTGGAGCAATTTCTGAGATTCTTCGGTGATTCTGAGAGAAGCTGCATATCTGGATTTTGCCAAGCAGCTGCAGTGCCCCTTACAGAAGTGCCTGTATGTTTCTGCTCCAAAAGAACAGCTGCACCTTTCAGTTCTGCTCCCTCAGTGTCTGCTGGGAATGCCACGCATCATGAAAGGACCTTTGGACCATATGGGTGCCTCAGGAAAGAGAAAGAACACCAACTTCAGCTATGAAGTGTTATTTCCCTTCTCTTACACTTTCAAATCTGGTGGAAAAAAAAAAGATGCAATCCTATGCAGTGGTTCAGGGCAACCAGCACCAGCCCTCAAGCTCATAACCATGACACTGGATGAGTTGCTAAACGCAGCAGATACTGTTTTGCTCTACATACTCCTTGAAAAGCACATACTGCCATGGGGTGGCTGGAGATGAAAAGCAGTAACCTACCTTAAGCGTGGCAGAGTATAGCAAACAACTACCAAAGCTGAGCTTGTGAGTTTGTTGTTTGAATAAGCTGTCCGCAAGAAATATAAAAAGAAAGGCTTAACAAAAAGACGCAGTGTTTACTAAATAAAGTGCAGAGGGCCATCACAAATTATTAAAAGATAAATTCATGCTATGGTTCAAATAACTTCTTAAATAAGCTCCACACATTCTAAAGGGAATAAGAATTTATTAAGAATTACTTTATAACTTCCTTCACTTATTATTATGTATTTACCTAATACTGTTATGCATGGGATTTTTTGCCAATAACCTGAAAAAACATATATGAAATTAGTCTTCCAGTTAAAAATAGGTTGCATTTAAAAACCTGAAAAATTACTTGGCTCATGTTCATGGTAATGATGTAGTTTGTTGGTCTGTCTGATGCAGTTTCCGGTTAATATATTTCTAAAGGTTCAAATCTTCCTACAGTATTTGTATATTCTTGAGATAACATCTAATTCTGTATCGCACTGCAAATGTGCTGTTGTACTTGGCATAGGCATCCTGCCTAACAAAATACTTCTTTTTGCTGCTTCCTCCAAATATGTACACGCTGATATAAAAATAAATAGAAGAAAGAACTTTCTTCAGCCCTGAAGATATACGACAAAGCTTCCCTCAGTCATGGCACTGCCACACCTTTCCCCTTTACCTTTGCCCAGCTGAACTGGCATGCTTTCAGACTTCATCATCCTCTGCTGCTGTGACTGGTGGTGGTGGTGCTGCTGCTGGTGGTGCTGCTGGGGCTGGGGGGCTTCCACTGTGCTCCTGGTTGGCATTGAAGAGGGAGGGAAGCTGCTCCCGCCGGCAGGAGTGCCCACTGCCCCACCTGAAGCCATGGCCGGAGCAATGAGCTTTCGGCCAAAATTCAATAAGCTGTTGGAGACTTTGTTAATGTTCAGAGGGGCGGCCTTAGCACTGGCACTGAGAAAAGAAGAGGAGAAATTATCACATCATTGCCAATGGTTTGGACAGGCACAGCCATACATGCATCATTCTTCAAAACTGGGAGATAAAAATCCAAGATTTGAACGTTACAAAGAAGGTGTTTTACTACAGTTGCACTGGAATACACACAGAGACCACAGGGACTGGGTGTGGTATGCATTTTTTCCAACCAGTAGTGGACAAATTTTTTTGGTCCTTCTTGGAAAATGCAGACTAACCCCAAACAAAGTGAGTTTGTACCGATTTTCTTAATTTTCTTAACTTGCCTTTCTAAATTAAAAAAAAAAAAAAAAAAACGTAACAAAAAGGAATCCAGGCTCTACAGAATCAAGAACTTTATAAAATTGATTTTTTGCACTTGTTTTAAGACTGCTTTAATGTTTATTTCTGCTCGATTAAATTCTCTCGAATGTTTAAAATGACTCAACCCCAAGCATTTCTTTCAGCAAACAAAGCTAACATTAGACTGTACTTTTAGGCTGGCAGAGCTAGATGTCTCTTGCTCTGAGTTCACTTTCTGCCCAGCTCAATCATTTCAAGCCAAGCACTTTTTAACAGGAATCCTGATTTCTAAAGTGATTTTGCTGAAGAACTGCTTCAGGGTATAACGCATACACTGAATCCTTATCATTGTTACTTTTTATTTTTAACTACAGTGGCTATTTAATTCACTTCAGTTATATGCAACATTAAGAATGAGGAAATTGTCAAACCATTTAATTTGTCTAAAATAAAGAGGCAAAGAACCTTCTAATTCCCAGTGGAAGTGTTCACACAACCCACAGATCAGCAAAGCCATTCGTATCTGTTCATGCAATAATTTCCTGCCTTATATAATTAATGCTTGAAATACCCTTCACAGAAATATATCACAACCATAAAGACCTTTTCACTCCTGAGGTTTTATTTTACTAATCTGTATTTATATGATATAAATAGCTGTCCTTTAAAAACATGAAGAAATGTATTAAAACCAACACAATCACTGCACAGGGGAAAATAGCTTTACAATGTTTTGGGGAAGTTAAACTAAAAATAAACTACAAATGAATTAATACGGGTAACTTGTAACTTCTGCAGACACCTGTAAGAGTAATTTTGATTTTGCTTTTCCTATAATTTCTCTATTTGTCTCCAAAGATGGTTTTTTTTTTAGAATACACAATACAAACATGCACACACATATAGAGCACATCCAGAAAATAACAACAGCTGAGTTGTTCAGAATCAGAATAGATACTCAGAATAGAAAGAAAAGGAGAGCTATCAGAAGGAAGTATGAGAGCCTGCACACTCACAAGATACAGCCCCAAGCTATATGGGGCACTTCTGCCATATACTGGTGATGAAGAAAGATGGCATCAAGAATTTTTTAGGAGGAACAGCAGTGCAGAGACTGGGACCAAGTGTTGCTTCCCAGTTTATGGAAGCTGGGAAGGAATGACTGCTGAATAATAATTACAGGATATTTCTGTGTCTCCCCATTGTATTGACTGCTGCTGGTGTTACAAAAAGTCCTTCCATAGTCACCTGAGAATGACTGACAAAGTTACTAGGAGGAAAGCATCTGCAGAACTATAAAATACTCTTGCAGGAGGTCCAAATGGTTTCAAAAATAAACTGAGTAGTTGCGAGACTGAAATGTTAATGGTTAATGACTTAAACAATTTCTGATGCGCGAAAGCTCTGGGTGCTTTGCTGAGGCCAGGTTTGCGGCCCCCAGCTGAAGGGGAGGAGGAGAGTTTTTGATGTTTGGTGGCTTCTGGGTGAGAAGCAGAAGTCTGCTGACCCTGACCCCAAAAGAAATCCAGAGACTGCAGTGCGCTCGCTCCATGTGGTACCTGCACTGACCGATTCAAGGATGGCTGGTGTATCACAGTGCTGGATCTTTGCTGCAGCACAAAATGGAATTTCTGAAGTTATAGCTGATTTGGCTCCACTAACAGCTGCAGCACCCAACATTGCAAACCTAACAGCCACAACACAAGCACCCATGTGATCGAGCATTAACGGGTCGGTTTCAAAGTCCCCTTCTAATTCTCCTGCCTGGGCGGTGAAGGAGCCAACAGAGAGTCATGGCTTACAGTTTATTACAGGCAATTGAATGCCAATACTGCGCCTTTAACCCCTGCTCAACTGGCACGTACTTGAAAGGGAGGGAAACACACCTTTAACAGCCTCCTGCAGGGGTATGAATATTCACCCATGACTGCACAGGCTGCGCAATGAACAGTCTCACTCCCTCTGGACAGGAAATTAATTGGAGGAGACCCCCCTGAAAAGGTGGGGGAAGCAAAAACAGCAGTGCGAAAAGCACTTTGTGAGACTGAAGTTGAGATTCCGCCTGAGAAATATTAAGTCCAAGCTGTCAAATAACTTGAGCCACTAAGGGGTAACCCCTCCAGACCAAGCCCTCCAAGACTTGTATTGTCAGCTTTTGCCAGGAATGATGCCAGCACACTCCCACTGAAGACCAAAGGACATGAGTCACCCCCTAAGGGCGGCCCCCTCAGGAGTCCAACACTTTGGTCCCCTCAGACCCTCCAGAACCTAGACTTACCAGTTTAACCAGTTCTGAGTGAGGGATGGCTGGTGGATTTATATGAGAAGGCCCCTAGAAAACAGCCAGGGAGATTCAATAATCACTCTTCCCTTGGGCCTTTTTAAATTTTTGGGGTTTTTTTGTGGTAAACACAGGAGCACAAATGTCAAACTGAAGTTGCTGCTCTCGTGGATTATGCCAGACAAGAAAAGGAATTGGGCAAGGTAATCAAGACTCAATGGATTGCTTCTTCTTTTTGATAATCTGCCTGTAGTAGACTGAGTTTTCTCTTTTTATAGGAACCTGCTGACAGATGAGGTCATACCAGTAATAACTTGGCTGAAATTCAGAATCCAAACTTTAGTATATTTGGCATATTTTTTCCCTCAGTCTACTGAAAAGAATCACTAAAGTTGTAGTTTGGGGTGGTATATATCACTCACTCACCTGAAGTATGACGTTGGAAGGAAGATAATGGCTTGCACATTGAGTCCATTTATGTTGTCTCTAAGTCTAGAACCTTGACAATCACTAAAAAACCCCCTTGACTTTGCACAAAAAATTATATTTACCAAAAGTAAGTTATTTACTCTGATGGGCCACCCCAGCAACAAAGCCACTGGATACTTTGAGCTAAATGTATCATTGGAATTGTGATGGTTCACAGATGCAGGAAACAAAGCTTTTACAGAGGCTTGGGTATTTGTGGGTCCAGCAACTTGTTTCTTTCTTGTTTCTTTATTTTTTAGCTATATTTTGCTTAATAGAAAGTGACCGTTTTCCTTCTACACTGTTTGATTTGCTGCTTTGACATATATGTACACCAGGACAAATTAGTTTATTTGCATTTTTCAGATGGTTGGAAAGAGACTTTTTGAGAAAAACTTCATTTTACAGGAAGAAAAAACATAAACATGTTCTAAGCCTTCATGTCCAAAACATGATTTTTAGAAATGCTTCCAACAGTAACATGCAAGGATGTTTTAGAATCACATGACAACTAGAAAGGACAGTTATCACAGCTCCTAGTAACCTGTGGTGCGATTTGGCTGTGCTATGAACTGACACTGCTAATGATCAGCTCAGAACATATATAAATTCATGAAAAATAAATAATGATGCTATCTAAATACTTTTTCAAGAGGTGGTTTTAAAAAATGTATTGTGAAGTAAAATCTGTGCAATTTCTCTGAATGACAGCTTCAGAAAATGAACAATAGTGAGGTGCTACATCTCTGGAGGAGTTACATTAAAACTGAGCTGAAGTTCAGGAAAATAAGAACAATGTGTCTATTTCTTACCATTTAAATGTCTGATATATTAATGCAAAGGATGATTACAGCCATTAAACATGGATCAATCTACATTTTAGCCATCTAAATGTACCAGAGATGCACAACAATTACAAGAAAAATACTGATTGATTATGTTGTAGAGTTATCAGCAGATGCATTTAAAAGTAAGGCATCAGTTTAAAAATATGAGTATCAAGGAGACGTGAATTCCATCTATGAAGCAAACAATTTTGTTTCATCACAATAAGCATCATTGACCTTGACTGTGAATGGTGTATTTTTAAACTAGCAGTAGGAAGATGATTCAATCTCTGCAGTTTTCTGCTAAGATGGAAATGTTTTGTTTTAAGCAGGCCTTATTCAAAGGCATTTCTCTTTTCAGTAAGCAATCATTACAAAGAGATGAGAGACAAATATATGAACATGACCAATTAAAAAGTTTTACATGCGATAAAATAAGCAATATATATTAGAGATTTGTCAAGATATTTTAAACATATCACTGAGCCTATGGAATTAAAGATGAAAAAGATGTGGCACTCGATTTAATCCATCTCTGCTCGCTGCAGAAACATTTCCTAATGTTACGTCTTCCAGTTCTTTCCCTAGTCCAATCTTAAACAGTTTTACCACATTTGACCGACTCTAAGTGTTTTTGTCTTGAGACGAATTTATCTCAGCTTTTCTTCTATCTGAATTATTCTAAACAACTTCCCATCTCCTTTGGTGTGTATTCTGTGTATGTGTGTGCAATTGATTTATATTCCTACACAGATACAATGAATTTTTTTTTTCTTGGAATTTAGGTTTCCAGCAGGTGTCATTCTTGTTTGTGATTTACTTGTTTTTTAAAAATCCTTGAAATCTTTCTTTTTGAAACTTCAAACAACTTATTTTTCAAGTTTAGGCAACATTTGAGATAATTTTTCAAAATAGTAAGTAAAAACATTAAGAAAATGAAATAGAATGCAGTAATTTTTGACACCTGTCCTCAACTTTAAAGCTTGATTTATAAAGAAAAAGATGTTTTTGCAGTCACTGTACTTAGCTTTAATTTCTGCCTCTTTGTCCATTTTTAAAAGCTTTTCAAACTACTCCATTTTAATTTTAGTTGGCCTTTAATGTAGCTGATTTCAACAGAATGTGACAGAGATGCAAAGGTCCAAAAGCCAGCAAGTTCCCACCAATCAGCAGGCAGAGGGTACGGCTGGGGCCACGTGCAACCCAAGAAACTGCCTGTGACCGTGTCAATTGAAGCATTATGTCTTGTACTGGCTTGCCCTGCAGCCACCAGCAGCCACCAGGCATCAGCATCCACCTTGTGGCCACCCAGATAATATGGCCTTGATGAGGCCATTTGAGATTATTGATACAAACCAATTCTAAAAGAAGGGAGGAAAAGTTTTGTAAAAATTACTTCAAACTGGATTTACATTAATTCAACTCAACTTAGACAGCTTCTGGTACACAGATACCCCAGACTGTGATTAGATGCATTATCAGAATTAGTTCAGCTATAGAACTCACATTGGTAATGTTTTACCCCCTGCTTTTAGGACATATATTATTGTGCTAAAGTGTCCTCAGCCTTCCTTAAAAAGACGCCAGCGAGTGACTGCAACACTATGTGTAAAAACTTCAATTTTTTCATGTAATAATAGTCAAGGGACAGATTTGAAATAAATGTCATTAAATAAACACATGTACTTCTAATACTGCTTATGTAATTCATGTTTAGAATAAACGTGACTTCTGAAACATTTTGTTTATGTAAGGTCTTAGTTTGGTGAACACACATTTAGAAATAGCTTACCGGGTTTTGTTCATCAAGTCTGCTCCACGTGCTTTGTAATAATCTAAATTTTGTTGGAACTGGTGAGTCACCGGTCTTGGATTTCGCTAAAAAATAAAAAAATACCTCATTGTAATTTTCTGGGAGATTTTAAGCAGAGACATGAAATATGTTCATTAATGAGGATTAGAAACTTATAGAACAATGTATTTTCCTGGGGTCTTGTTTTCTCAAGGCAGTAATGTCATTTACGTTAAAGCGAAGACTTAAAATCCTTAACATAATACCAAATTCTACCTGTAAGTCCATTCCATGCTCACAGAAATCAGCATTCTTCAACACAGTGATGAGGCTGTTTGCTGTAGTGGTAACATTCGAAATTAAATCAATAATTCTTGGACAAGAACAGATACTGATCTGATTTCTTCCTGCAGGTCAGGTATAGAATTTTGCCACCCCCAACCTAAGGTGCTATGCTTTTAAAGAAAACGGTAATAGTACGGAGAAACGATAGCAAACATTTTGAACTTAATACATCACTAGCAGTATCTCTGTTAAGCATAGAAATAATTTTAGTGAGACAACCTGAGCACTCCCACTAGATGGCACACGGAGCCTATTTTTGCTCTCCAAATTTCACCCTACTCAAAGCCGAGGCCATGAATAAAGAACTGTTGTCCTATAATAAAGTGTATATAATTAATATTGAAACCAGAATCCACTTGTTATTCTCCACTTCTGACACAATGAAACTCTTTCATGGAATCATGCTGCCTTCAGTAGTTCTGAAGTCATCCTTTTGGGCTCTAAGAATACATTGAACATTAAGCATAGACTGCAGTATATGCATAAAGTATCTTGATTGAATGCATGCATCCTGAAGGACACTATTTGGAGGGGCAAGTAAATATTTTTAAGTAGAAAAATTTGCATGCAGATGGAGACAAAATAACGGAGCGGTATACAGAGGAGTTTTAAAAAAAAATACATATATAAATGAGAAATGGCTTAAATAATTTCTAGTGTAAGAGAAAAAATGACAAATTTCTGCATAATGATCAGATATATTGTATAAAAGAGATCTAAACACTTTCTAAGTATTTGCTACAAAGGTTTAATCATTTATTGGCTGTTGCCTTATATTCTGATCTGCCTTCCTAAGTCCTGCTAGTAGTAAATACAGTTTTAGTGAACTATACATTGACCTTTCCAAAACAGTTGCTCACAGGTGAGAGTACACTGTATTTTTGACAGAGTCAGTCTTCAGCTGTTTCAGTTTCACATGTTGAATATTTGCTTTCCGGATTTCATTACAGACTGGCGTATCCACAATCTTATCATCTCATTTGCCACATGCAGATAGCCCTCCTTTCTTGAAAACCTTGTTTTTGGAGGAGGACACAGGACTTGAATTTTTAAGACCAAAACACTGCATGAGCACAAAAGGAGAAAAGAAAATTTATAGAATTGGTAGATACCAAAGGCCAGGATGATTTCTGGGAGCATATTTAAGGGTGGGACTTTCCAGATTGTTTCCAGCAGTTAGACTTAATCTTGTATGAAATGTCTCATTTTCTTTCTTTGGAAACACAATAAACATTTTAAACATATATGCTGTTTGTAATGTTCATTAAAAAATGAAGCGACTACAAGCTATTAGACAAGCATTAAAAAAATTCTCATCTATCCTACCACTCATACTGTAATGGTCGTTCTACATTTTTCATCTCCTGTTATAAAAACAATGTTTCAATAACTCTACCTATTCACAGAGCTTGAAAGTCAGTCCTCATCAACCGACAGCAATAACAATGAATCAGCTTTAGTTACTATTGCTCCAGTTTGGTAATTCAATACATTTCTATGATAATCAAATCCAAACTGACGTGATGAGGATAACTGATGGTTCTGCGACTTCTACACGAGTAATCAAACTGTGTAACTTTTCTGCTATGAATTAAGTAACTTCTTTCTTTACATGTCTTGAAGGGTAAGGCTGAAGAGATGGCTAAAAGAATGGACACTTCTAAGCCAAAAGACAGCCTTTTGAAAAATACATGTTACCAGGTGCTAGCCAGTTTTGCAATATGCTTCCAATAACTCAGTATATATTGAAAGTTAGCAAGAACATTGAAGTTTCTTTTCCAACACCCAATAAATAATAAAAAAGATTATTATACATTGCTTCTGAATTAAATAAAAACCCAAAACCAAAACAAGAGGAAAAGATCATGTGGAACAGTATCTTGAAACATATTTATGCAGAAATGACAAGCAATTGAAGACACGAAAGGCTGATCTGCTATCTAAGCACTTAAAGCCATTAATAGGAATAACATCTAACTCGAACATATGAATGAGGCTCAAGCATTACTTTCACAGGGGCCTATTTAAATTCCTATGAGGTTTAAAGGTATCAAAGGAAGAAGCAGTTTAAAGTACTATTACCTGCAGTGAAAAAAAAGCTCTCGGAAAAAACATTAGAAATGCAATATAATAAATGCCAAGGGTTACTACTGCAACTTCTTTAGTAGCATCACCACTGAGAGATCCTCTCAAAAAATTTCAATATTTGAAAAAACCTAACCTCACATATATGTTAGCAGACAAGTATCTGTGAAGTAACAGAAAATGTAAATACTTCTGAAAACTGAAATTCAGACAGTAAAAAATACGTTATTTTTAAGATTATGATCTTTATGTCACTGTGGTTGTCCTTTAAATTTTGTATTCTTTTCACCCATTTCAGTAAGTTAAATGCAAAAAGCAGAACAGAAAACCTACACAATTACAATGTTTCTTCCTTAAGAATTTTAAACTAATCCCCCTCTCTAAGCATTCAATTTGAGTTGTCCCCTAAATTACAATACATGTATTAGAACTAAAGGCTAAGCAATTTATTTACAAAAAACATACCTCTGTTGCTTAAAATACTCACAGCAACAAGGTTTTTCCTACACAGTGCAATTTAGAATGATCCAATTTGTATTTTTCATTACTTAAAGTTATTCCTTTTATTTTTCAATTTATGTACATTATTTTGCTACAAACTTAGATAATTTTTTTTTCTTAAAAGTATAATGTTAAAATGACAGCAAAATCAATCCTTCAAATTTACAGTTTGCTGAATCCCTCCAAGAAATTGTGTGAGGGCATTATAGAGATTAACACGTATATTATTTTCCCCTTGTAAGGAAAGAGAGCAGAAATCAGAGAGAAAAGCTGTCTATGCCAATACTAGATCCCCTCCTTTCCCACATCCATTTTGTAGGAGAAGTCTGCTGGATTTATAATTCTTCTAATCTTCATGTCTATCTAGAGCAAACATAGTTTCAGTTGGTAGAAAATTCCCAATTTACGCTTTTATAAGGACAATGTATGAAATTCAGATATAGAAACACAGAAATTGATGTGATTTTGGACTTTGTATCTTGAAAATGTATTAGCCACAGTCCAAAGGGAAAAAAAGCCTGAAAACATTTCAGGTGTGTCTGAGGCATTCCTGCCTCTAAGCCTTTCCTTGCCTAAAAGATCTCCCCCCCACCGCCCGCCCCGTTCCCGGCCCATTTGCCTGCTGAAGTCCTCTCCCTGTTCTGTCTGTTCTCAGCCACCACCACAACTAACTCACTCCAATGCCCATGGCTGCCAGGAGGTCCTTGGGGACTTTCTATTTGCCTTTATCCTCTTCCATGGACATGGGGCCAAGGTAAGTCATACCCACAGCTGCACTTTGCGAGGTGGGGGATGGACGCTGTGGTCAGAATCAGAATCACACTGAATGCAGCAGATTCCCTAAACCTGCACAAACTGCTGAAAAGCAACTCCCACCAGCTAAGGATCATGCTCCATATGCTCAAATTCCCAAGTAAACCCCTTTTCCTTCCTGGCCTCTGGAGACATATCGCATCACATTACCCCCAGAATAGACAGGATACAGCAAAGCACGTTCATGTGTGACAGAAGTCACAGGCTGTTCTACAATGTACCCACTATTTCACCTTCTAAATACACAGCATGTTTAGAAGTTTACATGCAGGTGCAAGTGGAGGAATCTCTATAACACTCTTCTTTGTTGAGGTATTTTCTTTTCTCCCTTTTTAGTTTTATTAACAAGGGGAAAAATCAAATACAATTTTGCACAAAATCTGAAGGTTCAGAATAAAAGACAAGAATGGAAAAAGATTTTCAATATATCTAACAAAAAATGAGACTTACTTTAGCAAACATGCTATTGCCTCAGTGCCAAGGGAAAAGCACTTGTCATTAGAGAAATGAATCGCTCAGCTGTTTATAAGCAAAAAGCTCTGGGGGAATTTCTCAAGGCCCAAACCACAAAGCATTGCAGGGTTACACAAACACATGTTGCAGGTGTTTTGGGGTAGACAGGTGGGAAAACCTCAGCTACTAAAAAAATACTCCACTTAATAGATTGTATCTGAAACTAGATAACCTCAATGCAACAGAGAAAAAACAAACAAAACAGCAGCAGCGAATTCTACATCCAGACACAATAGGTTTATCAAAATAATCATCTCACTAGTGCCAAATGGAATTTTTTAAAACTAATTTTTTCCATATATTAACCAAATGCTGCCAACATTTATCTTTTTCCCCCCTAAACTACTAATTTTTTAAGCCTAAACCAAAACCCAGACTGAACCAAACATATGTAAAAAGAAAAGAAGGACCATGATGCAATGTTGTTCAACTTATTTGAACAATTATTTTTAGGGAGCCAATTTTCTCCTTTTTCCCCTCTTCAGCTGACATGGCAATATTTGATTTTCTTAATAATTCTTGTACTGCCTAAGACATTTTTGTATTAAAATTCTATTTTTTCCCTTTCATTTGTTTCCAATGAAAGTTGGAGGGTCATGTGACCTTAAACTCAAATAGGACTGAGAGGTCAGGAAAGGTTTACATTTTCCTGCTAGATCATCTATGCTTCTTTCTTCAATAAAGATAACATAAACATGGCAAAAATTTGGACTGGGAACAGAAATGATACATAGCAGCTGAGATGGGCGTAAGTTTGTTCAGTTCAGCAGCAGCTTTTCTACTAGGCACTAATACTTAATATGAAGTGTTTACTAATTATTACCTAATAACTTAGAGAGAAAACTTCACCTTTCCTCTTTTTATTCTTTTGTCAGATATTTAAGCAGCTGTCTCCACCCCACATGAACAGAATTACACAGTATAATCAAAGGCTTAACATTACAGAAACACATCACAGTATTTTGTATACTAAACAACCAACCCACACCAAACTCCAAAGCACCCAAAGCAAACACCATTCCTCAAACAAAAAACCTTTCTTTTCACCTGCTAATTCTCCTCTTCCCTTATTATACCTTCTGTAGAACAAACAACCTGCTGGAGCACAAAAAGGTATTTTATCCGCCTATGAACCACTGAGTTATTAGAATGAAAAAATACCCAGCAAGACATTAGATGACATAAGGTACTACTGCCAATCCAAAAGTGGTTCAAGGCCAAGAGCAAAATACCATCTAAAACATAGACTGATAGTCTATCAATTCTGTGTATGAAAGCAGCACATGAAGAGTACACTGCACAGAACTAATAAAGAACTTCCTTTAATCACAGGAGTCAGGAGATCCATGCACTAATATTGGTGTTGGCAAAGGAATGCCATAATCCTCAAACTGGGAATAATGTTTCCTGTTTACATTTTTCAGAGGATGCTTAGGGTCTCAATCATGGACCTTGTTATTTACAATGCAATAACAGCATGAAGAATTATAATATTTAATTGTTTCTAAAGAAAATTAAGAGGGGTTTTTTTTTTCCTAAGCAACAAAATTTCTCAGAAAAAACTGAAAAGGAAAGAAAATACAGTTAATTGGGTCAAGAATGGAAGACACCCCTGAACTCTGAATAGGCTGAAATAAATTATCTCCAGTTTTGTTACGTGACAACCCTCCATTCCCCTGGCAACTAGAAATTTCAGACACCAGGAAGATATTTTAAATACTGTGCGTTATGGTCTGTTTTTAACTTCATACACACATGCTTTCTCTCGCATGGGCATTCTATGACAAGAGATGAAGAACTGAAAAAAAATGACAAGTGAGATTTAAAAATGCTTCAGTGACTTGACTGAAAGAAATTTCTAGTTGTGTATTTTGGCTTCTTGTCCTAACCACTTGGGAAGCCATTTTTTATCTTCATTTGTAGTATTAAAGCATACTGCGTTTTAACAGGTAGATCAAATCCTACCAAATCAGCTTTTATTGATATTCCAGACAAAAAGACTCCGACATGCCAACGTTCAAGTTCATAACCTGCGTAAAATCCCCATCTTGCATCAACAGAATCGCTTAAGTACCTTTTAAATCTGCCTCTTAATTTAGTTGCCTATTTTTCAGCTGAACCCTTGGTTTTAAGAAGTAAATTAACTAAATAGTAAGGTATAAATCTGACAGTGTTCAGCTCTACCCCGTGACAGATTTATGCTCTGGCATCTTGCAGCCTCGCACAGTTAGGAACAGGAGTTTTACAACATTGTGGAGGAAAGCTCCAGGCTTTTGAAGGGAACACACAGCAAGCCTCGCTTTAAACCCTGGAATGCTCCAAATTATGAGATTTAAAATATGACATCTTTATGTACAGAAAAGCTACCACATTATGGTTTTATTGGCACTCGTTTTGGACAACCTGCATAACTCACTGATGGCTTTGTGAGTAATGCAGTTATCCGAAGCTTATACTTATACACCCCTTGTAAGCACACTTACAGCATTATATCTTCTCCAGATACATGCTTGCACACAAATCTCACATATCAGGGAAAAACAAGAACATTTTAAGGTGCTATTTGGTTATTTCTGCTACGTGGCGAAGAAACAGAATAATTCATGTTCTGTGTGTAATGTGCTACGTAAAACCACTTCAAAAAGGTCCCCAGGGGAGTGAAAAAAGCTCCTTCACCGAGCCCCATGCACACACCACACTAAAAGGAATGTGACATCCAAGTCTTTTCCTGTGAAACACAGAGAGAAGCTAAGGTCCTGGTGCTGCGGGACAAGCAACTCCTTTCATTTAGGATTCCAGTCATGACAAATTATCCTGCAGAGTCGTTTTGATCACTACTGCTCCTTAAAAAGACAAAGGAGAAAGAAATAATGTCTCCAAACCTAATTTTCCATAAAAATGTACAGCAAAGAATAAAACATACCATTCCCAGTTCTATCTTGACAGTATTTTGCTATTTCAGAGAAGCGCTTCCCAATACAAATGTACTCAATAGCCTTCATGACAACTGATACACTAATATTTACTATAAAATATGTAGGTACACAAGCAGTATATGTACATTTATGTCAGAAGAGTCTGAACTCAAATTCCATCATAATAGATTGGATATGATTTAGTAGCTAATCTTTCATATACTATTGAAAAGTTTTGAATCCATTTTTATATAACTCACAGTTTGTGTTTTGCAGATTTTAGTAAATAAATTATGATATGGAGAACTTTTGATTAGGTAGAATCAAAGTGCTTTAAGTGTTTTAAGTGCTTCCTTTTGATAAACTACCTTGCAAACTAGAAATGATTAATTGAATTGTCAGGTTGCACATAAGAACCATAATCACCTCACTCTAACACCGTTAAATACATCTTATTAGTGTAATTTTATAAATAACATAATTACTTTTTTAGGAGAGGGTCAGTAGCTTTAGATGACTTTTTAAACAGAAGTAAACCTATCAATTGAAAGAAACAGCCCCAAGAAATTCACAGGCAATAAGTTTTATTGGTAGCTAAAGTAATTAAGAGCTTAAAATGCTTCAGCTTCTTGCTTTAGCAGCAAGTACAATCAGAATTGCTTTTACTTTGCTACTGAGGATGTCAACTTGCTCAAATAGGAGAAACAGTTTAAAAATTCTGTCTTCCGAAGAGAACTTTCTCCCCTGTTTTGTCCTGGAGACTTGCTGTCAAATGTTAGCCAGAAGTAGAAACACTAGTTCCTTAACTCACCTTTAGCCATTTCCTCTGAAAGACTCGGCACCTCCCCGCCCTCCCAGAAATCAGCAGCCAGACCCCCACTCCTTCCTGCCCTTAAGGTGGCCAGTGGCTCTCCTTCCTGCTGGGCCACACAAGATGAGCAATGAGGACAACGAAGTTACCTGGCTGGGCCCTGCTCTCGCTGCCAGCAGAGGACTGCAGCCCCATCTTGCTCGGTCCCCCACAGAACTGGGACAAATCCTTTGCTTCTGCACCATCTTACCTGTGGCATGGCTTTAACTATGCGAGGTGTTGCTGATCTGGTAGCTTTGCTTTATTCCATATTATTTCTTACCATATTCCTATTAACTTAAACGCAATGGTTGTTTAACTTGGATGGATTCAGTATTTGTGAGGTCTTACCCACACCACTGGCCTGTATGTGCAACACTAAGGAGAGAGCAACGCTTGGGAACTGCATTGCCATTGGCAATCCAAGAGATCAGCTTTCTCCCTCGAGTGATGACTACTGTGTTACATATGGTGCTGCAGAATGAGAAGGACTTTGAAAGGTTTCTCATTTGAAAAGTCTTGACTAGATGACTAATCAACCACTTTCCAAGTTTTTTTTCCTGAAAATATTGCTTGTGACATACAGGATATATTGAAGATGACTATTTTGTGGTGGGTTGATTACATAGTTAATGTACCAGTGAAGAGATTGCAATGAACTTTGAGAGAGATAAGAAAGCTATTGTATCACAAGTATTGACCATGTAGCCTTTTTGTATTTTAAAATGCATAGGTGCACTGGGAAAGAAGGTGTTGAAACAAATGTACAAAAATGAAGCGGATTTTTAATTCATGGTACACTTACTATTTTTATGTGGTACTATGGCAACATGGTTATTCCAAGTAATTTATCATTAAACTCTTAGCCGCCTGTCATACCTTATTCTATTAATGAAACACAATAACTGAATTTTTAAATCAATAATTCTTAAAACAAAGCATAGACTATTTCATTGGAAAACATAAGCTTCTAATTTTAAGAACATGAACATAAACAAAGAATAAGTTAATATCATGGCCCACATTAGAAAGCTTAGCATGCAGTTACAGAAAAAACGTTGATTTAATTTAAGTGACGTGTTTAGATTGCATCTAACCTTACTTTATTTGCAAATGAGAATGTTAGAACATCAAAATGCTTGAGTTCACTGCAAGGAATTGAACATGGTTATGAAAGCAGAGGTCGAGTTGAGAATGGTGCCACATTTTTGTCCATAAAAATCTATCTACCTCGCATTGAACATGCAAGATCTTAAACTTTCAGAAATTAAGGCAAATGGAAGTTCTCTGTGAATCACTGAAAGTAAATGCATTTCTTTTTTGTTTCTCCTAAGTCCTTTTCTCCCAGATGAAGAGATGTGTAATCAGCTTTTCTGGAAAACCTAATTTCCTTTATCAGTCATATCTCATGTAAAGGTAACTCTCCTTTAAAGTACAGGTGACCTTACTCAGTCAGGCAACTCTCCTTACTTAAAGTACAGGCAGCTCATACTGCCCTAGGATATCCATTATCCCAGCTTCCTGATAACTTACTTTGTCATGCACCTAACCCCCCCCAACGTATTCTTGCTCCTGAAATATCCGTCACATTCTTCATGATCAAAACTAAAACGCAGAAGTGTTTGTTCAGAGTCCCCCTCCCCCTTGCTGGTACCCCTGTAACGAAGTGGACCCGCACCCCAGCAGTACCTCTGCATGGAGGTACAAATTAATGAGCTGCTAATGCCGGAGCAGCGCCAGATCCCAACTTCTGATTGGCTGCAATCTGGTCATTAAAGAGAGGTAATTAATGCCAGATTGCACACACAATGCTAACAAACAAACAAAACAACCCCAAACCTGCTTTTCTCCTGCCACAAACGGCAAAACAACAATACTGACATAACGGCAGCGTTCAAAGGACAGTTGCAGCTCTGCAGCAGCACCTCAGTTAATGAGTGTATAGAAAAGAATTTATCTGAAGAAGAAGAAAGTGAAACTCAACAGCCTTTCAGGCACATGAAACCAGCTTAGAGAAAACTCTGAGACGGTGGCAGCTACTTAAGAAGAAAATTCAGCTGAAAATAAATGTACAAAGAGTTCAGTTCAAAATTTCAGCAATGTGTTTTCCCCTTGTCACTCATTGCTCAGATAGTGAATAGTGTTAAAAGCTAGAATGCAGATTTCTCCAACTATTTGTTATATGAGTGATCATGACCATATTTTATTGCTTAAGTTTTCTGGCAGTACCTGTAATTTCAGTCATGACGAACTAATACGACTTCTTTGAAATGTCATGTATGCTTCTCCATGGATTTAGTTAGAATTTAATATTATTATATAGCCACTTTCAATGTCAGCAGATAGCTAAAATACAATGTTGAGTAAATATAAGCAGCAGTAACTAGAATATTATTAGCATAAGTAACAAATTAATTTCCATCAACCAAGCACATTCTTTTTTTCTTTTTTTTTTTAGTGGATAGCTTATGATAAAAGATGTCTCCACTGAATTAAGCTCTTAACTAGCTTGCTCAATGAATGGGGCAACTCACCATGTTAAAATATCTGCAAGCAAACTTATTTTACAGAAAAATGAAGAATAAATACAGCAGGATTTCAGACAAAGGATAGCTGTCAGGTTCTTAGCATGCGATGCAAAACTGTAATATTCTATATAGTGCTTTAGTTTTCTAATAAGTCATTGTGATAAGGTTAACACTTCAACATAGAACAACATACAAATAGGAACACCCAAAGATGAAAATTACTTTGCTTATGTTGCTGTATTAGAATTTTATTTGCTAAAGGGTGAAAACAGATTTTCAAAATTCACAGTTAACTTAAAACAATAGTTTTAAACCTTTTATTCCTAGCCCTGGCTGCCTTCAGGAAGGAAAGAACATCTGGTTATTTAAGGAACACAATATGTTCACATTTTCTATGACTTTTGTTTCTAATTGGGTTTTTTAATTTTTTTTTTTATTTGAACAACTCTAGTTAGAACTATGTTTTTTAATCACTTTATATTTTTTCAATGCCCTATCTCCATATCTCTACTTCTTAATTTTGCTGCCTTTCCTTTGAAAATTAACAGTTCTCAATGGTTTTGATAAGGAAAAAATCTGAAGAAAATGAGCCACTCGTGGTGTATTAAATATGCAGACACACACCTTCAGTAAATGTTTTTGGATATACATAAAAGAACCATCCCTTATTTTTTCATTTTACATATACACAATTTTAATAGCCCATTCTTCCATAAGAAGCTCTACTTTTACATTCAGAAGGACTGTAAGTGCATAGAAGTTACTTTAATATAAATAATTGAGGCAATTATCTGTTCAAAGATTAGAAATGTGAAACAAATACTCTGCTAAGCAGGTTAACTTTATCACCCTATGCAAAGACAACAACACTGATTTGAGCTTTTCATTCCACATTTTCCTAAGAAGCGGAGCTAGCCAAATGCAGAAAAGGCTGAAATTCAATTATTCTGCATTGATCCGTACTCATGCCTGTAAAATTAGTATCTCTCAGGCCCCCCCTCAGAGACAGGTGCATTAACTTGTTTTCAGCTATTACAGAGATGTGTATTTCTCTTCTGTGGCACTGAAAAATATCAGAGATGTGGTATCTAAAATGTTCTCTCATCTCAACTGCCAACTGGGGTTCGCAAAGTGAACAGGAGAGCTGCTGCAAGCATTAGGTTAATGGCAAGTACTAATTACTTTTCATATTAGTGTTAATACTGGATAATGCTAAGGCTTCTGATAAGGTTTGATTCCACAAAAGGTCAGGAAATTGTATTTTTCCATCTTTAAGAAAAAAATGCCACCCATCTTTTAAGTACAGCTTTCTTCTGACATTTAGGTTGCTCTCCTGGTGATGACTGCAGTGAAAAGAAGCAAACAAAATGTGACAGGTTCATCAAGCCAAAGTTTAGCTCTCCTGATAGACTACAAGACAAAAAGTAAGAAGGATGTACCTGTTATGTCAGACCAAGGAAACAGAAAAAATAACAGATGTCTTCAGATGTGCAAACCCAGGTTATCTCCAGAACTGGAAGTTACAGATGGAAAAGCTGTATCAGGTCCATCTTAACAACTTCACCATTTATGACAAGATTGTTCCTTAAGAACCTTTCAGTTTTATGCACCTACCCCCAGCCTTAGTCCAAACACCCCACAATCTCCCCTCGGTAAGATGACTTGGTATTTTCCTAGCTGCAAAAATAACATGAAAGACAACACGTATTAGAAAACCTGGAAGAGGTAGATACCTGTTTGTTCCTGGCCATGACTTCTAAACTGCATTTCTTGTCCAGCTGAGATTTAAAGCTCCAAGGAGCAGAGAGCAAGCCTCTCTGAGATATTTGGAACAACACTGAACTTTTTTGGTATGTTCAGCAAATAATGAAATAAGCCACTGGAGCATGCCACAGTCTCCCAGAGAAGAGTTCCCTGATTTCACGTACTAAAACCCAAGTGAAATCTTGGAAGAAATGCCATGCAGAGCAACTCAGCCCTGAATAAGGAGAGACAAAATTGCACTGAACCAAATGTAATTTCCTATTAGAAACCAGAAGCTTGTGATGGAGAAATGCAGAGGAAGACATCAAAGAAGGAAGAAAAATAATTAAGAACTGAATTTGTTAATCACCACTTACAAGCTACACCACAGACTAAAGTCTCTTTGTCATTTCTTCCAATCTCCTTTTATCTGCACAGGGAATAAGGGCAAACTGAATTATTTCTATGCATCTAGCAAAAAAAAAAATTATCATCGTTTTCCCACTTACTTTGGTATATATAATCTGAGCACTGACTTTAGACTCCTACAGCACCCATGATGCCTTGTTGACCCTTCCCTTTCATTCTGTTTAATGAAAAATGTTGACAGACTTGGAAATGTTTGTGCATAGGTCTTACAGAACACCAAGACTTCTATTTCAGATATATGAAAAAAGGGGACTAAACAAACATATGCTTACAGACACGTAAACGAAACTTAAAAGTCATACCTAGGAAAAGGTAAGAAACAGGTACTCAAGCCAAAGCCTTGAAAATACATTCTTTCTCAGGCCAGGAGCTATTTTTTAGTTTTAGAATGATCCTTTAGAACAGGTATTCCTTACTGTAAGAAGTCTTGATCTGTTTACACAGCCTCAACACAAAGACCCAATGTAAAATGAGAGGTGGCTGCAAGTCCCTTAGGCTCTTCATTCTCTGGAAATCAGAGCTTCTCAACCTTCAGAGTATTTCCCAAGCAGAGAAGTACAGCTCAGAAATGAGAAACAATTGCATTTTATCATATTTAAACTGACAAAGCAACCACCACTCTTTGCATCAAAGAGTTTCAAGTGCTAATTCACCTGAGCAAAGGGAGAACTACATGAAAGACATGGTAGAACTACATCCAGTATTTTTCTGAGAGGTATTCAAGGCCCACCTGAGAATGTTAATTAATAGGACACCAAGGCCTTTTGCGCCTGACAACTTCATTCTGTTGGAGACGAGCATAAGGAGTGGAACAGTGATTAAGCCTCTTTGTGGGAAGTTGGTGGTTAATTTTTGCCCCCTTCAGCTGAAAGCATATCTTGCATGCTGCCTAGCATGTTTCAGAGGACAGCTGAATAATTAGTAATCACTTTATTGTTTAACATATCTCTTCAATAAATGACAGATTACATATTGAATTCAGATGGATAACTGAGAAAAATTTTCCTCCCTTTGTATCTTTCTTCTAAAAAATACTTCTATCTTCCTTTGCTAAGAAAGTACATATATGATTTCACAGACTGCTGCCAAAATCTTAAGAAAGATTCCTGAGATCTAACGTTAGAAACTTTCCTACACACAGAAAAGATGATACACTTTACTTCTCATCATGAAAGTAATCTTTGTGCCTGAGAGGAATGAAGAAAGCAGTTATAAGGATGCAGATTTCTGCAAAAAACTGATATAGAAAAACAAAGAGACAATTTTTTTCTTAATCCATAAAAGTGTAAACACTGGTACAGAACGAAATTTTGCAGAAGGCAGTCAGAGTGCAGAAGTGATGAATTTTTTTGCTTTCAAAGATGTTGCACATCAAGAAGATGAGGGAAATCAGACTTTACACTGGCAACCTACTAATGGGACATGTACAAAGACAGTTCCAAACCAGCAGCACAAATTCTGCTATCTGCCACAGATCTGAGTAAGCAAAGATTACCGTGTACAGCTTCATCTCAAGCACTTAATCCACTATACAGTGGGTATCTCCTGTGTATTATACCCACACATATACATGTGACATTCTAAAACAGCAAGAGGTTTTCTTTTTTTTTTAATAGATGAGTATATCAGAACCTGTATGCTAGTAATATGTGACATAAAATTTATGAATTTATACAGTTTATTCATGTGAATCTTTACAGGCTGTAACATTAAACTCTTGTTTTTAATCGAAAGCCATCACATAACCATTCTATATTGGGCAGGGGTGGTGCTTTAAGGATTAACAGTGATTAATCCCAGAAATCCCATGAAAAAGGTCTTTCAGATGAAATTGCATGATGCTTTCTATACAGCTTACTAGGTTTTATATAGTGACATCACTGTTTCCCTGAAAAGTATAGTTTAGCCTAAAAGTCTGTGCAGAATACCAAGCAAAGTTATTCTAAGGAGCACATCTGCAATTACCAGAACTCCAGGATAACTTTAGAGAACTGTCCTTTAAAGTATCCTTTAAAGAGTAAAAGAACTTGTTTCTACTTTGTTTCCAACTCTTTCCTTCAGCTCTTTTGTCAGGTAAGAAGAAACTTGAAACTACCATTTAGTTTCCAAAATGTAGGTTGTTATTAACTTCATAGCATTTAGAACATTTTATTACAGTGATTTATTCCTGTATTAACAGAGCGAGCATCTCACCTTTGGATCTCGGAGAAAAAGTGCTCTTAGGATAAGGGAGTGAACATCTCCAATAGGTGGATAATGCATCAGAAGTCCCAAACAGGTCTGATAATTACTTGAAATCACTAGGATTAAAATGAAAATAAAAAATGAGAGAGAGAGAATATTACTGTCTTATTTTGATATTCCAAAACAGTACTTTTTCCAGTAAATTCATTACAGTTCAGATTTTGCTGTGTTTTCCCACATGGTCTCTCCGAACTCAAGCAGAGTAAAACTTATTTTAGATAAACATAATCAAGCTTCATGACTACACTTGGTCCAGTCTAATTAAGAACAGTTCTAAAACTATGACTTTATATCATAGACATTTATGTTAGCTCCAGATTCAGACGCCTCAATTCAGACCTCTGTAGCTGTGCACCCAAATCCTGCCCCAGTCAGTGGAGCTCAGGGCAATACCGTCAGCAGAGCTTGAAGAACTAGTCCTATACCCCAAAATGGACATGGACTTTTCACACTCTCCTCCACAGACATCTAAATTGAAATATGATAATTTGTGTTTATGGCTTTATGATAAGTTTGCACCACTCTGATGCTTTTTTTCTGAAATATCTTTTATGTTGTTCTTATATACATATTTACATACATACACACTCAGATACCTATGCATACGTAAAATTATTCAACAACTCCTTGTTTTCTTCTAAATCAGAAATGTCACAAAATGTTCAGAAGAAGGGAAAAGACTAGATTTTAATTTCATAAATACTAAAAAAATATAGTACATCATTAACTTGTTTAGATTATTTCACTTATTCAGAAAATTTCAGCATGCTTTGCTAAAGTTTATGATTTTGTTCTAATCTGCTTGATTTTATCTGAATCTATGTAAGCATACTCTATGGCTTTTTGCTTGTTGCTGTCACCTTCAGGTTTTTTTCCTTCCCAAATCAATCTAATTATGAGTGCAATTATTAAAGACATCTTTTCAAGCAGGTCTATGTAAACTACTTCATTTCTTTTGCACCATCTAAATCCAGGCAATCCATCTGCCACAGCTGTCAAAGAAATGCCTGTTAATGATGCTTCCACTCTGCAACATAAAGACAGCCTCTAACAATAGTAATTGTAAATAAATTTCTAACAAACTTTACTATTCTGAGAACTTCAGCTGTAGTAAGAATACCTTTAATTAATCAGGGATATTGCAAATAAAAAATTATTTTGAATCACCTAAAGGCAAAATAAAGGGTGGTTTTACAGACAGAGAAATTTAAATGGCTTACTTTTTTTCTTTCATGTGAATAAGCCTCATATCCTCCTGCACCTTACCTCCCTCAACAACAGGATTATGGGGAAAAGATGCAGGACTGGGCAAAATGAATAATTATAATCTGTGTAAGGAACCACTTTATCATCTTCATTTCCGTTGCTGATCCGACAGCTTGTAATTTCATACATCTGCTTTCATTTGTAAAGCACTCACTTATCCTACTCATTCTTTATCTGTTCTGCCTGTTCTTTTTCCTACCCTTTGTTTTTCTTGTTCTTATTCAGGTACCTGCTTTTTCTTCTTGAAGTCACAAAGCTGGCATAATGAACACAATACAATGGCCTCCGTCAGAGTTCTTTCAGAGTATAATACAAGCACCACACAGAACATACCCAATCAAACTCTCATACGTAAATCGAATTTAAGATACTGAACTGCAGATGTGATCATGATGCCTTTTTACCAAAGCAAATAAAAACAATGAATACAGATATTAAATGCTAAATAGTTTTATAAATGATAGACAGTAACACCAATGTGTTTCTCTTTTGAACAAGTAAGTATGTGTTCTATTCTGCAATGTAAAATGGATTGAAATATCCTTTCTCTATTTTTCCTGGAAGAGTTCTTTGCTGTCTCACAGATACAGAGAAAACGAAATATTAAAAAAACTAATTTATTTTAATGGTGCAGACTTGACCCCTGACAAAAAACTCCTTATCCTCTAGAAAGTTAAAAAACCTCCAGCACTTTAAATGAAAGACCTGCTAAATTTTATATAGTTTTTTTATCTTCAGAGTTTCCGCCATATATTTAAATTGAAAGAGGGTAGATTTAGATTGGACATAAGGAAGAAATTTTTTACTGTGAAGGTGGTGAGGCACTGGAACAGGTTGCCCATAGATGTTGTTGATGCCCCTGGAAGTGTGTCAGGTCAGGTCAGATGGGGCTTTGAGCAATCTGGTCTAGTGGAATATGTCTCTGCCCATGCCAGGGGATTGGTCTAGATGATCCTTGAAGGTCCCTTCCATATCAAACCATTCTATGATTCTTGTGTCTTCAGGACAAAATGTATAATATTATGCAACAGAGTGGCAGTTTTCTTAAAAATTATAGAGAAATAGCAGTAAAACAAAACTGAATATACTTATTGGTGTTAAAAGGATCTCTAAAAATCATCTGTAGGATGAAGTTTCTGGAAGGAGATTCTGTGAAATACAAATTTATCCAGTCTCAGCAGTAGCTGGTGTGTCCAGCTGCCTTGTAAAAAGCTTGGTGGGTCTTCAGCTGTGCTTTTCCTTCTCTCATTGGCTTAGTGAGAGTCACATCTGGATCCAACTTCTATTGTGAACCACAAGTTCTCACTTCCCCAAAGAAGAATGGTACTAGCATTTCTCAGGAAAGGAGCAGAGAAATTCCTCTCCATAGGGAAAACAATCTTACTGTCCTTTTATTAATATTGTAATTCAGGGCCCAGAGGAACATCACTCTGCCTTCTCCCTTCTGCTTTAGAAGAGACTGACCTTTCTCTGTTGGCCCAAAACCCACCCCTGGATACAAGCAGCATGTGGTGGAAAACCTGAACATCCACTGTACTGTCCTCAACAAAGTCCAAATTTTCTGATACATGTAATTTCTTAAAAGTTTAATCTTTGATGTCACTGATCCTGTATCCAGATTACTTTGTAACCCTGGAAGGGTGGGACTACTCCTCCCCGCTGCTTTACACATGGCCATGTTCTCCTTAGTAGGCCCTAAATTGAGTTAAACATAGACAAATTAACATCTTGTACTATAACAAAAATAACTGATCAGTTCCTCTAAGAAGAAGCTATGGCTCCTTTATTTCTCTCAAAATATTCGCAGCACTTTTAGAGATGAAAAACTGAATTCTAACAATGGCCATAACCTACTCCTCAAGTGTAAACAAGATAAAAATACACTTATTCTAATACCGTTCAGTCAAAATTAGCTCCTGGTGCAATAATGGCATTAATTCCCTACGCAAAATATAGACAGGTCTTCCAGGTTTGTTCGTTCTTGTCCTTCTGGGAAGGAAGTAGGTAAAATACATCTATTTTTGCATCACATCCTTCCCTCCACTCTGATTTCATCAACACCTGCATGGAAATTCACACTGGTGAAACAGAAGCAAATATTCACGCTTCTGATTTGACAGACTAAAAAAAAAAAAGTATTGCAAAAATTTTTCCAAAGAAACAGAAGAAATAATTTATTAGCATTTACAGCTACACTGGTACACAACCCTATGCTTGGCTTATCACTCCACAAACAAAGATCTGCTTGGATACAGATGTAAAACTGAACAGAGCAGTTTACAGAAAGGCTGTGTACATGATTATGTATCTGTAATCTCTAAAATATATACGCAATAATCTGATAATCTAAATGTTCCCTTCTCCTGGAATTATATACTGTTTGAGCAACAGAGGATTTCAAAACTAAAATAAAAATGAGAAATACAGCAGAAATAATACTTTCTTAAAATCATGTCCTTGAGAACATCATAATAGAGCACAGAAAAAAATTCCATCAATTCTCAAACCAGCAACTTTTACCCATCCCCAAATGTGTTGTTATAAAAGAATCAGCACAATTTCTAAACTTTCAAATGCTTTGAGTACTGTACTATTATAATTGCTTATATCTGACATTTTTATAACATAATATCTTAGGAGCTTTATTATTGTTCTTATTGTTTCAAAGTTTCTAAACTAAAAATTTCCCGATGGTTTATTTAAATTAAAGATGATTATCACCACTGGATGTTTTGAGCTTATATTTCCTTTCACCAAATAAAGAGAAGCCTTTATAAACTTATTTTACTTGAAAATGTTTTTAAAATTACTACAACTTTGAACTCTGTTCAAAGCTCAAATATTATCAGCAATAAAAAAAAAAAGAGGAAAAATGGAAAATTTTTCTTTTACAGATTTATAACAAGCTTTTTTATGAAATCAAGAACTGTGGAAATTGTTATGGTTTGAGTTTGATATTGGAAAAATATATTCAACTTTACAGTATTTATGACTTACTTTGCTTCCCCATTCTATTATGCTTAGAGTAATTAACTAGGTCCAGCTGTAGAACAAGAAGTTACGTATTACAGAAACAGTCAAAATATGAAGTATTAGCTGTCCTGACGAGATGACTTTGCCTCTCCTTTGGGCAAACGTACTACACTGCAAAGCTATTTACTCCTCTATTTACTAAGCCTGGGAAGTTCAGAGAGAAGAGGGAGACTGGTTTCATACAAAAGCCTGGAACATATTTTTAGCTCACATTTTAGTTAACTCATACTGATTACTTGTGTCTCCGCACCACAAATCAAAAGAAAACAAAGCCAGAACAACTTTCCCTCCCCAGGAAGAGAGAGGCTTCTTACAAGCACAGTTCTAACGTGTTTTTTTTTTTAAAAGGTAAGCAATGACACAAAATGAAATACTGATGCCAAGAAACTTTCTTACCTCTTCAGTACCTATCTCTACCAAAAATTTTAAGATTACTTCAGTTCGCTGCATATAAATAAGCAAGATTTAGATTGCAAAACATAATGACCTGGAATCAGATCATCCTGAAACATCAGCATTAATTCTGAAACCTTTGACCAGAATTAAATGTCCACTTCTTTGAGAGGAATGGAAGGTAGCTCTAAATTCAGAATGTTTATTAAAAAGTAATTAAAAAACACATGAAGGCAGGCAGTGGAACGACATGTACGTGTAAAGTACCACGTTATATTTTCAAGACTGGGCCCTAAAATAGGAACCACAGATGTTGAAAACTTCCTATGTCCTAGAATACAAAATTGTGTCAAATATGTGACCTTGTTATAACCTAAAGCTTACAGATGGTATATACTTAACTCTGAAAAACTTGCTATAGAATTCATACACTTAATGACAGCCATACATCTTGCTGTGAAATGCATACTTTGTTGCATCAGTTGCATACAGAATTTTTTGCAGAATACGATAGGACAGCAATAAATGCCTCAATTAATCATTATGTATCTTTCTCCTCCCATTTAAAATTATGTAAGCTAAAAACATGTTCTTGATTGCTTTTTTGTCCCAACTTAATATTATTGGCCATCACTAAATTATAAGAATTCACCTGTGCACAAATTTCAGGTGTACTGAACCAAAATAAAATAAATGATAATTTTTTTAAGATACTACTCTTGCACACAATAAACATATTCAGTAATTGCTACTCATCTTTGCATTTCCTTCAAGATATCTCTTCAAAAATTGTGAGTCACTGTCTTGTGCATTTTCTCCTTTTTCGCAGGGGAACAGCATAAAAATATTTCAAGTGTCACAGGGAATCTGTACTCAATTCATGAGCTTGGTCGGAAGGTGGAGCTCTATACTTGCCTGTATCACTTAGAGCACATAAAAACTGCAACTCCATGTGAAAACACAGAACTACTCACAAAACAAACCTGCATTTAACTCCAAGATACAATTTGTTTCATAAATACAGCAGGCCATGTCTGATAATAAATAGCTCCTCTCCCAGTATTTGGAACGATTTTCAATATGTTAAAAAAGTCACAATGAAATTTAGCATGTTTTAAGGTCTCTCTTTCTTTCAAAGAATAGGTTTGCGTTCTTTAAAAAAAAATTGTAAGATAGCTGATACTTACAGGCATCTCTGATATACAACAACATGGCTACAAAAATGTAGTCAACTAAATTCAGGGTGATACTGTCAGCAAATAGAGCATCCCAGACAACCAGAAGATCCTGAAGCGGGAATTCACGTCCAAACAGGAGCCTTACCCATCGCCTGAAAAAAAGGGAAAAGTTATGATTTGTATTTCTCCATTTTACCAAGTATGGTAAAGTCAGGACACATATCCCAGGATCAACTACAGTCCTAAACATCTTACCAGAAAATTTTGCAAAGCACCAAGAGCTGTGATAATGACTGAACTAATTGTATTTGTGAAAATGTTACTGCATCTACATCAAAGAAATTACACATTACAGACTGTAGAAGCTTCACTGACTAATATTATTATGTGGGTGACCCTCAAAGGACAAAATACGTCAATCCCATGTACCACATTTTTAAGCATTTAATGTGATAGTGACCTAAGATGAAACGGAGAAAATGTTATGCAAGAATGGCCTGGAACAGCAAAAACAGGAGGGTGAAGCCAGTAGTTTATGGGAAGCCCTGAAAAGCCCAGTCAAGCGAAAGCCAGTTCAGAAGCAGATGCCAAACGGCAACGAAAATGGACCAGTTACTGCACAGGGGCTTTCTCCCTGTTATGGATGACAGTGTCTGCAGCTCCATGTAAAATATGCTATGGATGCTATTTTCATTAAATCTAATTTAAATCTTTACCAGATTTAGTGATAATCTGCATGTACACTATACTGTTAATTCCTGTTCATCTCTGTGTCCTTTTCATACCTAGCAAAACGTGAAAATTTGTCATGTTAAATGCAGTATTTGCTTGAGGCTGGAAGCTTGAGATACAGTAGAAGAAAATTGTTTCTCTAGATTTCTCATTTCTAGTTCTGACTCTTACACTGACTCACTTGGTGACCTCAGGAAAGGCACTTCTTCTCCCTATTCCAGAACAGACCCAATAGCTTTGCATCTTTTTAGGTAGGATTATCTAAGGTCACATTTGAACGAGCTAAAGAATAGTTAGTAACATTAATCCTGAAATAGTTATTACGAAATGGACTTAAAAATAATGAATTACATTTTTAGCTGGGATATGCAAATAGCTACGCATGTGGAATCTGTTTATTCAGTGGCAAGAAAAGATTGATTGCAAATTTCTGCTAAGCAAATTAAGTCATTCTTTAAAACTCACAAAAATTTCTAAAAAGGCAACTAGAAATTTCTTGTTCAAGATTAGTTTCACTCATAAGAATTCACGTTTAACCACTTTTGTTCCAGAACTCATTGTTGGTTTAAGGCATCTGGGGTTTCGTTTTTGCTTTTTTTTTCTGATTACAGTAATAAAGAAAATACTGGACAGATGAATTCCAGCATGCCAGTCTAGCACAAGCTTTGAAGATAGTAACAATCTGTACAAAAAGACAGTCTCTTACAAAAGAAATTCAAAGGGACTGTTCTGAGTCAAGGTTTTGTTCCCTAAACTTTTATTCCCCATGCCACTGGAACCATATGTACAATCCACAAAAATATCCATGTACAGATTTAGAGATCACTACATAGAATATTTTCCTTGCAAGATATGTTCCTTTTTAAAAGTGAAGATACATGATTTCAAAGACAGCATCATCTCACTCTCATATCAAACATTTATGTTCTAAGATCTTGTAACTTTTTATGTTAGTACAGGAATTACAAAAGTCCCAGTATTAGCTACAACAAAACAAAAACTCTGTATTTCCCTCTCTGATCAAACCCCTTTCCTATGAGGACTTATTTTGAGACCTCAGAAAAAGAATCAGAACTGTTAGATAAAAGCAAGGCTTAGCTAGTGCATTTAACACCATGTCTATTCCACCTAAGGGATTTTGCCATAGAGTGGCACATTACCCTGCAGTGCCTAGCCTACAGGAGACCATTGTCCTGTGGTGGCACAAACATTACCCAAACTCTGTGTGAAGCCCATTACCTGCATTAGCAACTCCTCCCACCTGTAAAACCACAACTTTCAAGTCACACAAACTGTTAGGCAAGAAATCTCAGCAAAGCCTGAAGCATTTGCGCTGACTTTGCTTGTAACTACCCAAGTCTCATTCAAAAGCCTTGCTAAGAGTCTAATATACTTCAACAGAAAAAAAATAGACCATGGTGTAATGGGATTTGTTATTAGTCCTTTATTAGAAATCTCTTTTGCTTCTTTACTACTTCATTATGCAGTGTTAATCGTTTGTAGATGCAGGTTTATTCTGTTCAAGCAGAAGTCATTCCTTTTTTTTCTCCTGCTTTTATATTTTCTCCTGGGAAAATTAAATCTCATTCCCCAGAGGTATCACGTTTCACAGATGTAGACTGCTGAAGAACAACTGGACTTCCTTTTGCAACTGTAATATTGCCGTTAATTATTTGAACCTTCCTGTCTTAAAGGGAGTAAGCAATTCATACTGTTGTAAATGCATATATACTAACTGCTCTCTTATTTTTTTCAGCAATGTTTAGCTCCCAGCATCTATAAACTGAGGGCCCTATTGCCTATGAACCACGCTGCCATATGGCAGGACTTCACTCAGCTTTTATATTCATAAAAAAAAGATCTTAATTCTTTAACTAAGTGTCCACACTGAAAAGCTGTCTTTCAAACTAACACATTTTTATTGCTCTTACAAATATTTGCAGAGAATTAAGACACCCTTAATAATTGCCTTGGACATGATAAACCTTTTCTTCTTGTTTCTCACCCACAGCCCCCCTGTCTCTTTTTTGGTTGTTTTTCCTTTTTTTTTTTTTTTGAGATGGCTGTCTGTGTTTTAATTATTGTTCTGTCCTGTTAATCTTGCCTTACATCTGTTACACCTGCAGACTGTGAGACTCACAATAGCATACCTTTTATCAGATGTGGTAATACAATAATTCATATTTTACCAGGCACACTTAGCAATTAAAATCTACAAAAAAACCCCCCAGATTCTTTAAAGCCGTAATACACTAAGGTACTACTACCTACATTGTAGAATATGTAACTGTGTCTTCCACTTATGATTCCTATATAATTAAACCAATATTCTCAAGAGATCAGTAATTACTAGCAATAAATAATGATTCATTAATGACCTTACAATATAGGGAAAGCAGGAGAAAACTCTGCTTTACTAAAGCCATTAAATAAGGCAATGATCCAGCTTTACCAGTTTTAACTAACACCACAACCATTTTGACTGAGATTTACAGGACAATTCCCCAAGCATCAAAATTTAAACTTATGTTACGTGTTCCATATATTTAGTTGCTTATCTTCTCAGTCTTCTTGGAAGGCAGAGAACTCTTTTTAAAAAAATTAAATAAGCCCAAGAAATGGTTACAAATGAGGCAAAGCAAACAGTTTAGGAACGTTTAGGAGGCCAAAACAACACAACGAAATCAGAAACAATAAGAAAAACTGTAACAACAGGAAAAGGGAAAGCATCACTCTGAAGCTAAATTACTTGATCTAGGACTTAAAACTTGACAACAAGGTTCCTAAAAAATTCTACTGGTAAGAGCATGTTTTCAGTCATTTATACATTTGCTAAACTCAATGTTCAGTACAATTTCCACTCCAAGCATCTGCTCAAGGCTTGATTTTTTTCATTCATTGATACTATTCATTAGAATAAGGCTAAAAAAAATTCTGCTCGTGCTTAACTTAGTTTTTTCCGCAAGCATTTCACTAAGGTCTAGAATCAAAACAACAAGGTCTCTGGTATTTTCCTTTTTACTGTGCATATAAAAAAAAGAGAAGCCCAAATTTGGTAATTCCTTGTTTGACCTAAACACAGCAGAGTGAAGATTTCCACAGAGCATTTTCTATTTCTTCCAAACTCTTGCCACCAGCCCAAAAATGCATCTGCCACCCCATGCTTCATCCCAGCTACACTATTCTTCCTGCATGGGAAATGGTAAAAGTGTGTATCATCCCCTGCAATGGCTACTGTCACTTAGGGGATGTTGTGGCAGAGGATGCTGTTGCTCTTGTTTCCAACGCTTGCAAGACTAGTTGAGGTCTTTCAGAGAAAGACGGGTCAGTAGGATTTTGCATGATGTAATTTGATTTTCAATGCAAGTCTTACTGCCTTTTTTTTTGTTAATAAGAAAATTATTTAAATGGACTGTAAGTATTGAAAAGAACACCATCTTATCAAAACTAAGCACTCGGAAGCTGAGAAATGCCAAAATTAACATCAGTTGTTTACTAACTGAGAAAATGATATGTAAGCTCTGTCTCTTTAAACTCTGTCATGAATTATGTTCAAGCAAACATTTGTAGCCAGTGCAATTTACTATGTAAAGTCATGGTCAATAATTTAGGAGAAAGGGTAGACAGACTTGAGCTGTGATCTGCTTGTTCAAAAATAAGATATGGAAAAAGGATGAGGAATGACATTTGTATAACACTTTCAAAAGAACTTAAAATTATACAGAAGATGAAGACTTTAGTGGTTCAATGCCAGCCAGTAAGCACTACTCTGGGCAGACTTGAGGCCTGCACTATGATTTCAGGCTGTTTCTAACCTATGGACACGAGTGGGCTGCAGATGACGAAGGCTGAGTACCTCTTCCAGAGGCACCCAGGGGTAACATGGGGGCTACTGCTCCTACAGCAGCGCTCACCAGCCGCTTGCATGGATGAGAAGGAAACACAGCAAAAGCACCCTCAAAAGAAGACATTTGATTCCAGAAACTCTCACAGATTTGACAGTTGCAAGAGGCAGTCAGAGGGAGACAGGCAAGTTCAATCAGAGGATGTTTACGGTAGTTCACTTTCTTTTAGTGACACGAAGGACACAAAGGAGACCAATCAAGACAAGCCTCAGCAACATTCCAGCTTAGACCTGTTACACAGCCCGTTTCTCCAGTGCTCCATCTCCTTCCTTAATAAATCTCATTTTTATTAAAACTTCCATGGCTTTATATGGTTTAGGATTTTGTACTGAATGTCCTAAAGAGATTAACAAAACCTTCAAATGATACAAGACAGAGAAGAAAACATGCCGAAGTATAATCACAACTTGTTCTTTCAGTTACTCTTCTATAAGGCTTTTGTGGAAGGGCAGTACTGCTTGTGGTGCATGAGGAACTCTTAATGATCACAGATGAGAGGAAAGGCAAAACAGCTAAGTGTCACAATTAACAAAATGGCATTTCTAAGATAAACAAAACCTTATTAAAATCCAATATTTTGTCAGAACAGAAAAAAGCCTGTGAAATCCCTACAAAGCCAAAAAACTGGTTTAAGAAGTTATGTGGGAAGCTCACCAGACTTTCAGGGAATTACAAAGACTTCTAATGTGTTCGATTTAAACACTGAGAATTTTACACACGGCATACCCTCATATGCACACTACCCATAAATGATGTACAGTGTGATATTGTTACAGCATATGCTCCATTTTTTGCCTTAATCTACTTAACTTGTGAAGGGAATGAAAACAGACATCTTGCTAGAAGATGTGTTTACTTCAACCATAAATTCAAATGTTAATTCTGGATTTATTAGATAAAATTATGTGGCCTTTGTCATTTGAGAAGGCAGACAAGATGATCAGATTTTCCTTAGGCTGTAAAACATTTAAATATTATAGATTTCTACCACATTGTCTCCAGCAGTGTATGCTGATTGTAAAAAAGTGTGTGTGATAAGGAGGGAGAAAGTATGTGCCAGCATCGAACACATCATTCAGTTTCTCTTTAGACTGAGAGATAATAGTGAGTATATAAAAAGATTCTTCTTATGTGTGTCTGCCTTATCTGTTTAAGTAATTTCAGACTTGTACATGGAACGCTGTTCTGCTAGAGAATGACATACATGCTTTAATGTGCCTAAGTGGGATTGTCCTGTCCTGGACTCCCATAAAAGTTGTTCACTTCACCCAGCTTCTCCTGTACCAGCTGCGTGAAGATTTGGCGGATCATTGCACCAAATACAGGAATCATGGCCCTGCTGCTGGGTGGATACACAGTCGGTTATCTGTTTTCCCTTTTCTGTTTCAAATTCTGCTTGGCTTGTGGTCACATCTGTACAGTTTTAAGTTTTACACAGTTATATTAAAAACTCCTCAACTTTAAAAAGTATGATATCCACAAACTTTCTGCTCCACAGCTTAGACACTGGGGTCTTAATGCAAAATTAAAAATTACAGTGTTTGAAAACAATTCAAATAAAAAAGAAACTAGACATTTACATTACAGATTATATGGGTTTCAAATCTACCATAAATTTTCCTGTCAGAAAAGAAACATTTAAAATTAAAGAATAGCGATAATAAACACTCATTTATTAATATAAATCTACTCAAATTTAGGATAAGTGATGAACAAGAATCCTGTACATAGCTTACTTTGTTGCCTTCCTTCCACTTGGGAAAAAGGTTTTGATTTCTCTATTGACATTTCCTCCTACTGTACATATCCTGAACTTTTTAATACTGATTACCTGATCAAACACAGACTAGCATATCTCTTTAAAAGAAATACCTTGAATTTTATTTTTACCAGAAAGTGACACAAGCATCTAGTTCTTACGTGGATTATTGATGTTCAGATTGCTGGGAAAGATTACTCAGTTTTGCATTGTGTTTTGGGAAAATTCTATGCATTTCCTTTATAATGAAGGAATTTCTTTCTAAAAAATGAATTCCTAATAATTACCTTTCCTTCTCACTGTAATTTACCCTTCTCTGCAACAGCACTTACTGTAGTTTTAACCCAGACCAATTCTAATATATTCACTTGCAGAAATGCACTTAAGGAAAAAACCAAACAAATGTCACTCCTATCCTCAAAAAGGTAAAGAAGGACCCAAGGAACTACAGGCCTGTCAGCCTCACCTTGATCTCTGGAAAGATGACGAAGCAGCTAATTCTGGAAACCATTTCCACGCACATGAAACTCAAGAAAATCATAAGGAGTGGTCAGCAACTGGCTTTTCTGTAACATTACAAATTTCAAAAACAGAGCTAGGAACTTGAATCTGTTTAGAAGAGAAAACAGAAAGCAATTTCCTAAGTTTTCAGGAGGACAGGTGGGAGAAACTGGACCTTTAGGTGGAAATTTATACTGCGGATGTAACTCTAAGTGATCAGAGACTTGCACTGAATGTAGCATTCAATTTAAGAAATTCTCTGCAGTGGGAGAAAAGTACAACGTTCAGTTTCTTCTTCATTCCTCCTAAACATTACAAGTTAAAATGCTTCAATTTTAGTATTTCAGATACATAACACTTTATAAAGGCTTAGCAATTAGCAGCTATTCAAGCACTGCATTGACACTGCCAGCCTGTGTTTGCAGCAAATACAACAGTAACAATTTACAGACCATTCGTCAGTGTGAAGGGGGGATAAAAATGTTGTACTCCAGTAGTTACCTACAGGAAGAATGATCACAATAAAATAGCTAACATACTTTCAGCCACCGCTGATTTTTTTAAAGGACAGAAGTTCTAGACATTTGTCATGATTTTTTAAAAAGGTGGGTCCAGTTGACAACAAATATCACAGATCAAAGCCAGGGCAAACATTTTTTCACTTTGGCCAAAATACAGACGTTACAACATGAAGGATTTAGCTGTTACGCCGTGACTTATTTAGCAGTTATCTGGGCTAAACTGTGCTTTGATTCAAAGGAAAAAGACTGAAGAATATTGCTGTGTTTCTGCAAAACAACTAAATTTAAACAGCTCAGGCAATGTTCAGATTTAAAGAGTGAAGTTCAGCCTGATAAAATTACGGTGGCAAACCAGAATGAAGAGAGGGGAGTGTGACATTATACTGGAAAAAAACCCTTTGAAGCCAATGATGAACACTCCTTAAGTACATGAAGTATGGGACTTCATCTCATCTTCCTCTTCACACTCTGTAAACCCCGAATATAATGACCAAAATCTGCACTTGTAAGAGAAAAATATAGGAACCTGAAGTTATGCCTACTGAATTCTTACTGTTCTTTGCCTCTGTGCAATTAAACCCTGCAGTCCTAAATACTGATGATGCATGTGCATTTTGTTTTGAAAATCACTGCAGAGTAGCAAAAACATTTTCTTTTTTTCAACAAAAATAATTACAGGTGAATGATTTTAAACACTGTTTGCTGCAATAAACCTATTGAAACAAAAGAGGCACTTCTAAATTAGTGAAGTTCCTACTGATATCATCTATTAGCAATTAGGAACTCCACCCCCCCCAACTTTTCCATCTTTAAACAGCAATGATTAAATTTGGTTTTAAAGTGGAGAAATTATATTAGAAAAACAACTCTCAGTGTTGCAATTAAAGCACAGTTCTTAAGATGATAAAAATAAATTTGCTAATAGCTTTATCCATTGATTCAAGATGTACGCAGTAGGTTTAAAAGATATGATCCTTTTGTAGAATTTCTCTTTAGAAGAGGAGTTTATAATATTTTATTGTTCCATATTGTCAAATCTTCTATAGTGTTAGTACATTTTTCTGTAGAATCCACTTGGGCAAGACTTAATCAAAAAGACATGTATTTTAAAATAAAAGGAAGAGAGATAATTTTGTTAATAGCTCCAAAGTAAACAAATAAGCACTGATAAAATATTATAAAGTTTATAATCTATCTTTGAGACTTCCCTATTATAATTAAACAAAATGTCTTTTCTGTCCATAGAAAATTGAAATCGACAATTGAACCATCTTTCTGTTACCCTGTAGTGAAATGTAAAATCAAATGAACTATTTTTTTCTAGTATGCCAACTAAAACATTTTAAAAAATTTCAGGAGATTTAACTTCTTTTAAATTCTTCAGAAGCTATCTGCCTATATGCAGCAATGGAACTGCTACACTTTGCATTCAACGTAACAAGACAATGTCTGTTGTGAATGTACAACCAGCTTACCAATCCACGTTAGTATTTTTTTCCTCTCTAACCCTGCTTCTCCAGCACAGGCGTTTTTTGGTGTAACAGAAAATTCAGCTGATAAAGACATTTTTTAGGTATTCATGGATTCCTTCTTTTTAATAATTGGTCTGTAGTAGGTCAAACTTACTATTTTCTTTTTATAGGAACCTGCTATCAGATGAGACCAAGTTGCATAGGACCAATTAAGCTTTTAAATGCCCCCACAATTGCTTGTATTATCAGTTTATTATTCTTTTTTTTGTGTGTTTTTATCACAAGCAACTTATTGGGAAACCAAATATTAGCAGAATTATATGTGACAGACCATTTTATGTATTGTTAGTTTGATTTTTACCATGTTTATTTTGTCATTTTACTGGGAAAAAAAAGGTGTGGGAAAAGTTTGTAATATTTTTCTTATGGATGCAGAATTTTGTCTCAATCAAATGGGAATCAGCGAATTCAACCAAATTTAGCCTGGGAGCTAGTACAAGGATTTATGAGTACTTGGAATCATACAAATTAAGGAACATATATTAACCTTCCCACTTCTGCCTCAGAAGGCTTTAGGTTTATGATAATCTGGCTACATTTGTCAGAGATATTAACCAGTCAACTAAATAATCTTAATGAAAGAAAATGTCATATGGGAAGTTGTTGAGTTCCCCATCCTAGACCAGAAGGAGGGACAGCCATGGACTGTAAACAGGGCATGGATAGAATACCAGCTCCCATGTAACTTTACCAGGAACCATTTATGGAACCCAAATATTACACTGGGAAATGCCGCTTTTATTCCACAGAGTATGGGCTTTGTGGAAAGATGTGTTTGCACGAGAACTTTTTTTTGTATTTTGCACGAGACCTTTTTACTCATAGATAGCCTAGTTGAAGGTACGAGTATTCACTCTAATTTTTTGTGTTCATAATAGCATTAATATTAAGAGATGATTTTAACACCCTAACCATACCCTATGATTATTCTCCTGATGCCTACTGTTGTATTTTCATTTTGGTAATCGCATTGTATTTGACAATGATTGGTACTATCCCTCTTCTTTCTCTTCTTTCTTTTCTCCTTCTGTCTGCTACGTGAAAATCACCACTGCAGAAGACTTGGAGTGAGCAGCAAATGGAGTGTTTGGGCCATGGGGTGGTGTGAGAGGCTGCAATGTTGATGGTTAATGACTCAAGCAATTGCCCATTTGGAAAAGCTACAGGGGCTTCGCTGAGGCTGGGTTTGCACCCCTCGACTGACGGGCAGGAGGAGAGGTTTGGGTGTGTGGTGGGAAACATCTGCGTAAGAACAGCCCGGGTGCACCCACCACCAGAGGATGACCACAACAAACTGACCTTTGTTTGGCAACAAGCTGGGTTTGAGCCGGCTAAGGGAAAAGGCCAGTAAGAAGCAGGTCCTGCTGAGGTGGGATAATGCTTTTTATCATGCCAGTGTTACACAGCTGGGCCGGGTGTAAATCTCCCCTCCCAGGGAAGGTGTCAGGACACTCACGTTCACACCTGCCCCTGAAGGAGTTCATCCCTTCCTGTGGGGCAGAACTGGCTCAACTGCGCTGGCGCGAGAGGCAGCTGTCATGGCCTAGAGGGTGTCATAACCCATCAAAGACCCCAAAGCACCCCCAGACTCATTTTGGGGGACTATTTTCCACCAGACCAGTGCACGTGATCCCCAGTGTTGGAACAGACAGTGCAAAACTCCCCCCAGGGGAGGTACCTGGATGTTCCCACCTGAACCTGAACATATTGAACCCACTGAAATCTATGTTTCCTGGGATTTCCCCACCCCTGATGGATCAAGGCTGTAGCCATCACCTGGACCAACAGGATGCTGGATCCATGGGTGGTGATGTCTTTTCTCTCCACTATCTACTCTTACCCTTTCTCAAACTTTTCCTCATATATTTTTGTAAGTGATATCTTTATACTTTTATATAGATGAAAAGTATAAGATAATTTCTATGGATAATAACAAAAACATCTACACATCTCCTTTCCATTGCAACAAACTTGTTCTAAAATAAACCTGTATCATATACACACACACACACACACACACACACACACACACACACACACACACACCAGTCATTCTATGTTGCTTCACTCTAATCTGCCCCAAGGGATCTATTACCAGGAAACTCAGTTACCCTTGCCTTCAGGGCTGGGTCATAACACATGGCAAAATTAAGGATGGCAATATATCCAAGAATATGAATTATAAAGTAAACTGGTAACTTTAAGATAATTAAATTATATATCAGATTGCCTCCTTTATCTCATAAAAATGCATGAATATATGTCAAACATATCTGAAGTAAAAGGACATGGCCTTTACAAAGTGATAATCTTTCAGTTGGGCTTATAGCAGAAGAAATTGAAATTGTGATACTTTGATATGAAGAAAATAAAAATCTTGTTATTTGAAAGTCATACTCAGAATCGAACAAGCATCAATAATGAAGATTATTAACTTCAACAAAATCTTACTAAACATATCTTATGCAGAAGCCTGTTTTAGTATTTGGAAAATTCCTCCTAATTACACTGAATATGAACATGGGTAAAACTAGATTACCACAGATAAATAAAACCCTTACCAATAAACTAGTGAGAAAAATGTGTAGAGATACTAGGATACCAAAACAGATGCAGAACCTCACTTGATACTTTCCCCCCTTGAGACTCAAAATTAAACAGCAATAAACCCCAAATGGACAGAATTCCTACCTACCACCTCAACTGGGGCCTTATTTCTGCAAAACTCTTTATAAGTAAGTATATAGTATTGCAAAATCTGTTTGTGTATGTCTGCTCCAAAGAAGAAATTTATTTACTTTTTAAAATGAGAAGATTTATATCATCACTGAATTCAATATTACATCTATTGTATGCTCTAAAACTAAATTAAGAAGCTGTTCAGAGGCCATACGTGCAGCAGTCCATTTCAATCTATTAGTCTGGCTAAATGCCTTCATACATCCAGTGAAAGGAGTCATCATCGTCAATCTGCCAGTTTTAGAGACCAGTCAACTACATGTTGATGCATGCACCAAGGAAACACAAGTGTTTCCTCCCTGCTGTCATGCTCCTGAAAGAATCAAGGGAGGCTGTTCTAAGAGGTAACACACAATGAGGATTTAGCTGCTTAGCGTAAATAACAGTGTTAGAATCACCACTTTATTTATAACCTTAGTTAAAAGGCAGAATATATGACTGGAGCCCAATTCCATTACTAAGCAGCGTACGGCAAATAAGAGTTAACTTCTGTTGCCTGGTAAGTTAACTGCACCACTGTTATCCAGAGTCCTGCTTTCATTTAAACTGTTAAACAAAAAAATGCACACTCTCAATTTGTTTTATCCTTTCTGTGAGTGCAGGGATATGAGCTTCAACTTTTGTGAAACTAAAGTACCTCTGACTGGTGAAATTTTGTGTTGTGTAGCTGCAGCCTTATGGGAATTCTGCATCTTTTCAGAGATGCACAAGGGCTTAGTGGTCTCATTTAGTTACCTAAGTGCCCCTGAAGAAGCCCTGCTAGCAATAAAACACTCTGGTGGCAAACAGCTAATTCATTAATTAACCACAGTATTTGCTGGAAAGGAAAGCACTAAACAACGCTGCAGAGAAAGTGCAATTGTGGTTGTTCCAGGTCCCTGTCTGCAGTATGTGCGGCAGAGGCAAGCAATGCCTATGCTGTTTCTAATTATTCCAATTATCATGGCACACTATGAAAACTTGATTAATAACACTGAAGATATTGTTGTGGCAATTAGCCATATGGTTGTGGGACTTTATTCTGTCACGATTTAGCCATTAGCATCTACTTATGTTTGTCAGAACAGAGCATCCGTGACAAGTTGGAGTTCCGCTCACCTTGCCGAGTCCCTGGTGAGCAACACCAGAGAAATGTTTATTCCTGGGAGCCCCATGCCTGAGTAAATTTTTCATGTGGCATCCGGTCTGACTGGGGACAAATGTCAAGTAGCTTATGCGACGACCCATCAAGCCAGGCTCCCTCTGCAAAAGGCGCCTTGTGAACGGCTTGTCAGGGCAGACTTCTTTCACGGGAGGATTTGACCAGTAAAATTAGTGTCAAATGTCTTGTATTCAATGTTTTCAGTGGTTAACTGTTCAGACAGCATGCACCTACCCTTATTTAGATGTGATGAAATGCTCTATTATGACTTTATACACCTATGAGTTACATATTACCATGTGCTTGAAATGTATCTCTCCAAGCAGAGGGACCACGGGGCAGCACTCCTGTCAGGTTGGTCAGCTGAACTGACAGCTAGGTAAGCTGACAATTTTTATGAGCCACCTTTTTAAAACACAAAGTATACGATAAAAACCAATGCTTATTCTAAGTATCCTTTCCTTTATTCTGTGGTCAGAATAACTGCTCATCTCAGGAAGTTTGTCTCTAAGACAAGTGGAAGCTTTAGAAAATTCATTAATAACGGAAGGCTGCCTTGCTTTCCTCCTGGAAGCACAGCAGTAGTCTCACCGCTTCTCCAACATTTCTTGCAGATCAGCTAAACGCAAATGTGTTTCTGCCAGCACGTCACTCAAAATCAAAATGTTTGCAGTCAAAGTCAACTCCAGACTTGTCCATAGTTAGGAATCAACAAGTTAGTCCTTATTAAAAGGAGTAGGAAGCGCTCAAGAATTAGCATCTTCCTGCACAGGGATGCCTTATATACAGCTGATGAAAGTGCTTACATATTTCAGACATGAGAGGAGGAAGCAATAAACCAAGTTCATGCAAATAACAATAAAATGACACTATGAAAGAAGTTTTTTAAGAAGCACAGAACTTCAAGAAAAGCCACAGTATTGTAGAAATTCACCAGCTACTGTTAAAAAGAACAGTAAGAATTGCTATTTTTCCTCTATTTTTCCAATACCTCTACCCTAACAGTAGCTTTCCTTTTATAGTCACTATCTTCCATCTGTATAGATCTTTCACACACTGTGAGGAGACAAAGACATCGTTTAAAACCATAAAAGTAATTGCAAAGAAATAAAAATAGACAGAGGACTCTGAGCAGGTGTAATATTTTTAACTAAATTTAACTCGTTATTTAATGACAAGAATTTAATTGACAAGACATCTGGGCATAAAACTTGCTGACAAATGTCCACGTAAGAAACCAGGAACAATGTGCACACCTCACTACTAATAGGGCTATATCAGCAAAATAAAAGTTACTGGCAAAAGGGAGGGACTGGATCTGCTTCTCAGCAGATGTAACAACTTTAATGGAGAGCTAGTTTTAAAAATGAAAAAAGAAAATTTAGTAAAATCTTTTTTCCATTTATGCCCCTTTGATTGAGATGATCGAGTTTGTTTTAAAATAACAGTGTTTGTGGAAAATTATATACTGACTGTCCTAGAAATCCCATCTGTGCACATAGACATTCATATGTGGAGGGGGTTTGGGTGTAAAGAAAGTAAATAATTAAAAGAGGAAAACAAGGAGAGAAATAAATACTGTGCAGGAAAGAAAGAAGAGACGAAGGATACACAAAAGGTAATAGAAGTTTATCTGTAAGGGAAGTACCAGTGCGGATTTTTTTCATAGGAGCTGTGGAGACCAATTCATACTAAGGGGTAGTTTGGATGTAATTTGGACACTGGGCTCTGCCCCATGCTGGTGCCAAGGATTTAGCTATCTCCTTATCCACAGTGGGCGCTGGTAGGAGGTGAAAGCAGCAGCCTGTGGCCTTGCTCAAAGCTGAATTGATTGTTCTTTCCAAAGGCGTCTGCAGAACTCCACCCCTGTCCACCGCATGAATTCTGAGGTAGAGAGAGAAGACCCAGAACTGCGGCTTTCTTAGGATATGTTCTTGTCTTTGCCAAGACGAAGATCTGCTTCCTACTTTGCAGGCCATTACAAAAACACAATTGTGATTCCAATGAGACTGCAGACTACAGAGTCTGATGATTAAGATGATGTATCTGCTTTCTACTTGTTAACCCACCACAAATTTTGGACATAGTTTAGTTGACTGTGCTATATTTTCAGCTAGTACTGTTATTCAATATTTAGAGCAATCTAGAAAGATGAAAGAGGAGTTAAAAACTGTGCTATCCACAACTAAGGTCAACTCAGACCTATGCCTGAAATTCTGAGAGATCAGACGAGGCCATAAGCATTCCTCCCTGGCCAAATTGCCTGCTAAAGCTCTATGCTAGGAAGAAGCTCTGTCCTAGGAAGAGATTTTGGCATGTGCAGAAAAGCAATGTGGGATAGGGAAAGTGCGAGTTTGGGTTGTCCTGAGAGCTGGACAAACATTGATTGCCACACGTGTTTGTGACTGGCCGTATGGGCACCCCGAGTACAAGTGTCACAGCATTACAAACTTTAAACAACTCTTGTCTCTTGCAGCCAGTGCTGCAGAGAGACAATGGAGGATTTCCTTAAAACTGTATTTTAACTTCCTTCTGAGGAGAAAAATCTTTTTCTGAACCTCTGACCTTCCAATGCTAACGTGAGCATTATAGGGTTGTTTTCAGGCAGCTGAAAAAGGACCTGACATCCCAGTTCTCTGGCATTTCCCATGACTAGCAAATGTAGATGGGGAAAGCGTCAGTCTGATGGGGTAGAGGTGAAGGAGGCATTTCCATGAATGCAGGTAGACTCTTCTGCAGGCTGCTCCCTGGCTTTTAGAGAAATTGAGATGTGGGCAAAGAAGTGATCAGATACAGGATAAATGATCCCTAAGGAGAGGCATGAAAAGGGAGGGCTGGAGGCTAGCTGTCTCTAAGGCTAATTTATCTGACCATACTCTTCCATGATCCAGCACAACGGAGCCACAACGTACCTGTAGTGTAAGAAGCCAGAAACATACCTGGTGTTGCATCTGGGCTAGTGCAGCCAAATAATTTGCCTGTTGAACCATGGCAGCATGGCATGTAGTGCTGGAAATCTCCTGTAGAAGGGACTGAAATGTTCCCTTCAGCTTGTGGGAACTGAGCCCTCTCAAAGAGATCACACTGGTTTGTGATAACCTCAACAACTTCTTGAGGCACATCCTGACTCAATCATTGCTTATGGTTGTTTGGGATGTAGGAGGCATTTTATTTGAAGGTAATTATGCTATTGAGCATTTAGTTGGCTGTGACAGGTAGAATGCATACTTTGAGGAGGTGGCATCTATCTCTGCAAGTTGAACCAGGCTGTGAAAACACTTGCCAACGATTATTATAAACTTTCTTACTGTCTTGGGTGGTATTCCACAACCTTAGATATGTGATTCCTTGACTGCTTTTGAAAGGTCGTTCTTCAGGATACCAGTCACTTTTGGAGTTTACTTTCATACAGAACTGACATGGTCTCCAAAGGATCTGTTCACAGAGAGTTTTGCAAGCTTTTGACGTCCAAACCAGGCTGACTCAGCAACAGCTCTGATTTGGATCAGAGGCTCTGAAAATGGAGGCTATCCTTGCAGCATTATCTAACTGTTTTATTTTTGTCTATTAGAAGCTTCAAGTCTGAGGTTTATACACACAGGTTCAAAGAGGTTTATACCCTAAGACCTCACTTGTAATTGAGGGAAGTAACGTGTACCACAAAAATGATTGGAGCATTCAGATTCTAATTCCCTGTTAAATTGTCTGCAGAAAATTATCTTCAGAAAACGCACATCATCTCAGACTTCAGCTTGGCTTTGTGAGAATTTGTGGAGTCTTGGGAGTTCATTTTGATTCTTTCCAATAATTACTAATAAATGACTTTTTAAATCCAGCATCAACTTTAGCAAAGCACTTGGTGAGGACAGTAAGAACTACAGTATGGAGAATAAAAGAACTGAAAGCACATCCATCTTTTGAAAACAAATGTAACCCACAGGATAAGGCACCAATTTAGGAATTGGGAAGCACAGCCATAGGCAAATTATGGTCCCATATAATTATCCTCTCTTTATGGAAGACAAGCATAATAACTTTCATCAAGTGTTATGCATTAAAACCTTATCAGAGAAATTCTTATATTAAAAAACATTATTTTACTATTGTGATAAAACAATTGTGAATAATCTTATCACGAATACAATAACATATAAAATGATGGAGTTTTCACACATCAAATCCAAAGGCTGAGATTCACTCATATAAAGGATATTCTTTTCTTAGCATGGTCTAAAATTAGTGAGGGTAATACCTATTTATCAGTTATCCTATCAGTATTAGAAAACAACAAAATGGCACAATTTTTGATTTACATGTGTCTGTCAGAAATACAAATTTTACACACACGTGTCAAGAAAGGAACAAGCTGAGTATCTGAGGTAAGAATGATGCACAGTAGAAGACAATTCTACTGTCTTTGAAGGCTGACTGGTCAAACGTAGAGATTTTATTTTACAGAGATTAACAAGTTTGGGTATAATAAGTAAGTTAAAAAAAAAAGGCACCAGTTTTATGGCACACTGTACTTTCAGCCTTATACTTCAAAATCTATAAAGTGCTCCTCTACTATGCCTAGTCAAAACCACCTCACCACTTGACTTTTCTACTAACAAATCTCTATTCCACAGCTATCAGATGCTTTTCAGATTCACTGGCTGACGATGGCTGAACTTTCACTGAAACTACTGATTTACCATCACTGAAATTACATCACTGAAAGCAGACATCCTGCTACACAAAGGGACAAACCACACTTTGACATGATTTGATAAACTTCTTCCAAAGCAGTTGGAATTTACAGAAAGCAAAACAGTGCCTACAATTTTTGAGATTTTTGAGGTTATGCCCCTAGTAAAACCTTTTGACGCTAAATTCCCTTCACTTTAATGTTGATAAATGTGAGTATTGAAACGCAAAGGCATTGAACTGATTGCTGTTGGCTGTGCCATTGCACAATTACATGCACTATTATAAATTACACCAAATGCAGATTTACTGAGACAGTAAGTAAACTATTAATGGCAAGGATATAGGTGACTTGGGTGCTAATAAATTTGTGTATCATGGACGATTAAAACTTGGAGTGGGAAGGAGGATAACTATGTTGGAACAATAGTTCCATTACTATTAGCAATCCTGTCCTTACTGATGATGATGCAACTGTGACTGGCGTAGCTGCAACCATGATGTCTTTCTGTGAACTGAGGCCAGAGGAAATGTTTTAACTAAGGAAGTACCAGGCAAATAGCCTCAACCAAAACTGCAAATTGGGCAAAGTACAGGTTCAATGAGCTTGCAGAGGCTCCAGCTGATATAGACACTAACTTTGTGGAACTTACTGACTTCTTTATTGTCTAGTTATAACATGGAGTTTCACTACCATGCCAAACTGCTCCAGCATAATTCATTCAAGGCAAAGAAGAATGATGCTTCAAAGAGAAAATTTGAAGTCACACAGTTAAAACTCAGGAAATGCACACACCTAATTCCTGTCACATTGTGAAATCCTAGTTCTGCATGTGTATCTCCTTTAGCTCTGATTTCTATCAAAAATATGCATAATTTTAATGCTAATTTCTATTAAAATACGCATCACAAAACATAGCAGATGCATGCAGACAATTAACATACTGTATTAACTTCTGCATTTTTTATTCTTTATTGAATCCTCTGTATTGCATTAACTTTATTTTGCATTTTCTTTGTTTTCCTTTCACTACCATAAAACCAATTTGGTTTTACTAATGTTATTTTAAATGCTTTCAATTGGATCAATTCACTTATCATTGGGGTGAAGAACTGAGGAGGGGTCACCACGAACCTTAGCTGCTGAAGTCAATTTTCTGCTAGACTGAATCAAAAGAGCAACACCGCATCTGTTTGTATTGTTCTGTATCGGTAAATGAAACTTTCCTTTTTTTTTTTTTTGCCACAAAAGCTTGGTATTTGCAAAAGCTGTAAGACTGTGGAGACCATAATCTAAAATCATGAGAGCCACAATTTTTATGACTACAATCTTCTTTTCCTGGTGTTCAGGCAGCGGTTTTGGGGTGGATTGCGCTGCATGCGTTCTGATGAGACATTTACAATCTCCTTTATGCAAATTACCCCAGCAGCTGTTTAAGAGCTGTGGTTGTCAGACCAGCAAGGAGAATGTGATTTGGTATGTCACAAATGGGGCAGGGCTTTATTAGGCTCTGCTACAAAGTTTTAGCAGATGCCTTAGCGCAGATACAGTGTGATCTTGTAACCCCATTATAGCTTTATTGCTTATGGAAAAGAAAACACAAAAAGCTACCAAATACTGTGGGGATTCTCAGAAATAAGCACTTCACACTGCCTATTTCTAAATTAAGTGCAAATAATAAATGTAATCTTATCATTTAGAGTGGAAAAACTGCAGTTTTCCCCAAAGAAATCATATGCAGCTGAAGGAGTTTTCCAGGGGAAAAAATAGCAGTAACATCTTTAAGACTAAGAGAAAATTTTACAAATAACCAATGAAGACTGTTTTTTGTCTTTAAAAACAACTCATCATTAAGCAAATCCTACCAACAACACATAAAAACATGAGGAGCCTTTGATAAAAGTGCCCATTGCAAATGCTATGTGTGGATTAACACTGGATATCCCATGGTCAGGAGACAGATTATAAGATCCACAGAGGATTCTTTTAGGCCTGAAAGACAGACACATGTCCTTTACTCAACTTCCCTGTGATTATGAGTATTACAGGTTTGCTTTCATTCAGATTCAGCTTGAACTGATGATTCTTGTTCTCGTGCTTGTCATCACACAACTCCAGAACCTTGCTTTTACAACAGGTAGCAAGAATTACGTCCCCCCTAAAACTTTCTGATAGTCAATATATAAATTTGACGCCATTTTGGATAATTTTGCTTCTGACAACATTGCTCAAATTTAACTCACTCCCTTTCTTTTCCTGTATTTATTCTCTGACACACTTCTGTTGACCAGATGTTGACCTTTTCAACTTGTATTTGACAAATGATGATGATCTGAATTTTTTTTTAAATATAATTAACCAAAAATATATATGGCATTTCAGGTGAGGTCTTACTATTACCTGTACAATAGCACTGACACTTTCTTACCTCTTTTTGAAACACAGGTAACCTGACAGCACTTGTCTTTTACAGAGTTCATCAATTTGGTGGCTCCAAGATGTTTTTCACTTTCATCCTTTCATCAAACTTCTTTGTTAAGTAAAAACCACAGTGCCCTTTTCTTCTCCTCTATCAACCTGTGCTTTGATACTTATGCCTCATCTGGCTGGGTGGACAGACATCACTAACATTGCCACCTAGTGACAATTTATAACATAAAACTGCATTCGGAGAGGAAACTGTTTCTGAGGATTTTAGCCCCTTCAAAAATTTCTTGGAATACTCCAGTCTTCGTTTTTTTAAATGCCAATAAGCTGCAAATTCTAAGTCCTCAGAAGAATAATGTGACCAGTCCTCATTTGAGTCTATTCAAGGACTGAGTACTGGTAGAATTTGCCTGTTACACAAATACAAAAAGAAAATACTTCTAGGACACACATATATTTAACCATGTAGTTGTGTCTGTAAATATGGACAGGCAACTACAGTTGCCTGCTATTCTTCTAATGAATAGCAGCTTTCCTTTAAAGTTTGAGTTAAGAACAAAAGACGTCAAAGGAGATGACTTGGAGTAAAGGAAAAGTGAAAACAGTTGTTTGTAACAGAACTTGAATTTTGACCTTAAGTACATTATTTGCTAAGGCAAATATTATAACATGTTTAGCAGGCGTAATAAAAAAAAATCCTTCCAGTTGCCACCTGCAAATGCTACAGTGGTAATCTATATACTACAGGAATTAGGCAAAGGATAAAATTTTGTAACAACAATTTTAGTGGAAACCACAGTGCAGTAAATGTGTTACCCTTAATGTATCTGTGTTGCTTAGGAGAATATACTACATTCTTTCAAGATTGAAGGTTCATGCTCTGAAAATACCACCTTCAAAAGTCATCTGAAATGTAAAGCAACAAAAGAATTTGAATCTACTTTGTGTGTGTGCAAACACATACTGCAGTCCTCCTAATACCTGGTTGCCAAGCAAACACATTCTATCACAGAGTGATGGTACCACTCAGAAGAATTACTAACACAAGCACTGGGATTAAATACTTTTTCCTGAATGTAGTTATTTCATAAGGAAACCAGAAGTAACTGCTCCAAAGGACTTCAAAACAGTATGATTAAACCCAGCAAAATGCAACAAGAGAGTTTCATCTTCATCTGAAAGTATGATCAAAATAAACTTCTTACATTAGCTCAAAACTGTGTGAGGATACAAAAGATCTACTAAATCTCCCCTATAAATTACAACTTAAACATTTTCTTTTCCTCAAAGACAACTTTCTCCCACTCCTCTTGTACAATAACCTCTTCAATTATTTCACTGATCCCCTAAAAAAGCTGTCTTCCCACTTACACTCAAATTCTTGAATGGTTTGTGCCAGCTTTATACTGAGGGTTTCTATTACTAATTTAGCATCTGTCTGAATGGAAACTGCCCACGATTTCCTGGGAATACATTCATCATGATTCCTTTTGTTCAACATTTGTCTGAACTTGGCTTGTTATCTTTGTAAATATGGACAAGTATAAAGAACTGCCATCTTGAAATGACCATTATAACGAAACGCTGTAGCTAGCTTTGAAAACCACTGTATGGAATTCCCAAATCAGTTTTCTGGCTTACCAAACAGAGTTGCTTTGTCCTATGCAACATCTCTCCACCTGGAAGCAATGGAAGTGGCTGGGCACTCTTCTAAGCACATATTTCAACCTGACAAAAAGAGTCTCATGCTTTCTTCAAGCCTAGTTCAGTAAAGGGAGCCCTTTCCTCATTCACACTGATACTTTCTACTCACTCCCTCCTCATACATGCACCTACCAGCAGCCCTTTAGTAAGAGATGCCTCTTTTGTGTCTTCTGTCATTTCGAATATTCTCTTCTACTCTGAGACCGAGCAACTTGGCTCTGTCCACACATCATGCTCCGTCCTGTCTTCTTTTTGTCTTTTTTTAAAAATACCAAGTTACTGTCAGCTTGAAAACCAGCCTGGGAAGACAGATGGCCAGATATACATCACAAAAGTGAACCAGAGTCAAATTCAAACTTTTGTTGAAATGATGAGTGAGGAAGAAGTCAGGTGGTCTGAAATACTTTCACCAGCTTATGTCACAAAGAGTCTGCTTGAATTGGGAACGAAAGCAGAATAGCCCTGCTCTGCATCATTAAAGGTTCTGCAGACGGCCTTCCTTAGATCCCTCAGTCTAGACATCCCACTGCTTCCCTGCCCTCCTCTGGTGAGGTCTGGCACTGCCTGGAGCACGAGTAGATCTGGTGGCTGCCATTGGTCACAAGTGGCTGGATGAGAAGCTGCAGTTAGTGCAACTGCATTGGCTCCACCTCCACCACCACCACCAGCACCTGAACAGCAATTGCTGCTGTGCTGGTTTGTTGTGGAAAGATGGTTGTGACACTGATAAGGCCAGAAGGGTCAGGTAGGGAACAGTGGCAGGGATGTGTTCCCAACTGGAAATGTGCATGTTGTCCTCCTCAGCACTGGCAGGGACTTCAGCCACAGACTGCCAGTCTCTGGAATTTCTCAGGTTCCTCTCTGAAGGTTCATTTTGGCTTTATGAGTTAATCACGTCAGGAGAAGTCATTTCAACTCACATGCCTTTTGGAGTTATTATATATTTAAATGATTAAACAAATCAGGAAGAAAACATATCTAGTGCAGAATGAAAGCAGTTAACATTGAAATTCTTTTTTATATTTTATATTAGTATCACAAGTTGTTTGTAAATAACTTGCTCATTTTAGATAGGCAAGGAGTTCTGCCATGCCCTGCAAAAATAAATTAGATTTTATTGGTGTCCGGGTATTTCATAACTTCTATTTATTTGCTGCAAGAGTGGAGAATTAAGATAGAGTAGTTTATTTCACCAAAAGACTGACAAATGGCTCATTAGACACTTATGGAGCTGAAGCTAATTGTACGATTTTTTGTTGTATTAATTGTCACTGCCTGCTTAGCTGGCTAACATTGGTCATCAATACAAAGCTTTTTCCTTGCAATCTCCAAAAAAGGTGTAAAAAAAAAAAAAAAAAAAGGAATTTTAAGATAAACAGTATTTATTTCCTAATATAAACAAAAATACTATTTGGATTGGTGGAGCATGAGGGAGGAGTAAGAGAGGATTAATGTGCTGGCTGTTCCCCACTGGGGCCACCAATAACAATCAATCCCAAACAGCAGTCACCTCACATCATCTAACAGCTTGAATCGTCGATATACAAAGATTGTCTCCCCCCTTTTTTTTTGTTCAGATTAAATATCATTTAAATTGCATCCTTTTTTTTTATTTCGTCAGAGACATAAGGTCAAAATTGATTGAATATGTACTACCTGCATATAATGATTTCCAGTTTTTTACAATCATGTGCTAATGCTGCACAGTAATGGCCTATGGATGAAGAGACAGATGTACTACCAGTCATTCGCTACACATTTGCATTAACAAATCATCATTTAATTGAAGCCCATCCAACAAGTTTATGCTACTTAAATAAAGTTCCTTTCCATAAAAGATGCTGCAATGACACATGGTTGTTAACTGCTAGGTAAATAAAAAGTAGTATTTATTTTCTTGTCACTGGTTTAGGTAAGTATTAAAATGTACATTTATTAATTTGTATTTTGCTCAGAAATAAACCACCTGACATCTAACATAGCAATCCAAGCTAGTACTACTATGAGACGAGATAATTCACTTTTAGAAATAATCGTTTTGTAACACCACAATTTCATGCTTTACAGATTTTTATTCCCCCCAAAATATATAATAGAACATAGTTTATATGAAGGCTATACATGAGTTGTGTGTTAATACTTTTAGGCAAGCGCTAATAACACAAACCTCAAACCCTGCTGCTATCAACATGGGCTACAATTTTTTTTATGTCTCATTGTTGACTACAAACATTGGCACCACACTTAGAAACCTAGTTGCCTCCCTCCACAATTTAGATATTACTGCTTTCTTTTTAATACTGTCGAGGGAACAATTCAGGTAGGTTGTGATGCCCCTACATGCTTCAGATATAGAAAACCACTATCTATTCATTTCTCCTTTCAGAACATGTTGCAAAATATTAAAATCTGAGAAGAAAGCATGTCATAAAATGAGGAACCTATAAAACCAATTTTCTCTCCTTCTAGAGATGGTTTAACAGTACTTTCAGCATATTCAGTTCATGGTACATTTTTGCATCTGCAAAGCAGAAGAAAGGTATTTTGATACTGTCTGTTAAACTGACAAACAATACTTCGAAGTTAACATGCTAGGACAAGGAGATATATTTTTAATTGTGTTTTTGGCTTAAATCTACATTTTCTAGAAACCACAATCTTTTAGGATGAAAGCACTATATAAATGAAAGATGGTATTAGTAATAATAGTTGACACCCTTTACTATGCTGGTATTGGCTTACATCTAAACACATCACTGAAATATTTTTTTTACCTAAATACAAAAATAATCATCTATTTCCCTTTCCTGATGATACACTGAAAATAAAATATTTATTAAAAAAAAGAAAAAAAAAGAAGTATCTTAGGAAAACTAGAAAATTCATTCTGAGAGTGGGAGAAGGCAGTCTTTTTCTAACCAGAGAAAGCAGAATTTAAAGATTAACAGATACATTTTACTTCCCTTCAGGAATGTGTGGGGATGTGAGGAGACAGGGGAGTCTCCAGGTTGACCTTTTGTTGTTGTCGTTACTGATGACAGAAAATATATTAAAAATTTCACCATACCAAGATTGAAACTACAATGTGGAACTCAGAAATATATCTAAAAGCACAAGAAGAGAAAAAAACCTAAGGTTTATTTCCTCAGACAAGAAACAGTGTATAAAAGCTACAAAATGCAATCCCATACAAAATAAACAGACATACAAAAAAACCCTACTGTGATTTGCCTACATGTTCTCCAAGCTTTTTTTATATGCTAACTCAGAACAGTAATTACAGATCTTGCAAGTTGACTTCTGTTTTCCAGAACTATGAGTTGTACGTAAAACATGCCTTTTCATCGAAACAATTACAATTAATCAAAACAGTGAAAGCTAATACCACTCAAGTCCAACCTACTGCTGTGCCCAGCAATATATCAAACTGTCTGTCGTCAAACGTACTAAACAAACTTCAACAGAATGTTTTCACTACAAATAAGAGAAAACATGCTTGCTAAGTATTTTTTAGTCAAACTGCAACCTCAGTAATCCATTCTGTCACTGGATTTTAATTTGCAGTAGTCAATCACAATCTCAGACAGATCTGTACTTGACTACAGAGAGGTAACTCACTGGGAGTAACAAATGAGTACCTGCAAATGACTACTATAGCCCCAAATTTATTTAGGGATTTATATCTGTGTACTCAGGTTTGTTCCTTCACACCATTAACTTTTTTCAACATGAGATTTTGAAATGAAAGAAAGAAGATAAATGAAAACCATGTATTACTTTTCACTGTTACTGTCCTAGCAACACACCACCTTAATAGTACTGTATTTTCTTCAATGTTCATATCTATTTAAACTATTACTATTGCTTCCTGAAATCTTCATTACAAAGAAGCTGCTACCTCAGAATTTGTCCATAAATTAACAAAAGCCTATCTCCAGAAACTCAAATTCATATTAAACACAGATCTCATCTATGATATATCTCATCCATGACATATTATAAATAGTCAACAAAAATAGATATACTTACACTTCTCATGGCACCTCCCCTGCCCTACCTAGGAGTCATAACTATTTTCTTAATAAAGAAATATGGCATTTGGTATCTGACAGAAAAAAACTGTTTACCAGTGAAGTCAGTCTTTTTTGCAATTGGTAATCAATGCAGAAACTGAAGTTTTATATAAAAGAAGAGATACAGAGGACAGGAATATTGGAGTTTAACAAACAGATCAGGCCTTTATTACCAGCAAGCTCCATTATGGATTTGTGAGCTTTGTAAGCCAAGCTCCCCCAAGTGTAATTAAATTTTTATTTATAATGTGTTTGTGACTGTTAACTTCGTGTTGCCTCTGCTTGTTCCCCCCCCAAATCCAATGTGAAATAGTATTCCACATTTACTGCTGTAGAGAGCGGTGCTTTATTCAGTTGCTGATTTCATCTCTAGCCTTATAAGAGATGAGGAGTACAAATAAACATATTGTTTATTATTTATACACAAACACCCGTGTCTTTAAGCATAGATATATACGTATACACTCCTGCATGCAGACGCTCTAAGCCAAAACTGAGGACAAAAGAAGTACATGTCAGTTAAAATTGAACACATGTGAGCAAGCATCACTTTTTTCCTACCAAGAGCACTATTTATCACATATTTATATCGTGGAGAGACAGGAAAGCTTCAGTAAGATAGGGCGATGCAGCACTGCAGAGTACATTTTATGCCGCAAGCCATGTCTGAGATTAGTGTAAATGTACCAGGAAAAGGTTCTAAACTCCAACAAAGCTGGCATCCACGCTTTATTTTTTTGTTCATTTATGAGGAGGACTTCATCAAAAAGCCCTCTGACTCCAAGAATGTATTTTTTATTTTTTGCATTAACTCTATTCCTGCTTTCATCCAGGTATTACCCTCCGGTACCAATACTTACATAAAAAAAAAAAAGAAGCTTAATATAAGTAACCACAGGAGGATCTCTTCTCCCCTTGAAAAACTGCAAATAAAGATGTCAGCTATTGAGTATATTTGTGGCGTCTCCAGCAGCTGCTGTTAAATACCAGCTGGTCTAGCTGATTAAAATTACCTCCGAGTTGGTATTATAAAGATGCCTGGGCAGCGTTGCTGTATTAATGGATTATTGAGTGAGCGATGAAAACCTTGGCCAGCTGATGCGTTTTATTACAGATAGGCTTTATGATGTGTAATCACTGTAATTTTTATAACTAGAGGAAACAGGAAAAAAAGAAGAACCTTCTTTCTCCCCTTACTCATAGCGAAATCAGTTGAACCAGATTTTTTTTTTGCCAGTCTGTTACTTAGGAGTTAGCTAAATAATTTGGGTTTTAACAGTTTCTGCATATGTAAGACTTTATCCACACCTACACATACACAAAGAATGAGAAACTGTGTTCAAGGCTACCCTGTGTTTACCAATTTTACATATGCTTAGGTTTACACATTGGATATTTATTTCATCCTTTGACTACCAGGCGAGTGTTGCAACTGGCCATATGAGATAAACCCTTGTGCATTATTTAATGACTGAGCTATACTGCGAACACACCTCATATTCTCCAGGTTCAGCAATTCAGTTGGTGAGGTCTTATGTCTGGTCTCTCCATCTCCTTCCTCCCACATTCTCCTCCCCTTCCAGCAAAACTTCACACAGTATGTCATTTAACCATCTCTCAAACTTTCTTCCCCCTTACTAACCACTATTTACCATGTTGTCTTGTCCTCTGATAGTAGTTTAGTTTGCTACCAAACTAAATGTGCTAATTATAAAAATCATGTAACTGCTACCAGTGTTTGAGATTTAATAAAAAATAAATGACTGGGTACTTGGAAGATTCAGATATACTGGTGAAACATTTTATTATAGATGACTTCTGTTGTGAGGTGCTTCAGCATTCAAGCCAAATGCCATTTACTGAAAGCATCTCAAGAGAAAATACTGCAATTTTTTCAGGAACGGACACACACCAAAAGCCAACTAATGATACCTGAAATTTTTCAGTGAAATGGGAACTGTTGAAATGTAAAAAAAGAGTAAAATTTAAAAAAAGTCTTAGGCTCTTAAAACTTTCTTAAGGAAACGTAGCATTGATTGTCTTTTTCCACAGTAGATAATTAATATTAACTCTTCCACAAAGTTAAGAAAACAATTCTCTATAATGTTCATAAACTGATACAAGTTACAAAATTTTACAGGACGGACCCTATGAAATATAGCTGGGTATTATTCCAGCCCATAAAGTAGAGACAAATTTTTGGGAGCTGCTACTACATCACATACATTCACCTGCAACCTCTACTGAGGACTTTTTACTCATGCTGGTGGAGTTTATGTGGAGCCCTGCAGAAAGTCCGACATCGAATAGATCAAAAGATAATTTAGATCAAAGATAAATCAAAAGATAGGTTAAAGCTAATTTAACTAAGAAGTTTGTTAAAGGTGAGTCTTAGAAATAAATTTTGGTCCATCCAAGACTAAATCATCTAGGTGCTCTCCTTCTTTCTTTATACCAGCTGTAGTATGGTGCAAATGTGTGCTTCCAAGTCCAACACCTGATAATCCGAATATGTGATATACATCTCTGATGAATCACCTGGCTGTTCTGAAACACGTTTGCACTACCACGACTAGCTGTTGAAATAACGATGCTACTTGTCTGCAAATGAAGGGAGAAAAGCATGTTTCACTAGGTAGATATGCTGTAGATGAAAGAAGGCCTTTCCACTCTTTCTAATTTCATCTTTTTTTATAGAATTATATTATCATTGAGGTTGTAAAGGACCTCTAAGATTGTCGAGTCCAACCTAGCACTGCCAAGTCCACCACGAAACCACATCCCTAAGTGCCACATCTACATCCCTTTTAAATACCTCCAGGGATAGCAATCCCACTACTTCTCTGGGCAGCCTGTTCCAATGTTTGACAACCCTTCCCAGGAAAAAGTGTTTTGCTTTCTTTCCCAGAAGAATGTTCTTTCTGCAGAACATCTGAGCAGGGGTAAGGTAGATGGGCTAAGCCATTAGGGCAGGCCAAGGAGGAATTGTAAGGTGAAACTACACCAAGCTCTGAAGCTGCACAGCTCCCTGCAGTACGTAATGACAACTGTGCCAGTCTGAAGCACCTCAGCTTCAGGCCGTGCCAAGTGCAGCCGGCAGAGCTGCAGCCGGCTGCTCACAGGGGCATCGCCATCCAGCACCTGCCGTGCCTCCATTTTACAGCTGCAGCCCGAGCGGATCCTGCAGGCAGAAACCTCTTTCAGAAGGGAGATGCATTTTCACATTTGTTCCAATAAGAAAATAAAATGAAATAATAAAATAGTGATGGTTTTGGTTTGGCGAAACCCCCACAGTTCCTATTTTCTCAAACCACGTGACTTTCATCCCTCTCCCGGGAGCCAACAATGGGTCCGCAGCTTGCAGCCATGAGTGAAAAACAACCCAGAGAACAGCTGTCTGTCCCAACCACTTTCTGGTTTTTCCTGTGGTGCATTCCATACACTCCCCTAAAAGCATTTACCCCTTAGGCAGAGCTTAGGTGGGGTTTGCTGGGCTGCTGGCCAGGCCAGGGCTGATGTTTCCTAAGGAAACTGCTGGCACTCCATGCCTTGCCCCAGCAAGGATGGGGTTCAGATGGCGGCTGTGGAGTCACTGCGACCCCAGTCCAAATCCCCCAAGCAGATGGGGGAATTCAGCTTCTCTGAGTTCTCTGGCTGCATATTTCTCATGCATTTAGTGAATTTCCAACTTGAGCAACCCTCACAAAAATAAGTGACAAACCCACCCCAAATGTGAAAGGCTACAAGGCTTTGTGGATATTTCCAGGCTGAGGCATGATTACCATACAGCATGGAGAAGTGTCTCTCGGGTCTAACCATGGATGGGAAAAAGCCACCTTAGTGTAGAGGAAGACATAGTTATGGTTGAGAAATAGTGCTAACATGAAATACTCCAAGTTTCCAACAGAAGGACTACTTGAAGTAAGATTTATATCACTGTCATCCATGGGGATCCACATCAAGACAGCCAACTGGAAGCACCGAAGAAGTAAATTATTCTGTCTGAGAAGGAAAAATTAAAGGAAGGCAATTCTCTAAAAGCTAAAATATGCTAAACAAGTATCTTTGCATTTGTGGTAAATACATATACATTGATAAGCTCTGGATTAATGGTCAATTTAACACGCATGCTAAATTCTACGCAAAACAAGATTCTTAATTCACTTGGGTTAATAAACATAAAATTCTGATAATTACAGATACAATAATGTCATATGAGCACTTTAAACATATGCTGTGGGAATTAAATCCTGGCTATTCCTGCCCACTAAGGACCAGTTTTTAATCTTCGATGCATGATATGTAGTAATGGATTTTACGAGTTGACTTTTTTAAATTTGATGATCAGGTTAATGAAATTTATAATGATATTTTTCACACCAAGTTCAAAATAGTAGTTAACTCCTTGGCAGAGGAATTCAGATTGGACATGTAATGGATGTACCAGCAACTGCTGATGTGAAAGGATTAATCATCATTTTAGACTTTTATTAAATTAGATAAAATGGGATAGGCATGAATCAGAATATATAGCAATTAATCACTGGACTTTATTGAGTCTTTTAAAAATCTTATTTGCTCCTGAGTTGACAACTAATCTAGGCCATTCTGTACCAGTTTGACAAACTCTCCAGATAATGACTGTGACTAGAACATTAATAATATCGTCATTTAGCAAAAAAAATATTTATTCTCTATGCAAACTATTTTTTTTTTAACATTTGTGTCTGCTGAAGGTAATATTAGTCACACCATAACATTGCAATTCGGGTCATCATGTGCTATTGGCATCCTTTGCTTTTATAAATTTGCTTGGTTTTTTGAAATTTAGGTAATGGATAGACCAGTGTGTACAGATGACCAAAGTTTTTGGTATATCCAACTAGCACTTAATGTAAACTGTTACAGCTATACACACTGGAATTGCTGGAAAATAAAAACTACTAGAAGTTTTGAAGTTTATTTATTGATCACTGAGAACCACCCCAGTTAAATTACCATAAACCTCAACATCACAACAACTACTAATCCAGCTAATAGGAATTAAGGGAGATGGAAGATACATAATAAGCATCTGGGGGATATGGAATTTATCCCATGAGTGTAGTAAAGAGCTCATAATTTAAGAGTGCCAAAACCCAAGTGCATCATGAAGGCCTTTCCTCACAAGTGACATTAATTGCATATCCCACAGATGCTTATTACATATTCTATTTATACCTCTGAGAAGAAAAATACTCGTTTAAAGTTTAAAGGTTTAGTACTGCTTAAACACAATGTAACACAGCTGTCTCATGATGTCACAGGGAATATCAAAGGCTGCAGCACAGAGTCATAATGTAAGAAATGGTTTAGACAGAAGATAAATCAGGGAATGTGTTTCAGCATGAGAGCCCCAGAGCTCAGATGTACATTAAAGCAGGATGTATAACCACGTACTTCAGCTGGATTTGGGATTACACCATTAAAAAGGTTTTTCTGATTACAATTATTGAAATAAGAAAAAGGAGAATTAAATCTATTTCAATTCTTTTAAACAATTTTTCAATAAGTAGCATGTCAAACCATTAACACTAATATATAAATTGCTGAAGTCAAAGACGCCATTATTTTTTCTACTGCTCAGTCTATACAAATATAACTGTGACATCATTAATACAGTTTCTAGATATTAAGCACATTATTATGATGTAAATTTTCTGTGGACTATTTTCTTCTTTTGACATTACTCTTTTGTAATTTCTCTCATAGATAATTAAGACAATGAGAATTCTTTGATTCAAGATGTCCCATATACTTCTACCTAACTGTATTTCCATTAGTAAAAAAAACCCCAAGCCTGATATTACTGAGTCTGCATGTCATTCCTACATGTAGTCGTTAGAAATAGAACAAACTGCAAGGTCCAAGCTTAGACTAACAGCTCACACAACATTCACTGATGCATGCTGTAAACAACTAAAGACTTTGTTTAGATGTGTGGAATCTCGATTTAAACACCATAATGATATTTCATAACCTACAACATCTTATGCAACATATTTCATAACATACAACATGCAGTTCTGCTGCTACACTGCACATGTGGGTATGTGTATAGATTTATCCAAAGTATGAAAATATTTTTTTACTAACTTCTCCACTTCAGTGAATAAAAACCTGGTAGCATTATCGGTAGGAGTAACAGCAGTCAGAAGCTGCGGGAGTTTCACTATCTCATATTTTTTGCATTATATTATATTGGGAACTTAAAAACCAGAAAAGATGAAATTTCTTTTCTCTCTCCACTTTCTCAATACCAAGAACAAAAGATATTGCTTCTGCAGCATTCAAAGATCATTGTATTGGACACTTTCTCAGACAAAAAAGTGTATAAAAGGTAACCAAAGGAAGTATGCTAACCATGGTCCTAATTTCAAATAAGGTTATAAGGAGTAAAGAAAAGCAGATCATTAAAAGTGACAGATGACAGTATAAAGGTCTATGAAATGCAATGCTCTCTCATGGACTTCTCAAGCTGATGCTATAGTGGGTGATGCCATTTTGCTTCTCTGACATTTGGGAAGAATTGCTGTTCTGCTGTCACATTCCATAGTGAATAACAAAGTCTAGGTGCATCCACTGCATTTTTTCCTTAGAAACAGTGCTATCTGGAAATTCAAGGGAGTCATCACTGGCAGTCAATACCGAGCTGCAAATGCTATGCTAAGAGTGTTTTCAGAGGAAGAATACAGAAGGGCAGCACCCTTGGCTTTCTGTAAAGATTCAGGTATGACTCGTTCATTGATTTGAAAATACGTATTGGAAAACAGCTCCTACTCTTGTCTGCTTTTGTTCTTTTTCACTACACAATTCTATTTTGCAATGCTGTGCACAGATTTGCTCTTCTTGCCAAAATCTGTGGAGTCTTCTTGCTAAGTTATGTAACTTAACCCTTTAAGGCCTCTTGCTATTACATTCAGTACGAGGTGTGATGAAATATTCTCCCCATTTTTACATTACATCTTCTCAAATGCATTAGTTTGGTGAAATAATTCTATTCTTAGAAATGTTTCTCCAACATCATTTCTCATGCTTTACCTAGACTAAAATATTGTGAATTCATACAATATGCAAAAGTTACACAAAATTGTGCAACCCTAATTAACAGCACTACTCTTGAGCAACCTATTCCTGTGACCTGTGTTAATGGATTTTATTCTTCGGATATGGATGGCTTGCTTTAATATTTCATAGGATACTTTTAAAAATTCTTGCTCAAAACCACATCAGAACCAGAAAAGATACTCACGGCATACACCTATTTGGAACAAGATTTTTTTTTTTAATTGATGAGGCTTCTACGACTCTAACAAGATGTTGGAAAGAGGTTCACAAGGTCATGGAGAACTACTATCCAGCTCATCCATTTTAAAAATTAGGACAGACTGTTGCATTATTTTCAGGGCAGGATCTTTTACTGTTGCATGGACTTCCAACACTGTCATGTAGCTTTCAAGCTACAACTCAACTCCCAATCAAACAACTGCCAGAGAAAATTCAGAACATGTAAGGGGAATTATATAGATGGTCTGTAGGATTCCTACCTTTTTCCCCTCCCTCACCCAAACCCCTCACCTCAGTCTGTAACATCGCCCTGAAGGGCAGGGAGAGCACTGTCCATAGGGGTAGAAATGGCTATCCAAGAACTAATCTTGGTATCTGAAGTGGCAGCAGAGTGACTTGACTACCTGGTGAATTACTACTTTGGTGGGGAGAAAACCCAAAAAGGAAGCATTCTTCCCAATGCTGACACTATACTGCCTTTCATTTTCCCAATTAACTGCATTCTACTGGGCAATCAGATGCTTTTAGAGAAAATGCAGACTGGCCATATTCCTACAGAATTACTATTTCACTAATTTTCAACAACATTTTCATTAGTGATGAATTGTGGTTTCAGGATATGATTTTCTGCTAAAATGAAGAACTCAAATGAAAATGACCCTGAAGAGCCAGATGATTTAACATGCCCTCCAAGGCCAAGTGAGACTCAGACTGAAGACTGCGCTACCCCGAAAGTTGACATCCCACACCTTAAGGCAGTTCACTAACTATTGCTTTCTTCTCAAATGCAATTCCTTGTCATCCTTCTCCTTATCTATAAAAATCCAAAATGGCCTACTTTGTTCTGACATGGAATAATGGCTACGTATTAAAAACTTAGGTTTTTTAAAATGAGGTTTACCTCTGCTTCCAACAAGTCAACGTTATGCATTTAAGTACTTCATGCTAATCTGTTTAAAGATTTCAAACAAATTTTTTTTAGCTGCATTACCCACTAGATCCCAGTTGTGTATCACTTCTAAATTTTTCAATTTAAACATTAAATTGTGTTTACTATCTCTTGCTATTGCTCTTGTTGGATTCTAGCAGAGGGTCCTCTTTGTGTGGCTCTTTTTAAAGTACATCAAGATGATGCAAAAGATTTTGAGGGTGAACAACTGCTTGTATTAATCTCCAGACTACTTTTGGATATTGACTTTTATCTTAAGGACTGATGACAGGATGATCTTTCCTTGCTGGATGGTGAACATGATTCTCTTCAATACTTCATTATTATTTCTAAAGGTATGTCTTCACAGAAAAGTTAAGGACTTGCTAGTCACATGTGATTGGATGCCCATACTAACTTGATTCATATAGACTCAGTAAGAACAAGCAGCGAGGATGAAGCACTGGTTAACCAAAACATGAATTATCCACAGGACTGGATTCTACAGAAAATGTCTGGGCTACTAGCAAATGCTTAAGTCCAAAGTGCTGTATTTTGCCTCCTAACATCATGTCAGCATGGGCATGTTAGCACAGTTTCATTTTTTAGGCATATGCTGAGATAATACTTTCAGCAATAGTTACTTGACCTACTTACTGCCTTTTTTGTACCAATTTCCAAGATGAGTTTTCTAGACTAAGTTCCATGTCATTGAAAGAAATAAAATGATGCACTGAATTAAACAGTACCTAGTTAACCTGAACAGCTGATGTGATTTAAGTGTAAAGAAAGCAAAGGGGAAGTAAATACTTGATATATGGCACCTTAAATTCCTTACTGGAGTAGAACTTCTCCATACATTGTTCTGATTCTATACTCAACAGCTACTGTCTACATAAGTGAAAAAAAAAAGACAAAGACAGCCTTCCAAACACCTGTCTATATACCTACTAAATTCATCACAGATTTAAGAAGATACTAATTCTATTCAAATCCAGTGGAATCTAAGCCTATTTATGTTTAATGCTACCAGCTTTTTTTCTTTTTAGGGTCTGTGACAAGAGTCAAAATGGAAGCTTTCTTGCTTGTTTCCTTCCCAGATAAAGACAACTCCCTGTACTTCATATGGGAAGCACATCACCTGCATCAAGGAGCAACAAAATGACAAATCTGCATTCCATCCTCACAGACATCCAGTACTACTCATTATCAGCTCAGCACATAATTATGCAGCAGGAGAGTAAAACTCTGACAAACACTTCTGACACCTCAACCAATCCTTCATTCTGTTTATAGAGTGGTCTTTTACATTATTTACATGTTAAAATCTTAAAAGTCAGAGGTAAGACTAAAATACTATTTGTGACAGTTGGGAAAAAGGATAAAATTGCAAGTTTGTCATACTGTAATTTTCAACCTAATACACAACAAGAAGCAGCACAAAATGAAATATACTTTTTTTCAATCAATGAACTAGAAAGCTTTTTGAGAAACTCAACAACGAGGAACGGATATCTATCGTTTAAGAACATTAAAGGGTGAGTAGCCTTACTTCAAAATAGAAGAAAAGCAGCTTTTAGAGTTAAGCAGGATCTGCTTGCTGCCTGAGGTAAGATATCTCCCCTGATCTTCAAGAATTGTCCTCATTTATTTGCAAAGAGCTGTAATTTGAATTAGTAAACCATCGCTGTCAACTGGTATGTCAGCAGTAGCTGAGGCGATCCCTGTCTCCATCAAAATACATGGTAGCTTTCTAAAATATCTTCAGAGGTGTTTCCTTCTGCCACCTAACTTAGAAAGGTTTCCTCTTACAGTACTTTTTTCACTATGCAAGACAGAATTCATAGTAATGTCTTCAGATGCCTGAGTCAGCCCCCAAAAGCTCTATCTAAAAATCCAGTAGACTGTATCTTGTAATTTGTGGGACCAACAGTGGACACTAACCTTTTTTAGAAAGGCCTGGTCATCTGGCACTAAATCCTCAACAAGCCCTCTACTGACAGACAAGATGGGATTTACAGCCCATTAAAATATATTTTACATATAATGCTTTGTTTAATTCAAACAGGAAATAAATACTGGAAATCAACAGCAATTCCAGATACTAAATTTATGATTAATTTGGTCCTGGACATTAAAATGAGAATTATTGCTTTGTTCAGACAGACTTTGCATTTGCTTAGTCTTACCCATTTCTAGATACTCACTGCCAGATACTTGCCTTTTAATAGCAAGGCCAGATTTTGGTGGTTCCTCTACTACGTGCACAATAGCTCAAAGTTGCTTTCATTGTAATTGCTGTCCAATTGATTGATGACACTGGATTAAAAGCTACAGAGGAAATGTAATGGGTTTGGACCATGTCATACATTATCCCATTTTCTTTCAGTGTGAGAAACCAAAATAAACTCAGGCATCCTGGATGATCTGAAAAGTTCTCCTTAGCAAGACTGATCTTTGTTCTACTTTTCCTGTAGATCATAAAGATTTCTTATTCTGATAACTAGTGGGATTTTTTTTTTTTTTTGATACAATGAATATGATTCGTGTTCCTTTACTACACAAGTAAAACCCTTTAAATTCTCCCTCCAGAGACCAATCTGATTACGCAAAAGAATACTGCCTGGTACCATAATGGCACGGGCGAGGAACTAAAACAGGTGGATGCCCCACAGCAGTGCTCATAGCAAAGCGAGTAAGAACAGTAATAGTGGAACAGCACATCTGCTGTTGACTTTACTGTAACATAACCTTTCCGATGCTATCTTCAAATCTACACTCGTGCCTCGATCTCCTGCAACTTAGTTTGCACCCTTCTCTTTTGTTTTTCATTTCTTTGCTTCCTGAGGTAGGCTTCCTCCTGAAGTGCCATGGTGGCAGCAGGCTAGGGGGCTGAGCGCCTCTCGAGCCGCAGTAGGCAGCGCCTCTGTGATTGATGGCCGCAGAGCAGAGCGGCGGCGGGAGGCAGAGTCACTGCCGCTCAGTGCTCTGAGAGGCCCTTTCTGCACTGAGCTAAAGCCACCATGAAATATTTACGCTCACTTCTGCATGTGCTTTATTGTCTGTTGGATATGCGCTTAGGAGGAGTTTGCTTTACCAGTATAATACTGCTATCAGTGTTATGATGCAGAAGCTGCTGAGTTTATGCCAACATTTAATTTTTGTTCTTAAATAAAGCTTTTTATCCTTATGCCTTGTCATTATCTTTCTGTGTATTATTTCTGTACAACTGTATCATATATATTTACATGATCTGGCTGTACTTATTGCATGCAGTTCCATGAGAAATTAATTTGGTGCCATATAATTCACCCTCAGTACATAAAACAAAGTGGTAATAATTAAACATTATGTGGGACCTTTCCAACAGATTTATCTTTTCAGTGAAATCTAAAAGAAGTTGCCTACTACAAATTCCTTTAAATGGAAGAACATGTCATGTAATACAGGTGTATGAAGACTTTCCTCAAACCCTGTCCTTTTTCAAGCTGGGAGCCTAACCTGCTTAATTTGTCCCTGCAAACACTGGCCACTGCAGAAAGCGCAGTATCATTTTGCAGTAATTATTTTGTACTTTAACATGAATTAGATGTAAGGGTCAAAAAAATTAACATCAGAGTACCAATTAATCTAGGGCATTAATCATTGTTAACTCATCTAATTTTAAAATTAAACTGAATATTCAATCTGTCAACCCTTTGGAATATCCAATCTTTATGTTCAATCCTAGCAATTTTTTCTTTTTATTTAGAGAAAGGTTTATTATCAGGAAAGCATGTCACTGAACTATTAATGTAATCAATTCCATTTTATCTTCAAACCATTCTTGTACTTGACTTTACAAAGTACAAAATCAGATAGATATAATTATTATAGTTTGGTTAGACTATTCACAGTACTACCAGGCGAGTGACACAATGTTATTTTGCAAAACATTATCTTGGGGTCCAGGCTAGATACATGGCAAAGAAAGAAGACTGCGGAATGATAAGGCACAAAACCTTTATCTCTGTATTGCTCATTCCATTTCAGCTGATATTAATAGCAGCTGAATAATTATCAGAGGGACAAGCAGTGGCTGACTGCAAGTGAATGAAAGTGAAGTCTCAAAATTTCCAGACACAGAAATTCCTGTGCTAAGGCTGCTGCTGTCTGTGACACCAACTTGAACTTCCAGAGCATGGAAGTATGGCATAGCCAGGACCCAGTCTACCTTGCTGTACCTAACTGGGTTCTCTTCCCAATCAGCAATGGAATGAGACAGCCAGGGAATGCTGCACTCTGGAAGACAAGGCAATCCACTGCTTTGGAGTAAAACTTCAAAACTGGGCAGCAACCAAAACTAACGAGTCGTACAGTGAAATGCCTGTTAAACTTGGTCTTGTAAGCAGGTAAACATAATTTCAGGAAGTGTATAACCACATTTTATTGTAAAGGACAGTTTCTGAACATGGAAATGTACAAACAGCTAGGGTATCTGACCTCCCAGCAGAACAAGTCTTGCTTTGAAAAATAAAAAGAAGCATTTGAAAACATCAAGGGATGGAATCAACTGTATGAAAATTCAAATAATTGTTTCTGCCTTGCCCCAGAAGGTTATAGAAGGATGCAAAGTATAAAATGTTGTATTTTAAAATAAGTGAACTTTATAACTTGTACAGGTTAGGGTAGACTGCTACTAAATACAGGCCTTTCATGTTGAGCCTTTTCTCTAGGAATGCCGTAATATCTTTTGAGCAAAGTTCCCAGTCTTTCTTCTACCATTTGTATATTTTTTGAGTGGTATCAAGGCTGACAGATGAATACTTATTGTCGGTAAATCTTCAGCAAAAAAACAACGAACTTCAACAAAAAACTCAGATGAATTCTGCACTTCCGTTAGGTTAAGCAATTATTGATAACTTGTTTAAGAAATGCGGTTGCTAGTTCAAGACATGTTAAATACAGGAAAAGATACAACATCTCGGACTGCCAGCTGGCTCACTACTGGAAGTTACTACTCTGAAGAGTTCAGACACCACTAAAGGTGAGAATAATACAACATAGTCATGCTTCTTTCCCTTTCTTTTTCTCTTGTCTATATCAAATCAGAAATTAGAGCAGGATATGACCTCACAGGTAACCTACTTTCCTCTTCTGCCAATGCAGACTGTGTCTGTATGATACCACCCATTTCTGAGAGCTTTTCAAAGCCTGTTTTTAAAACATTCTGATGGTTTTTCCTTTGTTAATTTTGATATATTATTTTATAGTCTAACAGCTCCCTGTTAGTAAGGTTTTCCTGATAGTCAGCTTGAAGCCCTCTCTCATAATTCATTCTCTTAACTCTAAATTTCTTTATTCAGATTCAGTTCTATTTATGCCACACCAGATTGTTCTTCTGTTATTATAATATTATGTTTAGAGGTAAAGTATAATTTTTTCTTCCAATTATTTCTCTTACTGAAAAGCAAATCTTAAACTGACATGAATACCTACATTACAAATTATTTTTGCCCCAAAATATCTGTTTGCAAATAAGTTTAACTTATTTTATTCTCTCTTTGTTTTCATAAGTCTTCATAAATGAAACAATGTATTTTTGTTTTCCTTGATATTTATACAGCCTACTTATTCACTACCACCCCTGAAGTTTATTAGGGATGCTTGCTTTCTCTTCCAGACTAGTAAAGATACTAAGAAAATACACTATGCAAAAAATACTGTAATAGGACAAACTGTCCTCTTTGTACTTTTAATACCTTGAGTTTACTTGGCTTATTTTTCCTCCCCTAGAGGTAATCCATCCCTATAAAATGTATTTAAGTAAGTTTTGTAGAATTGCATTTATCTTCCTAATATAAGTTATTAATAAATAGTTCAACTCTTCTCTTGAGAGTATATTACACTGCAGCATTTTTTCATTTTACAGTAACATCAAATTAGACTTTAGTGTTAAGTATTGCAGTTATGGCCTGACATTTACACAGTCACCTTTTCCTTCCCTTTCTCTATTTTCTATTGAGTTGTTACAATCCACAATTGCATTTGGAAATTCACACCTATAAATTACTTTTTTTTTCATTTAAGGCAAAGCCAATCTTACTTTAAAACACTGTAAAAAATAATTTTGCAAAAGTGTCATTTTTTCCGTCCCTGCAACTGCACATATGGCTTGCCAACTCCTTAAGGAATGATCAAAATGAACCAAATGTCTAGAATTCCAGACAACGAAGGCAAGATTCTTCTTCAAAACCACAGTCAATTCACCATTACTCATGGTTCACACAAATTGCACACTCTGTGTTGACCCAGACTGACTACAGCAGCTATAAACGGTTTGGATTCAGTGCGGCACAAACACATGGATAAGGGCACAACCAAAGCCACATCTGGCCCAATAAGCCCCCCTGGAATGGGGGTGTACAACACACAACCAGCTGATATGAAGCAGCTTCATGGAAAAGGGAATACCTGGGCTGACTCTGTACACAGGCGATTTATTATACCCTTGCCTTCACTTTTAACATGCCCCTCCCCTCCCCCTGTACTACCAGCACCCAAAACCCCAGAACACAATAGGGAAAAGTTCACTAATATTAAACTGGTGATAAAATTAAGTAAATAAACCACTCAATGCCAACAGTTTCTTATAGGAGAACTCCAAGCAGACTCTGTACTTGATGCAGTAAGTACAGGAGTCTTCACCATCTTCTCTAATATGTAGCCAAATGGACATTATCTGCACTGGAAATGCCACTGTCACAACTACCACAGTAGGGTGGCATTTACTATAATGCTGCAAAACAAGTAAGTTCTAAGAGACAAGTACTTCTTTCTAGTCCCATTCCTCTAATCCAAAATTTAAGGGAAAAAAATTCCTAATACAGTGAAACAAAATCCCCAAGGAATTAAATTAAATAATGCTTTGCTAACACTTACAGTCCATAAATCTGTGGAGCAATTTCCAGTCGGTTCAGATGCATGTACAGCTCAATGTCATGTTTTTTCAGCAGATGATCCTGAATTTGGTTTACTTTTGCTACAATAGCAATAGATGGCCCCAAGTCCTGCGGCCTTGCAAAGGGCATAGGTGTTATCATCACGTCTTTCTCCTGCAGATACAGAAAACGGGGTGAATAAAAGAACAACCAATGAAGCCTTTTTGTCTAAAGGGATCATGTACAGGAGATTTCATTTGTTGTAAACATTGGCTTCCAAATAAACATCGTAATAACTAATTTCTTTTACAGCAGAAGAGGAATCTCAAGTATCCACTTCTGCAGAAGGTATTGTGGGATTCCCCTTCCCAGGAGTGCCAAGGAGTGCCCGTCATTCTGCACATCAATTTTTACGTGCATGCTTTACTTTTCATGCTCTGACAAAGTGTTGACAGCTTTATTTTAGCTTTAATATCAGCAGTCTGAGTCAGTCCAGAATAAAGCAGATGAATGGTAACTCAGTAGAGAATATATGCCCTCAGAGGACAATAAATTGCATACCAAATAGGAAGTAACTTATTATCCTTTCTAAACAGGCTTCCCTTGCACAGAAAATCTGGTGGCTACACCTTGAAACCTACACATCTTTGATAAAGCATCAGAAACTTTTAAAGGAAAAAAGAAATAGAACAATGAGACAGCAGTTGGTTGGATGTGAGGGCTGTGCAAACTATGCCATGGTCTACAACACAACACACACCAAGTGAAAACAAATGGAGTATTAGCATCCTTGAACATGATACTGCTTTAAATTTGTTCTTCTTGCAAAAGAGTGAAGTATTATTGAAAAAGAGACAGAATGCCAGAAAGAAATGCAGCAAGTAATGAACTGCACCAAATAGGAAACATGTAAAAAGGAGAATGAGAAATAAAAAAGGACAAGTCAAACCTATCAAGAGGAAGATAGGGGAACAGGGAAACAGAGAATTAAGCTATTAGGAGCAATGTTAAGGTTATAAACCAGGGAAAATTGAAACAGTAAGAAGAGAAGAATTTTGCAATGACTTTGCTACAATCTGTCATCATGACCTCTGACCCAAAAGCTTCACTTTGAAAAACAGTTGCTGTTTTTCTACGCTTTTGCTCACTGTATTAATAGAGAAGCATTATCCAGCTCAAAGGGTTAATAATTTCAGAAGACTTCATTGCATTTTATATTGTTAAAATACAAATTCACTTGTTTCAATACCGTGAAAAGAGCATTACTTTTAACAATCAATAACAAAGAAAGTTTGTTTTCGTTGTATAAGCTACTCCCCAGGTAGTTTCCTATGGTTATTTCAAAATCACTTACAACATGGTTTAACAATTTATTGATTGGCAGTGAACATTTAATAATGTCTGCCAAAAAGTCTATTTTTTATGTTGATCTTCTTTGCTTGAAGTACCTTTTTTAAATTATTTGATTTCTGTACTGCAGAAAATATGGTAGGATTTGAGCAGTGATTTCTATATGTTTCTATTTAAGTACCTGATTGATTATAAATTGTATCTTAAAATCTGCTTAATTGTTGCTTTGCTATGGCAGTTGCAGTGAAGGGACTGATCTGTCTATTATAGTGCGGTAGTTTAACCATGGTATTGTGGTACCAAGACATGTTCATTTAAGATACTCTAGCAAATCACTTGAAAAAAGCTCCCTCAGACTGTCAAATAAAGCTCACTGACATGGCATGCATTTATTCAAAACCTTTGCTATTCTAACAAATAGAAATTTGAAATAAAACATCTTGTGTCTTAGAGGCTAATAAGCAATGATGTCACTTAGTTAAATACTGAAGTTCTTCACAGCTGCATGTATATTGAGAAAGGATATTTCTTCTACCTTATTTTTTAAATTATTCTATTAACTTCTTTCTTACCAAGTTGGGCAGTGTACTTTCTACCCTGAATTTTATTTCTGCATTGTATGGCTATTTCCTATCATTTCAGACCCATTTTACTATTTTCTTGGCCACATGCTAGAATGCAAAATATTGAAAATAGTTATCTACTAATCTTCTTCTATACAGAAAACCACTCTTAAAGCATGATATGGTAACATTGCCTTAATGTTAAGTGTCAGTCTACATTAATTTTTTTCATCAGCATATGAATTTATCTTTGAAACCAATCATAAAAGTCTGTAACTCTATGTATCTGTAGACCGTGCATGTTCTATCATTTGGCACGCATCTGGGGTATGAACTTCATTGTGGTTTATTCAAGTTGACTTCAGCTTGACCACTTCATGCATTCATAACTTATGATTCAAAAGACCTGTGTTTTTAAGCTTTTCTTTATTATAGGCATAAAACCTTATATGGAAAGCTCAGCATCAGAATCCCTCTGCTTATTTGCACTTGTAATATGAAAAGACTAGCTATTACTCAGTTTAGTCTTTACACCATTAGTTGTCTGTGGGTTTCAAGCCATCTTTACAAAATTACAAGACAGATTATTAAACCCTGGCTCAAGTGTGGAATGATTGTGAATATCAAAACTAATGCAAGCTTCCTCTGTGCCAAAATTGGAGTTATTTGTCACTTGCAGCATTTGTGCACCTTGGCATAATGCAGCACTGACACATTGCTGACTGTCAGACTGACTGACTATCAAACATGGCTAAGTGCATCCAACAGTACATGCTGGCTTGCCATTTCCAAAAGTACAAGATAAGTAAATGGTATCCATCAAAATGCAGTTTATCAGCATCTCAGAAATTAACCCTATTAACAGAAATCTTCAAGGCATGACAGAATCTGTGAGGAAGCAGCTGCAGCCAGTAACAAAGCCTTGCCTGTCCATGCCTCCCGATTCCGTGTACTCCACCAAGAAGCTCGGTGGATGACTAGAGTGCAACAAAGTCATTTCTGTTGTCTCCTCTCATGCAATTTGGTTGAGAAAATGACAATACCTCTAGTCAGTTGAAATTACTCCAAAAATCACATAGCTGGTGTGAAACAAACAGCCCAAACAGAAAGATGCTCAAATAAATAAAACCAAGTCGCCAAAATGTTTAACTAGAAATGACTCACAGTGCCTGTGCCTAAAACCAAGTAGCCAACACAACACTGTGCCCCTGCTCATACTCACTATATAATTATTTGCCATGTGAGAGAAAACACCTGTTTTCTTTTTGTGAGCTTTTAAGTCTTGCAAAAAAATTTGAGTGCATGTGTTTAGTCATCTATTCCTAACACGAAATACAAATGGTCATTCCTGAAAGGATGTGGTTCACAACAAAAAGAAAAAATGAGGGACGGCTCAGAATGCGCAATACTGTTTATAGGAGAGCACCAGATTCACCCCTAAGAATATTCAAATATGAATACCAGTGAAATGCAGCTGAAAACTTTAGCTAAGTATTAGGAACAGTCACCAAGTCCTGTCACGAAACATTACGTACCACAACACAAACTGGAATGGCTGGTAGTCGATACTAATACAATTTATATATTCATGCATTTAGGAAACAAATGCTACAGCAGTAAAGAGAGGCTAGGACATAGTACAAGTATAAACTGCGGACAGATTTCCCTCATTAACCACTAGGGAATGGAGTAGCTGGAGAAGCTCCTCTAATGGCAATTGGGAGTAATGGAAACAACTGTTAAGAGGCTGTAAAATGTAACATGTCTCTCAGAGCACATGCTTTCATTGCTTCCTTTGTGAAGATTCACACTTTATTATGTAGCTAACCCTCAAAGTCATGATTGTAAAAGGCATATGTACAAGAAAGGATTATTAAAGATTATACATGTTTGCAAAGAACAAGAACAAACAACTAGATATTAATCCATTCTCTTTGCATTGTTAATTTTTTATGCCATGAAAGGACTGGAAAGGGCAATGTAAACTTTCACTTCCTACCCAAGTACTGCAAGTCTGTAAGCAGACCTAGTTATTTCCTGGAATAACATTCAGCCTCAGACTTTACCACCTCTGTCACAGAAATTGGAACAAATACATTTGAACACACTGGATTTTGAAAAGCTACACTCAGAGAATATATCATAGCCTTGTTATTGAAATAAAAGTGCCGATGTAGTAACTTCATAAAATTTGTATCTCATATGCTTTATCCCTAGCTACTGAAATGATATAAAAATCCAAGTAATTTATAACTGTAGATAACTTAGGCCAAGATGCCAATGCTCCATATCTGATAAAATATATAATGTTTTAAAAATTTAAAGAAAATAGATGTTTTTAAATGAGTCTCGGGTGAACAACTTTTTCTTCATTAGACTGACAAAACCACCATTCAAACTAGTACTCCCTAATTACAGTTTGCAACTATACATTTTGGTGCACACATATGGACATCCAGAATCAGCCAAATTCTCATTAAGTTTTTGTTAACTCTAGATATTGTCCCCATGGTCTATGCAAAAAATGCTGGAGTGAATCAAGATGAAACTAAGTTTGGAGGCCAACTCTTTTAGGATATAATACATCAAAAGTCTCAGCAATACCCATAATACTGTTAATAATATTTCGCTAGAGCCTCCATACAGGTGCTCCACCACACAAATAATTTTCCAGAATTACAAAAAAAAAAGGGAAACTTGAAGATGGAAAGAGAAAGGAAAAGAAATAGTCAAAGGAAATCTTGAGCAACTGACTGAGGGAATTGTCCTTCCTGCCATGCATGAAAAAATTTAGGCAAGGACTAGACGGTCTCTAGAAGGTCCCTGCAAAGGAGAGTTCTGCAGAACTAAATTCAGAACACTTCAAAAGTTTTATGAAAGCAGCAACACACTAAATTCAGTGGTGTCCGTACAGATACACAAGCGATCTGAAGGCACAGACATTCCCTCTGTTTGAATATTCTGAGGTTAAGAAGAAAAAAACGAACGAAATGGAGTGATTATGCCAGGGAAAGATACACCCTGACCTTTGATACACAGTTTATGGTTAAAGTTTCGGTTTCACAGCAAATTGTCTGTACTGAAAACAGCTAAAAATAATTCAAACCTTAATACTTTGCCTACAGGCATTTATTTAACATGACATTGGCACAGGTTTTGGGCACACAGAAGTGCCTATGACAGGCACTCTTTCAAATGCTATGCAAGAACATCACTTACACACAGAAAAAGCTGCGCTTGCACACTTGGCTTTTGATTATCAAGTTATCTTTCAACTTATAGGAGGACATTCCACAAGAGCTTATGACCAAATTCTGAAGAACCTTTAAAGATTGTAAGCTTGTTTGAGACTGCTTTAACCAAGTTAATAGACGTCTAATTAGCTTTAAGTAACATGAATCATATTAAAATCACATTTGCTTGAAAACACAAGTATATTTTAAAGCAGTATTTACCTTCTGACTGTCATGTTCAAAAGTTGAAAACCAGTGTTCTGCTGTTTTCATAAGACGCGTGAACATCGCACTGAAAGGGAACAACCCAGAAATTTGGTGTTAAATAATGGTGTCAATTACAAATAAGAGCAAATTAAATGTAAAGAAACTTGTTAAAACTTACTAGGCATCATGTTCCAGATATTCAGGATTCAAAAGAACTTTCATTTCCTCGCTGAAAAAGGCAACAGTGAACAATCCAAATGTGAATGTTTATTTTTGGTCAGCATTCTGCATGTACTATTATGTATTTATAAGCCAACTTTCATATAAAGTGCAAATGAGAAAACTAGCCTTTTTAATTAAAAAGAGCAACTCCATTGAACAAATGAAGTCTTTCCTTTTTATAAAGATCAAAAACAAATTAGCTGCCTTGTCTGTACTACAATGAAGTAACCATCTAATTATTCCAAATAACAAATTACTGAATGTCACAATATATTATTTGAATATGCTTGATCTAGAATAATTGATTGCTGCACAATCTATCACTGTTTGTCCCAAACAAAAAAAAAATATGGTTACTGGTCAAATATGCAGTATCAAAACATTAATTTATTTTGTTTTAATAGCCTGTATTTTTATTGTACTTTAACAGCAATTAATCAGTGACAGCACCTCTTTTCCATCTACTTTGCTGCTTAGCTCTACTTTTTCAGTGGGGATGGAACAGAATGCTGTACATAACACATGGTTATTTTAAGTTAGCACTGAAGAGCATCTTCTAGGTAATTTTAGGATATCTAAGGACAGACATTGAATAAAAACACACACTTGTAAATAATGATCTTAATGCTTAACAGCCTTTGGGCAGTCACATGGAGGGGTACCTACAGAGGTTATATCATATTGCACACATAATCAAATTGGTTTTTATTCACAGATGGACTCCAGGACAGAGCGCAAAAAAACCAAAAGAAATGTCCTAAATATCACAAGAATGAAACTAGATTTTTTTTTTTTTTAATAAAAACAAAAGCCTTACATATGGGGCAAGAACAAAAACAGACAATCGTGTGATGCAATATTTTATATGTATGAATATGGCTGCATGCATACACACATAAACACTTTTGAAAGAAATGGAGGATCAACAGCTAAACATAATGTTACTACCAAGTCAAAGAATAGTTGGGTATTGCAGCTACAACACTGCAGGTGATGAAAGAAATATTAATCTCAACAATTTGTCTTCATTGGTTATTTCCCTTTTTAAGATAGGAGGAAAGAGCATTGGTGGCAAGATGTCTACTCTGTGAGTGTAGCTCACTAATCTGTCTCCTCTCTGCAATGACAAAAACAAAACCACTTCTGGCAATAAGGATGAGGTGGAACTGTAGGTAGGTATGTAAGCTTTTAGAGCATGGTTTTCCTTAGATTTCTTGTCTCCCCATTTTTTCACCAGCCAATGTCTGTGAAGGGGCCAGTGTATAAATCTCAGAAGCTGTAATAGGAAAGACGAAATAAGGATATTCCCATCAAAGCACAAGGATGCAATGATTTCTGATATTAATTTATGAATTATAAACAAATAATTATGGAACAGATTTTTAAGTTATAGTTCAGCCAACTTATTTTTTAAAGAAAGTGGAGTTTTATACAAATAAAATGCAACGCTTGCCTTGGTTGTGCAGCTTCACTGGCATGTGAAAAAGCCTGGTGGTCACAATGTAGGATAAAGACAATGGGAGCTAGAAGTTCATGCATGCCCTAAACAGATATGGAAAAGCAAAAGTATATTTAGGTTTTCCAGTCATATAATAGTTCCTAATGCACAGCATAAGGCAGACAGCAGTATTAGGTGCAGACTAACTAAAAGCATGAACATTCATTCACATTCTTAACAGAACAGTTTCATAATCAATGGCTTTTATCTTAAATCCTGATTAAATCCAAGTGTTTATTCCTCTATAATATAGAGAAACAAGTTAGTCTCCCTTTTCCTAACACAACACACAACAAATTGGCAATGGTAGGCAACCCTGCACCTGGCAGTTTACTTCAAGATCTATGTTCATAAATATGAATTTTATTTATGATAATTATAATAATGATCTACAGTACAGAGATCTGCAATAGGGAAAAATTACAAAATGTGAAATTATTTTGTATTTTATAATGTTCCAAAACCATAGACAAAAGTGTATTTTATAATGTTCCAAAACCATAGACAAAAGTGTAACAGTAGGCTCCAAAGGAGACATGGGTAGCTATTTGGGAAAGAAAACGAAACTTGCATTTCTAAGGACATGAAAATTAAAATTCGTTTTTTTTTTGTTTTCTTTCTTTTAAGTTGTTATGTCAACATTCAAAATAAACTCATTAAACATGATGCATGGAAGACCTGGTACTGTTCCACTGCAGAGTACTACTTACATGTGCAATCTATATTAAGATACAGAAAAAATATAGAAACATGCAGGAATCAAAACAAAAAAAAATGGGTGGGCAGTTGAGGACTTGGACCAGCATTAGAAGCACGGCTGGGCCACCCAGGAGCATTGGGATCCCAGTGTTGGGACTAGGACAGCAGAGAGGAGCTATGCAAGCTCCAGGATGGGGCAGGGGTCAGCTATACAAAAGAAGGGAGGGGAGGCCTTTGGTGATGGAAGGGATGTGGGAAGAAGGATTGAGATCTGTCTGCCTCTGGACACAAGGATCACTCTAAGGGGAGGGAATTCCTGACCTCTGCCCGAAACCACCAGTTACAGCTGGGGCTTGGTGCCAAGTCCCCAGGCTACCTCTGCTGGGACTGGCTCTGGATGGAGTCCTTGCCCAGCTGTAGGAGGAAGAACCTGCTGCCAGCAGTGCTCTAGTTCAAGGGTGCAACTATTTCATCAAGTGAAATAGCCTCAGTCCTGACTCCAGGTGAGTGCTCTGGGCCGACAGGGGTTCCAGGAAGTCTATCTCATATATCCTGCTGCAGAAGGAGCACTGGGGCTGGTTCATCAAGTTCAACAGCATTTTGGGTTGCTGTCAGGAGTCAGATGATGGGTCCCCTGATAGGAGATGTTCTACTTTCAATGGTTGCAGTTCCAAGCCAGGAAGCCTCTGCACTTGCTTTTTCAGCCCTTTCAGTGATGGACAGATGTGAATACTGGAAGTGTTACACACTTGTGAGCGACCTTGCTGCTTTGCTGGTGTATCAGTTGATATTCCATACAGCATCTGAGGAGTGTTCAGCACCAGGAAGTTAGCTTATCAGCTTCATATGTACTGAACAGATCCACTAACTACTAAAAACCTTGAACTTTTATTGGAAATAATGGGCATTTTCCTTAAGTGGTACGAACACACCCGAGAGGCAGATGTGGAAGCCCTCCCTACATCATTAATTACCTTGAGTATGCTTGGACGCATAGTTTTTGACAATTCTGACAAAAGTTTTCATGATCTCTCTGTATGCTATCAACAGAAATCCTAGAAAATTTAATTTTAATTTTCTAAGGACTGAGATGATTGTTACAGCCTCAGTGGCAGGGCTGAAGTTTGGATGTTTTCTTTCCCTTCCTATTTCTGAACCTTTAGGGACTACTTTGAAAGATGAAGTCTAAAGAGAAATTCCATTAGGAAAACCAAAACCCAAATACAGCCATTTGATTTCAGAAGCTGATGTAAAACACAACAAACGGGTTAGATTACAAATTGTCAAGTTCCGATTTCTTAAAATATTATGGTCATATCAAAGGAGAAAGGTCCAGGATTAGACAATATATAAGTGGCAAAAATATTTGAATAACCAGGGTTGTACTTCCACACATACAGCCCTCGGTTAATTAACAGTTCCACGTCTAATCTTTTATTCGCCCTGATATACTAAACATGAATAGGAGAAATGGAAATGCCAAAAAACTTGACTATCTAAAAAAACTACCAACTAAGCTGTAAACATATAAGCAGAAGAAAAAGAAAGAGGACATAAAATAAGAATTAGTTATAAAAGATAAAAGCACATCACACATTCTTCTAACATAATAATATATCAACTCTATAATAAAATAGAATTATAATGTGGCTGCCCACATATAACAAAACCAAAACAAACAGATGATGAAATATCAGGATTTCAAAAAGATACCTCTGATCTTTCAGTTACAAGAGAACTTCAAATGTTTAGAGATTTTTAGCTTGGCAAGAAACCTACCAGTGTAATATGCATACACATATTTTTTCAATGCTACAGTTTACTAAAACTCTTTAGTGTTAATAAATAAGTTGACAGAGCTCAGATAATTTTATGACACTTCCCAACTACAACAAAATATTGATTTCATAATACAGTCTATGGTTTAGAAAGAAAACCAGAATTATGGCATTTTTACAATGACAAGTGAATCAATGCATTTCAAAATTATATTGACTTCTCTAAGGGCAGTCAAATCATGAACAAACAATAGTTAGCCCAGCAATTTAGCTTAATTTTCACTATTTCTTTTCAGTATAACTAGGACCAGAACTTTGTCACCAGTCTTATAGAAGAACTCTAAGAGTAGCTTTTACATATTCTTAAGTACAATACACTATTCTCTTTAGATTTTATATTTACAGCTGCTATTTAAAAATTCAGTGATCCCAGGGAAGATTCTGCCTTTAAAATCTGTAATACAGCTCCACGACATTCTACTGCATTTGACTAGGGATAGAAATACATTTTTCCTCATCAAATAAAAGGTTCCTTCACGCTGGCCAAAAAAACCCAGAAACCCTACTACAAAGACAACTTTCCTGCATATATGCATATTAAACAAACATTATTGATTGCTTCTTGTAAGACTATATGCTGATGCTATGTAATAGTTTCAACAGAATGTTGTAAGTATGCAAATTGTCAAGGAACTATAATTTTTCCAAATATTTTGGAAGATAACATCGGGTAGGGACAGATGCTGACAGACAGAAGTACCAGTCTTCATTGATTGGCCAAGTTTTATAATTATAATGGCAATTTTATCTTCTGTATATGGTCATACAAATGAGACAGAGGAGTTCTCATGGATGACAACAGGACCAGTCCCCATGATGGAAACTGCAAATGAAGACAAGCTGCTTAATCTGGAATTTGTATTCAGGTCATTGTGGAGACAACAACTTGGAGATGATCTGTTACGGATTAATAAATGGTAGCCTTCATTATTTTCCCAAAAATATGCTAGACTTTGCTGAAGTGGAAATTTTCATGGGAATTGGGGCTTGGGTCTGGTAAAAACACTACATCAGGGAGACTGACTACTAGATAGGTATTTGATAAAAGAAGGAAAAAAAACATATCCTGTTGCTACCAAAGGCTATTTCTTTTCAGCTGACTCAGAGAAGGGTAATGATGGATATGAAAAAATATTATCTAGAAAGAGAGGAGCATGGGGACAAAAAAAAGGAGGATCTTATTAATCAGCTAAAAGGAGCACTATTTTTAAAAAAAACCAACAGACAAACCCACCCTTTTAAAATGAGGTAAGAAAAAAGCAAAGCTCCTAATAAAACTAACACATGTCCACAATAAGAGAGGAAAACCACAATCATTTGCTATTTTGTGGACTTCGCACAGCACCAAAAGACTTGGGTGATATACTGAACACATTTCAGAGAGGTTAAATCAACAGTTTTTCACGATCCAAACTAATTTACTTTTCTGCACTTCCTCTCCCCTTTTTCCTGTAGCAATCCCTTCCTGGAACTACCACACTACTGATGCACACCAGTTGAAAACAGAGGTAAAGAAGTTTTTTTTGTCAACAGCCTGTAGGCTCACAAAATTGAACCTGTTCTTTTATCTGCCTATGTTCATTTAGCCCACCAAGCAGTCTTTATTAAAGCTGAGGCATCAGGCAGTCAAAGTTCATTAATACCATTTATATAATCTCTGCAGTTTCAATTAACTCAGCAAGACATTCTACTACATGATAACAGTCTCATTAATTCAATAAAATCCCATAACTATTAACAATATGGTCTATGTTAAACGGGGTGTCACCTAGTAGAAAATAATAGCTTTAACAGCTTGTGATGAAACGCAGCACTTTTTTTCTTTTTAAATTTGATCTGGCTAAATATTCCATCCCTATATAGAAAGGTATTATTTCTTGGTAAGGAATCAAGAGGATTTTAAATACGAGCAGAGGGTAATTAAGTCCTTTTAAGTCATATCAAAGAGTAAAATAATACTTCTTGTTCAATAAATGATAGACTAAATTAGCTGGAATGTGTTCTTCCATTTTCCCATCATCAGTACTCTGGCCTATATTCACTAGAAAGAGGAGGCTGAGTACTGCGAAGCAGTTTTTTAAGCAGTGCCCTTCAAAATACAGCTCCTAGATCTCATTTTCATTGTCCTTATGCAAGACTATTCCTTGCTCACTGTCTGTCAAACATGAAAAATAACCAGTTGATAGATGTTTCATATGTTTGATAACTATATAGTCCATTTTTTATAAAATCTCTAAGAAATTCTTCAGTAGTAACTGTTCCTTCAGCTCACATGTCCTTTGTTTCTATGAAATAACCCTATTGCCTGGCTTGAGGACAGGGTGATCACAGACTATGTCTGAAAGCATAGATTGTTTTATAAAAATCTTCACATTTACTGAATCTCTGTCTTTTTGTCATAACAAATTTTCTATCTGCCTAAAGTTGGCTCCTCTACAGTTTATCCTTTGTCCATGCACACAGAGTATCCCTCGGTCTGTCAATCTCTACTCAGCCTACAGATAATTGTGTGAAGAAACAAAGACAAATATACTTGGGTTGATACTCGGCGTTTTGGTCTTGCTATATGAATACAGTATTGTGTTTATAGTTACTTCAAAACCTTCAGAACAAATGTGAAATTAATGAACTTATTAACTCTGTGGACGCAGACTTAGTGCAACTTAGGCCTTCTTTACCATTTTATCAAAAATGGTTTGAGCAGACCCTCCTTTAAGTAACTCTGTAAAAGTGGTATTTTGTAGCACCCTTATCCTTCACTCAAGAGGATTTTGTCAGCTACACTGTACTTGGATCTATTTGCTAACATACTGCATGGCTTTAGCACTTCAGGGAAGAATAAAACTTAAAATAGTAAACTTTGTCTAAATTTCAGAAGTCACTACTTATGCTTTTTGTTTATTCAGTACCACTTTAAATCCTGTTGTATACTTTCTTTCTTAACCTAAGCAGAGAAAGCCTTTTTGTTTTTTTCTTTCTTAACCAATGACAAAGAAAAAGATGTTTATAAAGAAATTTAAAGTTAGAAAACTTAGCAGCCTTAAAGAAAACAATTTGAGGTACTGTGTTATGAGGAAAAAGCATATGTTATTCAATGAGCTTACTTACCAACCAGCTGACAAGCAGCTCTTTGATTACTTCAGCATTATGATACAACTTCAGATACAACAGAGGTACATTATTGTCAAACCATATAGAAAATGTTGAGTCAATGAATGCCACCTGTACAGTATTTTCATTACCTGTTTATAAAGCAACTGCTCATTTTCTCTGGCGTAGCAGAACAGAACATCTGTAAGAATTTTCCTTACATTCTCTTGCTGGAAATACTGCATTTCAGGAAAGCTGAAAATGAAGCAATACAGCAAAAGTAAACAATAGAGTGCACAGAATGCCAGTTGCTGGTCTTCTAGAAGAGGTTTTGGGTACGAGCATCTCCCTTGTCTGCTTTCCCACTGCTCTGTGAATTGTGGGTGCTACTAGAGTAAAATACTTCTAAAGATTTATTACATTTGTTTTGCAACCAAAATTATAAACCATATTCTTTAATATACACCAGTCTGCTACACAGGTATGATGATATCACAGTTATATTTAAAGAACTAATCCCTTTTAATCTCATTAAAGCTAGAGATGTGAAAGAATGAACTACAATGGAAGAAATGGAAGAATGGATGAGAATGTCAGAAGATGCATATACACAAAGGTTCAATATTACTTTCATATTTGAAAAAATATTATTGTTTAATGACAAGACTATTTAGATATCTCATAATTGACATGAAAACCAGTAACCTAAAATCTAGTATCTCTTACTGGTATCTGTTGCAATACAACACAATTAGACATTTCACTGTCTTTAACAGCTGTAGCAAATAAACTTTACAATTATAAAATAATCTGGCTGGGCAAATATCCTAAGTGAACCAGAATGAAGTGGATCTTGTTTGGGAATAAAGCAAAAAAGTTTCTGGGAAAATCCTGTTACATGAATACTGGAAAATGTAAATATTTCCAGTCTGTAACTATTCTGAAGCAACTCTCCCCTGTGCATCCTGCTCCTTGACTGATGGAGCGAGGAAATAGAGTGGCTATGCAGGATGTACTTAAAATTAGAATAAGTGCACAAACAAAGGTGTTTCCATTGTTACTGAAGAAATAACTAGCTGGAAAAAAATGTTTCATAACGCAAACATCCCAAACCACATTGCTCCACAGTTATACAGAGCAATAACTAATAAAATCTGAAAAGATAGAACACTAAAAAGAAAGGACATGGTAAAGTTGGACAAAGAAAAACAGAAGAATACTTAAAAAAGACAACAACGATAGGCCTCAGGCTAGACAGATGAAAAACGGTTGTAGTATTGTCAGTTTTAAAATTAAATCACATGGTTTGAAATAAGATTTCTTCAAACAAATTTACCAGGTCTGATCTACAATGCTATACTCTAGACCAGTTGTATTTAAGGCTGTTGTAAAGCCTGTCACAGAGAAACAATATAGGAAATCATAATAAATTACTTCAGATAAGACTATTAATGTTGATAATCACTGTGGTCATCTCACAGAGGTGATGACAGGCAAGCACAGAATGAGAACTAATTAAGGCTAGAAAGGTGCTTTGAAATCCTTGGATGAAGGAGCTGAATCAAGAGCCAAGGCAGAGAAGACACCGTGCCTTGAACACAGTAATGCTGAAGTCCTGAGAGAGGCAGTGGGATGAGAGGTGTAACGTTTTCCTGGCACCTGGTGGAGGTAATGGTAGACCAACATTTGGAAACTTGTATGCACTTGTACTAATCACATTACTGTAAAGGAAGGACACAGCTGAGACCAAAAGTGCATTACAGCAGATGGCAATCGACATAATTTAGGGGTTTGAAGAGATTATTTCTGAAGGACTGTTATTCAGGCCTGCCCTATGAAGTTTAGGAAGAGAAGACTAACAAAGAAAACTCAAAAATACACAGAGATATCTGTGAGGATCTAGTAATACCAGAGATTGTGACAGAAAGGATAATAATGAACTCAGGAATAAGCTGGCTGAAGTACTAATTATAGTAAATGTAAATAGAAGAGATCATGAGGGAACTATCAGTTCAGGATGGATTTTTGTGGAAAATGTCATTTTATGATTAAAGCTCTGTTTTAAAGAAATACAGTATCCTCAAATCAGCAAGGTAAGAATGCTTTTCATGAACATGAGAATATTACATTTAATTACATCTCTGAGAAAGCCTGCATAAGGACATGGGAATTTTCCTAGACTGTTTTATCACAACTCTACAATTAAACAATGGTGCATTCAGGTCCCTGCTTTCTAAAAGTGAAGACCAGCGTGAGTCAGATTTAACTTTTTAAAATACTCCTTTAGCTGACTTAGGGGCCCCTACACCAGAGGCAGACAGAATCTGACACAGAAGTTTGAAGAAACAGGCTGGCAAACAAGGGATGCACAAAACAAATTTGGTAGCAGACAGAAATGAGGAAAGTAATCAATGGATTGCTGTTTCTTACCATCTCTTCCACATACTTAGGAAGGATGTAGCTGTCCAATGGCTTCTCCACTGCCTTTTTTATGTTGGCAATTTCTGTAATTATTCTTTTCTTATTTGGGGGATGGAGAGTTTGGAACCTCAGCACCCACCACTACTCACTTTCACACACCTTCCATCATCCTAAACTGTGATTGTTACTCCTGAAGCAGAAACTAAGTAGTCCAATATATAAAAATACTACTACAAAAGAGAAGAAATCCACTTGATTAGTCTATGGGGAATGCCCCCTAAGCATTTCGGTTTCCTGAAATACTGGCAATAGAAAGAGGGTACTGAAATCTAGCCATTTGCAACCCTAGATGTACACTGTGATGCCAAAAAGTAACCTGGTATTTTGATTTGAGTTAAATGCTCTTGCATCTGCCAATCTGCTGATTTCTATTCCTGCAGATTATTGTTAAAATTTTTTTTAAATGTTGATCACTAATGAGTTGGGACTAACTTAATATCCTTTCCTACCTGTAAATATTGGAAGCTGTAATTCTTATACAACAGGCTGAAAACTGTATGTAGACATTATGGATTGTATTTCTCTCACCTGACTTTAGGAAACTAAAGTTTTGTTAGGCACTGGTGAGCTAGAAGCCTTTTATAATTACTGAAGAAAACCTCTCTACAGTGTGATTCATCAGACAAAAACTAGATTTATACTTTAGGAAGAGATGATTTGTGTCCTAGAATTCCACAGGCACACAGACTCTAAAGCATGATTAACCCAGCTGTGAGTGTCTCTAGACTTCACAGACCTAATTATTAGGTGAGATAAGGATTCTCAAAACGCATAGGAAGAAACACTCACACATGAACAAACTTTATTCCAGTTGCCTTTAGATAGCAAAGTCCTGAAGTTTAAACCAATTTAATTATATATATTATATTAACCAATACCAACTAATTCTAGCCACTTTTCCTGTTTATTATTACTACACTTCAGGGAATTCTAACAAAAGCATTATAGAGTAATTTTTTCACTGCGTTGATAGCTGGAACTCTGGTTTGCTGCTCTGTGTACAGTTAGTATCACTCTCTACAGCATTATTTACTTGATGCTGTGGGATGATGGAGGACTGACCTAGATGACAAAGATTATAAAAACATTCATTAAATAAGAAACAGCAACTAGAAATTAATGATTATGGTAATTGAATATAATAATTATTTTAACCTTTAATAAAAAGCATTGTAAATTAATGATGAATTTTAAACTTTTAAAATTCTAACTCCAGGGATTTATTTAAAGAATGGAAATGAAAAGAGAGGGTTTTTACATTCTAAAGGCACAGAACGTAGAACTTACTGCTTCTTAAAATAATGATAGTTTACAAATAGATACATATGTATATGTAAAAATGCATACTATGTGTTATAATCAGACAAACAAGTGTACATACAAAATGCCTGTAGATTATAAAATATATTCATGTCACTGATAAATTTTGCTTCTTCATTGCTTGACTTATTTTGCTATTGATGACACAATGTATATTACTATTGTTTCAAGTAGACATTATTTTGTATAAATGCATAAATGAAAATTTCTTTAGTCACTATTACTGATATTAGTGAATACTACTCTGCCATTTGCCACAGTGAGAGCCTGGACTTTGTGTGTGTATACACATATATTTAAATAATAGTCTTACATCCACCATAACCTTCATACAACTTTTCATTCTCCAATTATAGTTTGGATACATATATATTTTAATCTTAGAACATCCTGAACTGTTTCCTTTAACAAACAAAAAATACCATCTGTTGTGAGAATGCACATGAAAGTATACTCAGACTTTAATTATACATCTCATGGCAAAATACATTCAAGAATGGGTCTAGGGACGGACATGTAAAATATTCGAAAACCAGACTGCAATGATTTCTTCTGCATGACTTGGTTCCTGTAAATGAAAATCTGTAAGCTTGGGATTTGTAAAATCTACGACTATCATCACTTTTTTCAAGTTATAAGGAAAAATATTTGCAATACAGTAAAATTTCACATGGCAGCAAACCAGTAATTGAATTTAATTACATTTACACATCACTCAATGCTTGCACTCTAAAAAAAATATTTTCAGGAAGTGAGTGTTCTAACTCAAACAAGTTCCTAAACAGGAATGACCTAAGGGCCAAGAAGATGAAAACATAATCATAGTAATATCAGGACAAATTTTAAAAGGCATATATGACAAATAAAATTAAAATAGTGATAAATAAAAATAGAACCTCTCAGCTTCTATACGAGTGACATTTCCCTTACTAATTACAAACTGCTCTTTTATTATTGATTGTATTAAGTGCTGAGAATTAAGAAAGTAATCTGTTCAATCTTTCATTATGATCATAATTTAGTTAAAAGACCTTCCAGTTTCTCTTACCTTCACTTCATACAGAAAACTACTTTAAATTTCACAAGTAGTACACCTCCTAATATCTTAATTTAGAAGAGCTTTTCTTCAATGATACCAATAAATCTCCAGGATTTAATGTTCAGCTAGATTGTCTCATTTTTTACTCCGTGAAAGTTGTATTTTTATTCATTTAATGTATGTTTCCACACATTCATGTTCAACAAACCTGACATTTACAGTAGCCAAAGTCAAGAAAAAACAATATATTGTATACCACATAAAAATGCAGAATATAAGTTTATATATAGAAACTTCTGTTAAAGATCTACATACGTTCTCGTCACATCTTGTTCAATCATTGCTCGAAGCTCTTTATCCTGGAAAAATTTATTCCAGAGACTCTGAAATAAGGAAAAATAATTGTATGAAACCAAGACTTCTACTAATACTTCAGGCTTATAAACTACATCAGCAAAGTACTGTACAAATATTAACTAATTAACCCTCAACATTCCTGGTAGGTAGGTATATCAATATTTTATGGGAGATAAAGAATGTTGGTGACCAGCACAACACACCTGAGAAAGTCAGTTCAGATCAGAAATAAAAACATTCAAATTCCTGAATCCTTGTTCTAGGCTCATAGCATTTGCTCACGGGATGGCTGCAGGTTTGTGAGTTACTTGTCTGGGGTCCAGGAAGAGTATTTAGAATGGCAGAGTGAAGTCAAACTTATCAGAGCCAGCAACTCAACTGAAAAAAATTCAGTTGTTCACTCAAGGAAAAAGGTCTCTATCACTGGACTGTACCATATTTCTCCTACGAATGTGTGGAGTTTAACTGGAAGCTACTGCAATATCCATAATAAGAAAGTGTTTGGAAGTAAGTGTATGATAATCATATGCCTACTATGAAAACTACACCATTCTAATCCACACTGAAGATCAAGACTGGCCATTCTATAAAATTCTGATGGGGAAAGCCAGAGTATTTAAAGCGCACTGTCAAAATAAAAATTACTAAATAAAAGAATTAGAAGTAGATTTAGCTTCTTCTGTAGCTATGCTTATGACCATTTTCATCCTCTTGTTTCCTTGCCTTGTTTACAAATAAGTTGTAAAAGCTAACCTGAAAGAAGTCAGAAAGTGCTGTTAATTGTATGCTCCAGAAAAAGTATTGGGAACTATATTCTTTATTTAAAGAGATGGTAACTTGATCAAAATACAGATGGAGCAAAATCTATAGCAGTCTTCATGCAGGTTAGGTAAGTTTTCAGATAGCAGCAGCACCAGTGAATGAAATACAGTACAGAGGCTGTACAACACTTCCACAATTTCTTGCCTCCCTGTAAACAATTCTTTGCCATGCTGGCTTATGCTCCACAGAAAGAAAAGAGAAAGCAAATTAATGCTGTTGATGGGGAGGGAAGCAAAATAACAAAACCCATGTCAATTAGTTGCTCTATTTGTGCTACAACTTGGGAAAAAAAGTAAACTTCAATATTTATATCTTTGATAACGTCTTACATACAGTGAGTACCTTTTCAACTCACAACTCTTCATGAAGCTAGACCACATTTTGAAACTCCCCTATCCCTGCTCCCACCCTGGCTCATCAGAACAGAGGAAGCGAACAGAAGCTGCATTGCAAAAAGGAAGGAAAAATCAGGACACTAAATGGGTGTAACAATAAGTCACAGCAGAGGCTCAAAGCACCTTGTTCTTCACTCCTGTGCCTGATTTGGCCTGTGGCTTTGCTTTATAGATTAATCCCCTGCCACATACTCTGACATGTTAACCTTTTTCTTCTACATCCTAAAGACAACACAGGCAGAAAGCAGGTTGGGCTACTGTGTATAATCACAAACTACAGCAGAAATGTTTTAAATCCTTTACATTTGACACAACTTTCTGTCCAGCTGGATGCAAGAATAGTTTGATGACGTGCACAGTCATAACAGCTGCAGAGCTCTCTCCTTCTAAATTAAATAAGGAGCACAGTACCACACTGTAAATGAAGTACAGGCTTCTGTTTGTGGACAAAACAGGAGTAATATCACCAAAGATAGCTGAGGCAGTCTTTTCAGGTGTAAATCTCTTAAATGCAGCCAAACAAATAGTTTTCATGGCATTAAGTTATTTAAAAAAATTGATAAAAAAGAATTTTGATGGTAACAATGGTAACATAATTAATAGAAAAGATTAAAGATATGTGCTATAAAATACTTAAAAGCTTTCCAGGTATAACAGAATGCTAGTAAAAAAACCTTCCAAGGCTGAAGAGTCTTCCAGAGGAGGGTACTTCAGTGTTCTGTTAACAGCATTCACTTCATATTTTCTGTTTAAACACTCCTTAAACCAGAGCCATTTTATGTATAAAATGAAAATATACAGTGATAAAAAAACATATCAGTTAACGAAAGGATATGCTGTGAAACTAATTGTAGTCCAGCACTGATTTTTTTGTTTATCACAGCCTTCCCGGAGTTAAGCCCTGAAAAATCAAGATATCAACCTGGAAATGAGCATTTCTAGTTGTTCACCAGAACCTGTGAAACAATTGTTAACACAAGTCAGCTTGGACATTTTTAACATAAGTCAGTTTGGACATTTAGGAGCGAGATTTTAGCACCTGCCATTTTGCCTACTTCAGCAAGAACTCACTTGTCTCAGTATGAAGAAGATGAGAATTTTAGAAGCATGTGTTGGGTCAACTTACCCCCTCGTCCTGAGAGAGTGGGTTGTTGATTATCAGATCTTGCTGTCCTGCTTTCCGAGGGTTTGTAATGTGCTAGGTAAAAACAGGGAAAAAAAAAATAAAATCCTCTCCTGTTATACTATAAATATTAAAATCTATGTCAAAGTATAAGAACCTATTTTGTACCAACTTACAATTTCTTTGATCTTATTGTAAGACGTTCTTAAGTCTGAAGTGGTTTTAATCCATTGGCTTCTATCGTGGGGTAGAACCTCCAGAAATAACTATTAGCAAAACAAAATAAATTTATTAAGTTTCATCAGTTTTACATAGCTTTTCATGTAAATCCTACCAGACAACATAAACCACCCCAGAGAGAAAGAGAAAGCAAAGAGCTATAAAATATTCCTGGTTTTAGTGCTTTCTAGTCCATAAATAACTAGCTAGAAACAACAGCAGTTCTACAGTGCAAAATAAAGCATTAAAGTCAACTGAAACCACAAACTCAAGCTCTGTAAACTGTTACAGCTTCAGTAAAGCTGATGGTGACTTCCAAGGCAGAAACAAAATGGAAAGAGGCTAAAAGAAATAAACAAAACTTGAAGCTATTTATGTAACACTGATGACCTAATGCAACGTGCTTAAAATGAACCACAAATGCAGAGCAGGAACTAAGCACTGAGGGATATATCCAATGTAAGAAATGAAACATGCTCTAGAATTCTGCAAGACAGCCAAGAGAGTCAGTTTTGCAGGAAGTCCTTGAGAATGCCTACATCTCAGTTTTTTCATGTCTCTTTAAAAAGGGTTAGAAAGAAACATCCAAAATACTATTTAATTGCATTTGAAGCAAGGAAAAACCCCAGTATTTTCTTGCTTTTTCAATGTTTTTATTTGCACATTGTGAAGTGTTAAGAAACAGTAATACTGACAAACAGAAGTACTGACAAACACAAAACATTCCTAAATTACTAAAAAAACCCTTCAAAATTTCAGAACTTAACAACAGAGTCCTAATCCATATTGGGACACTAAAATGAACCCTGTCTTATTTCTAAAATAAAACCACTCCTTGATTTAATCAGCAGACAGTGAAGGACTTGATGCTTGTGTTAGTTCACGGTTTTGAGTTATGGCCTCCTAATTTAGAGACTTAAAAAGACGCAAACTGGTAAAAAAATGCAGGTGGCATATATTCATCTGGCTTGCTGAATAAAATATTTTCATTAACTTTAAATTAGTTCAATGCTACGTACATTTCAAATTTCAAGCGTTCACTTTCTTTCATTCATATATAAGGAGCATTTTAAATTTCTTTTTATAGGTCTCTGTGCCAAAATGACGGTTGTGAAATTCCAAGTGAGGTAATTTAAATTGATCAGTGTTAACACACAGTAACTCTACTACAAAAATTTTCTCTACTATCCGAGTTAGTGCACAACAGAAGACTTGATCTCATTGCAACAAAGTTTGTTTGGACCTTATCTAGCATCTCAGTATTATCTTGCTTTCTTACTCTCTTCCTTCCTCTGCTACTTTAAAAAATACAGTAAGAGACTCCCAAGGAGCTGTCATGCTTCTGGAAGACCTTTGCTTCCCTCTCCATCCAGCCATTACAAGAGGGATTGGTCTTCATTTTCTCATTTCACTGGGAAAACCTGCTAGCAGAAGCATCAGACTGATTTTAAAGCAGTCCCAAATTCCACAAAACCATAATTTTTTTAGACAAACTTCCTTTCTATTTCCAGTGCACGACTTCCCTGCACAGATACTGAGAGGAGAGATGGCTCTGTGGCACTCAATTTTAAACATATCACCAGCACAAAGATACTCTTTCTTTTGCTATTACCTGCTATTCAGCTTTAAAGCAACTCAATGTGGTTAGCAAATGTCCTATGAATTATAAAAATGAGTAGGAAAACATTGGGATGAAGTCTCTTGGAAAATTCATGATTCTTTGCATCAATAATCTTCCAGCGCATCAGGTAATGTGTTGATATATTGCAACCACAAACTGTAAATAAATATTTTCTCTTCTTACCTTCCAGCAAACACTACGGAACCTGCTGCTTCTCAGCTGCCCATTAATCCCCTTCAGCCGTATAGTTGCCAAGTAATTGTTGTTTACAAATAGTTCTTCCCATTCTTTACTGAAAAAGCAAAAGGAATGAACATTTAAACAAAAAAAGCCTTAGCTGATTTAAGGACTATATGACACTACACAATTTTGGATAAGCAGAGGAAAGGAACTTTTTAAAATGTATATATTTAGTTGTGTACCACTTCTAAACGCATGGCTGTTTTTTTGGACACATTTCTTCTTCGGATTTAATGAATATGTAGATCGCTATAATTATGCCAGCTACTGAAATTCATAATGTCTATGGAGGCTATTCCATTTCCTCTAAAATGTTGGTACTGCAGTTCAGTGAATAAACAAGAAAAATGAATATTAATATAAGCACATTCATGTTTCAGCTGTAGACAAAGAAGTACCTATTCCAAAAATATGCAACAGAAAAGTACACTGTTAACTGTATTAGCTCTTCACATGACGTATTTGCTTAAATGAACCTTCTTTTCTTCTTAATGTCAAGCTGGGCAGTTAAGCATCATAGAAGATGACTTTCTTTAACATTTAGTGCTATTTACTATTGAAATCACTCCTACTTCTTTCTACATGATCAGTTTTAAAATTTTAACAGGTGCTAGCAAATTTAAAAAAACATCAAAAAATTAAAAAGCCTCACTGTATAAACTGTTAAAGGCAAGCTTGAGTACCTTGCAGTACCTATGGCTGACTAGATAAACAACCTAAATATGCCTCCCAGGCATGCAGGCACCAGGGGCCTAACACCTGTGCCTCATTAATATACAAGTAAATCTGCTCTACTGGGAAACAATTGGAAATTAATTGTCCCAAACCATCTACTGAGTTTGAATAAAAGAATTAAACCTGTATTTCCTGCAACTTCTACTGAAACGAATCTCAAGAACAGTGTAAGCCATCTGATAGTCTTAGTAGCCCAAGACTTGCTCACAGACTTTCTGTAACAACTCTAAAATCCAAAGGGCAATTTCAAGGTAAAGAGCTGGGTTATGTGGAAGGAAATGTGCTTCAGATTTATTTTCAATGCATGTCCTTAAGGTGAACATCTCCTCCCCCTATCACATGGGAGACTATTACTTTTCCCTGGGAGACCAAATGAAACCAGGAAGAGGAAAACTACTATTATGACTCCAGGCAAAGATCTCACCACATTTACTTTGCTAAGGAGGGTCACAGAGTGGGTTATACTAAATACCAGCAAACTTTGGTTTTGCAAATTGCCCTAAATATATGCAAGACTAAGTTAGACAGTTTTCTGCCTTTTAAGCTGAGTTGGGAGAGTGAGATTTTTAAAACTGAATTATAAGATACAGTTGCTGAGAACTGTAGAGGAATGGACTTGGCAAGCCAGGAAATTACGGTCCTGTTCCTCTGTGACAGGAGTGAGCTCATGATCCATGCTGAGGCCAAAAGTGCTGTGCTTGTGAATGCACCACCTTTCAGCTAGGACCATATTCCTAAAAAAAAATAAAAAGGGTTTACTTCTGGGTCTTGATTATTAATTACTTTGAGAAGTGAAGGTATTCGAGAAAAGAGCAAAGATGACTACCGCAGTGTTAGATTGCAGGGTTTAGGGCTGCCTTTAGCTTCTCCCAGCTGCCAGTACCCCCAAGTGATCAAAAGAGCAGCAAGTCATTCCAGTGGTGTGGGGCATCTTCCTTCACTCCTCTCACACCCCCCACTCTCCACGTCAGAAAGACTACCTGGTCATTTTTGTCTCCCTGTCTCCCACACATCCTCACCTTCTGCAGGGAGCTGCCTGTGATTGTTTACCATGATTCTATCTCCTTTAAATACAACGTATGGTATATAGCAGACACAGCTTGAGAAAAATCTGGGCCTTTCTTTCACAGTCATTTATACTTCAGTAACTACAGTATATTATGTCTATCTAAATAACCCTCCTGTTTCTATCACGTATAATATTCTTCATTTGCCACTGTAAATTTTGTAGCATCATTGGCCATTATAACTCCTGCCAAGCTGCCTCCCTAAGGTAGCTATGTTTTAAGAGTGACATATTCCCCTGTGCACACAACAGGTCAGACTCTGAAGCTATTCACATTGTTCTGCAAGTGGATGACATTCCCACAATGTCTTTGAAAATGCCAGTGTGTCAGCTGAGTTAGCAAAGGGTTTCAACCAATGCAACTGTGAAGAGAAAGAACAGAGAGGAAAAAAACTCTTCAGGTTATTTTTCTCACCAGCTGCTGGAAGTGATTGCTACACAGTAAGAAAGTAATTTCAACACTTCTGAAATTGTATTAGTGCAGATATTATGCCTTTCTTTTTTTTTTTTCCAAATGTAATGCAATTCCAAACACGTTTTGAACCAAATTACTTTTAAAACCGCCAAAAGAAATTTGGCAAGATCATATCTCCTCTGCATTCCCCGTTGGCTGCTGGGATCACAAAAAAAAAGTTATAAGCAACTGAAAAAGAAATTACTTGGAAGCTGGAATCTGCTTCAGTTTTAGTAGAGCTGAATGATATTTAAAATCCTTTCTGAACAGCATTCACTAATTATTTTTCAACTATTTTGAATGAAGACTAATAAATTAAGCTTTACAATTCTAGAGACTGTTTTAATAGTGGTAGCACTGTATAATATCAACAAGTAATCAATTCTAAAAAGATAACATTTAAAATTATATAGCCCTACTATGTAAAATAATACCTAAGAGACTTGTTAACCCAAGACTGCAGAAAACCCATCGGTCAACATGAAATAAGCAATGAAGATTGGAACTGAAGTCTACCACATCCTATTTGCTTCACTGAAGTGAACGACTTCAAGAGCTAATTGGAACCACCTAAACTATGAATGAGCATATGCTCTTACTTTTAATCAAACTAGAAAATTAAATGCATAATCCTGTGTTATACCACCTTTAGACGGTACAATTAAAGGCAAATGTCAATGTTAATGTTTTCTGGTTATTTTGTAAATATTTTTCACTTTAGATTCTAATTTGAGTAGCCTGTCTAATGTACTATTGTGCACGCTGTAAAGTCTTCACAATAATAATAATAAATACATATAATATAAGACTTGAATGAGAAAGAAATTATTGGAGTAATATTTCTTTAAGAAACTTAATTTCACATGCGTTATCTCTGCAGTAACTGTCCAATATAAAATATCTACTGGCATGAGTCAGGGACAGTTGCTTTACTTCAAAGCGGGAAAAATGCTCAATATGTATGAAAGAAAAAGCAGGCAAATCAATGAAGAGAGTCATTCTGCAAGATTTGTTCATAGTTCTCATAGTTCTCATCTGTTCCTTTCCATCTTTTGAAACATACACTTATGTCATAACCACAAGATTTTAAATCTCTCTGCCAAAGAATTTTATACTGGGGTCTGCTCTAATACACACACTTTCTTTCTTATAAGAAATGAGGTTGACCTCTGAGCAAATCATATATAGTCTATTCTTCTTGCTTTTCAACAGGATATGATTTGTGGATGTGATTCTTGTTAAGGCAATTACAAGCATCAGCTTTTCAGACACAGAAGCCTAAAGTTTGGAACAGAAATGTTCGTCTCAGTTGACTGTTAGTAGAGAGCACAACGAGCAGGACTTCACACCAGGAAGTCTAAGTAAAATTTTACATGCACTTAAATAACATTTTTGAAAAGGTATGTTAGACCTCTAAGGTCTAACATCTTAGTAAAAGTCACTGGAATCCCACTAATGCTCAGCTACAGAGGAATGAGCAGCTATAAACTCTTTCAAGAATGCACGACTTCAATAACGTAATGAGTCGCCTAGGAAATAACTCTGAAATTCAAATAGTTCCAAGAGCTTTATTGAGGCAACATTGAGCTGGTGCATGTTGGGGAGAGTTTCTTCCACTGATAGGCAGAAGCAGAACACCCGCCTCTGACTGTGCTGAGAAATTTCGATCTGCAGCATAATGGTAAAACCAATACCTCAAGCATAGATATGCAGGAGAATGCAAAGGTAGCCCATTAAAGCACCCTGCAAAATAAATACTCTGTTCAGAAGAGGAAGAAATACAGTTGAGGGAGACTGGTATAGCACAGACAGCAATCACTGCTACTCAGCTTCTGCATTTACTGATTTAGAGGATAAAGCTGGTGAAATGTATGAATGCAGATCCTGCCAAAGTCTAAAACTAGTGTAAGAAGTATTTTCGTTACTATCATGTTCAGACAACACCAAAACTCTGTGGAAGACACTAAAACCAACAGAAATGTAAAAATGTGAAGAACCACATGGAACTACCATTTATGTCACTGAGAAATGGCAAAAGATTCAGTTCTGGGACTGCAGGGGCTCAGCCCTACCAGGAAAATATTACTGTCCATAATTCACTTTCAGGTGAAACTACAGTTAAAGAAACCAGTACCTACTAGGTCATCAGACAGTGTGTATCATTATTTTGACTTGTGCATTTTTGAAATATTTCATGCGAAGTTTTGAAATCCCCTTTTTTTTGTGTCCTTGCTGAAACAAGACCAATTTGATATTGTCAGTAAGATTTAGATAACAAAGAATACTCCTCAGTCTATAGAAGAATACTGCTATACTACTGAAAGGTATGAACATCTGCATACATATTTAAGATTTCAATCTAAATCTCAAGCTTATTCCATCCTCTAGACCAATATTAAAGGATAAAATGGATAGCCTCAGAGAGATCCAAAGTAAATTCTTGAGCAGTGCTGCTAGTACTGGCAAAAAATCATCTTAAAACAATGGCATGTGTGCTTCCAGAAAAGCCAATTTCACATTTTCATACTGGTTTTCATCTTCAGAATGTGCTTTTTAAAATGTTGAGACCCAACTTGGCTCCTCAGGCGCACTCAATTAAGCAATAGGCTACTGAACAGGCCATCAGAAAGAAAACTAATTCTCAAATTATTGTGTCATATGTTTTGCAATATGAGATCTTTATCGATAGGAACATCAAGTATCTAAATTTGAATATTTAAACAGAGGCAACAATTCCTTTCAAACATACTGCTTAAATCCAAGAAACATGCATACTTTGTATTATTTATTATGTCATAAAATCAACAGTTGAGAAAAAAGTGAGGCAACTGCCAGAAATGTAATAAAGACAGAGTTAATTCTATAAAAACAGAGGAAAAAAAACCCAACTGAAAGGTAGTATCAAGTAATAAGGAGTAGAGTTTCTAAACAACATTTCTGAAACACACAGATTTTTATTTGCTACCCTGAAAATCCACTTGACAGCTTTAATGTGAAGGCTTATCAGTCTGCTTGGAAAATATATGTATTTTCCTCTTTCTCAAAGTCCTGCCTCAGGATACGTGGCAGAGCTAACAGCCATGTAAGTGTGAATATGCATGGCTGTGTTGCTGGGAGGCTGCACATTCAAAGGGCGTATTTTTCTAAACAGTTCAGGTTTCATCTACTTTTGGCTGACATACAGTTAAAAAGGTTTGTGTGAAGAAAGGTAAAATCACTTTCTTAAGGCAAACATTCCAGCAAATAATTAGTTAGCTATGCTCTTTAAGCTAGCAGTGTGTGCGTAGTACAGTTCAGGGAACTGAAACAAGGCTGCACTGGCAGCAGGATGCTCTGCCAGCACCCTTCCTAATAGCACTAGGTCTGACGCAGAACCCCAAGATATCTTTCTCCATATTCCAAATTGTCCACTTTGCCTTGGCAGTTCTCAGCCAAGGAGCCAAGTTTGGCCTTTGGAGAGTGCATAATTTCCAATCCTTTAACAGTTTAGCTTTCATAGAAGAATTCTTGTTACAGCCATTTCAAAATCTAAGTTTCACCAGCACATTTTCCTCTACTCATTACTTTCTGCATACATTTACAAAATGGTGAGACAAAACGTAGACATTATGTTCAATTATTTTCATTTTTGTATTGTAACTGAACTTGCCAGTTGCAGGGTCAAAGCTTTCTAGTTTAAATCCCCCAGTACCTTTGAAATCCTTTGCATGTACATCTAGAACATTTACTTTCTACTTCTCCTGACTATAGAGTTCCCTTCTGCTGTTTTACCCTTCTGCTAACTCATACTCACAGCTAAGCAGAGCTCTGTGAATTGTGTGTGTTCACATGCATGCAGCCTTGTTACAGAAACAGACATGCATTCGTTAAAAAAGTGAAAAGGTAAGACCTTCCTGTAGGACACAACACAAGTTAAAAGCTACAGCTCTACAAATCATCCAACTAAAAACCAGATGTAATTGTGCCTCCTGATACTCAGATGGAACCTCATGTTGTTCTGTTTGTGCCCACTAGCTCTGACCTTATTGCTGGGTGTCACTGAAAAGAGCCTGTCTCTGTGTCCCTTCTGCCCTGAGCTCAGACACTCACAGACTTCGAAAAGATGTCCCAAGCCTTCTCTTTTCCAGGTTGAACAGTCCCACCTCTCTCAGTATTTCCTCACAGAAGAGCTGCGCCAGCTCCTTCGCCACCTTAGCAGCCCTTTGCTGGCCACTGTCCAGCACGCCCATGTCTTTCTTGTAATGGGGAGCCCAGCACTGGACACAGCATTCCAGGTATGGATTACAGGGGAAGGATTACTCTGATCTGCTGGCAGCACTGCTCCTAATGCATCCCAGGATACTGCTAGCTTTCTTCGCTGCAAGGAAGCATTGGTTGCTCATGTTCAATTTGATGCCTGCCAGGACCCCCAGGTCCTTTTTCCAGGCCCCAGCATATTATCTACTTCTCCACCTTCCCTGGGGTCAGGGTGAGGCTAATTGGCCTAGTTCCCTGCATCCTCCTTCTGAGCCTTCTTGAAGAGAAGAGTGACATTTGCTTCCCTCCTGTCCTCAGAAACATCTCCCAGTTGCCATGAAGATTACTGAGAGTGGAAAAGTAAAAGAAATTCATAATGAAAACCACTTTAAACATTAGTAAGGGAAAATATGGCATCAGTTGATTATGGTGCCAGTGGTATATATGCCAATTTTCAAGTACAACAGAATAAATTAAGAGTGAACTAAAATTTTCACTTGCTTTCCATGGATTTTAGAATTTACCATTCTCTCTTCCATGGTCTCTCTTCACGTACTAAGTCTTTCCTTCCTGCAACCAATCCATAAAAAAAGCATTCTACCAACAAAAGATGTTGGTAACTCAATCCTTCCTTTCTGATTCTCTATCAAAAGCATCTCAAGCTTTAAGTAAATGTCTTAAATTTGCTTTTCCCTATTACATTGCATAAAACCAGAAAGCAAGTCTGTATTACCATTTCTATGTCTTCAGAAGGTAATATAATTTTCCCTGGAAAAGTTAAAAAATCCACCATTTATATGTGTTGAAATGTTTGTATCTTATAAGAAGTACACTGAATATACATTTTCAGCTCCTTAATGACAATTTATTCTTCCTTGTCTTATGATATCCTTCACCAATTCTTTATAGGACACCAGGCAAGGAATGTAGCAAGGATCAGCTACAGAAGGAAGAAGTAAATAACAGAAATTTGACAAGAGAGAGATGGAAATTATATAAGTCTCCTTAAAAGGAAAGAAAAGGAAAGTAATTTTAAAAGAATTCAGAGAAAATCAGAAATCTTCCAAGCTTTCAATAGGTATGACAGTGATTGCCTTGGATTTGGAGAAAAAAAAACTGTTGGAGGAAATCTGTGATCAGTGCAGCCACTTTCTCTTGCTGGAAAAAGGAGATTTGCAAGATGGAGTTCCTAACAACATCACAAACATGGACAAAATGAGAGCACTGGCACATCCAGAGAAAGATTCTCAGCACATTATGAACATAATCTTTCAGAAGAATCACTAAATTCAAGGACAGAGTTTACACACTCTCAGACAAAACTGCCTCGTATTGAAAAGGCCTCTTTGCACATAAATGGCATCAACGGGAACAGCATCTAGCAAATGGCCTAGGATAAGACAAAATAAACATGGATGCCAGTTTTACTACTTCCTTGTGGAAAGACAGGAAGGATGCAAGTGCTGTAAATTCTCCTTGCAGAGTGGAGGGGCAGTGACAACTTCACTGCATTGCCTTCTGTACCCAATTTTTCTTATTTTAAAATTATCGAAAAACCCATAGAAACAAGCTTGTTCTTTACATCTCTTGATTATGCGTGGACATACAGTGAACAAAGTCAGGAAAAATACGATTATTATTGCACAGGGGTGGCTTAAAATTAAAACAATAAAGCAACATCATCTGTGTAGGAACAAGACTAGACAGGCTCGTAGAGATGGAATAGGGCTGCTTCCTAATAGACTTAAGACAAAGTTTTCCATAGGGTGAAGGTATGTAAGTTGCATACATCTTCACAGTATGTTTAACATGTAAGGACAGAGGTTATGCAGCCACTTCTGGCTCAACTGCCAAGAAAAGCCACAGGTCAAAGAGGAACCTAACTGGTTTCAGCACCACTTCTGGAAGCGGGAAGAACCAAGGAGGAACACCTTGCACCCCTTGCCGTCTTTCTTCTGTACGCTCAGTGTCAGCCCTGCAGTTGGCTGGCACACAAGAAACGCCTCAGCCAGCAGGACCACGTTGCCTTTTTGCAGCAAGGAAGGAAACATCTGGTAAGCAGAATCTGTAAGAAGTCAGGGGGAGAAAATGGAATACAAAAGTCTTTCTTATACTAGATCTTCTGCCTTTTTGAAATACGAGCAGAAGAAGGAACACACCTTGTCTACACAACCCACAACTTTGAGCAATCATCATTTGTCATGGAGTTTAAGCCACAGAGGAAAGAACTTTATCTTGACACATGGGATAAAAATTAAACTTATATATATGTGCAGAGATGTATTAAGAAATTATCCAACACAGCAGTCATGGGTCTCTGAATCATAAAGTAAGTTAACAACACAAGTATGAAAAGTGAGCTTTTTAGGCTATATATTTATTAGAAGCAGTATTAATGTATGAATCCACCTTGAAAGAAAATAAGTGTCCTTGAGATGCTACATTCTATCAGCCAAATTGAATGTCTGCATCAATGGCTCTCCCTAAAAGTCATAATTAGGTCATTAAAATATATTTAGAAAAATAGCCTGTAAAATAAAGTTAAAAAATACTCACCTTCATTTTATTTCATAGGTCACTGTTATACCATCTAATAAGATAATTAAAAACATGCAAGCAGCTGGTACTGAGGCTAAACAGATTAATGTAATAGTCTGTAGTCATATGTGCTGGCAAGGGGTTCACCTCTTTGGCGAGGAGAAGGTCAGCTGCCCTTGGGAAGGGAGGAGAAAGACAGTATTTCTACTTTCCAGTGGCACTGCATTGCAGATACTGAAACTAAAGACCCACATCTATTTTTCTTCTCCTTTTGGTGAAGTCCACCCCATTTGGACATCCAGAAAAGGCTTTAACCACAGCAGTAAAATAATACAGTCGAGCAGAGCTCAAATATTTTCCTTAAGTTTCTTGCATTTTAAAGCTGAAAGTTACTGTATGTCTAAATCCTTACTCAAATGTTTCTAATAGTGAACTTCTAATTTTGATGACATGGTTCTAGGAAATAATTTTCGCAATTTCTTATTAGTAAAGCTTCTTCCCAAGTACACAAAGAATACTTCCATCAGAGCCTGAAGACCAACTAGAAAATTCTCTGTGACCTGATAGGACACATTCACAAACTCAAAGAATATTTAGAAATATATGCCAGTCACATGTGCTTTTCACTAACATTACTTACAAACTTTATGACCTAAAGGGAAATGCTCACTATCTGAACACATGCAGCATTAAATCTGTGCCGTGATCAACACAAGCAACACTCACAAACTCTAAGGTGACAACTTCATGTTAAAAATAAAACCATACAAATAGTTCTGGAGCATCATAAATATATCAAAGGATAATGATAGGTCATCCTTTATTAACACGCACACTTAAGAGTCTTGTACTGGATAGTGTCAAATTATCCTTTAAAACAGAAAATGTGGGAATCAAGCAACCTCTCCTGGGGTTTATTTTTTATTGTGGTAAAACCAATATGTTTTTAACAGCACTTTAATAACAAAACTTATTAATATTCAAATGTTTTTGGAGTCATCTCTTCTCCTAATTAAATTGTGAAGGCCTATTACTGATAAAATATAAAGCAACTTTTGTTTCAGCAGAAATTTTCAATAGAATTTTTCATGCATTAACGTTCTGCATGCATGACATCTACCATGATCCAAAGATGCCTTTGCCTCTTTTAGGGCAAAATTTCACTAGCTGGTCTTTTTAAAATATATAGACTGAAATGCATTGGGTAAACAAGACTGTCATTAGTTTTACCAAATTACTAACTTATTAAAACAATAATCCTTGACAGTATCCTGAAGTAAGTCAAAATCTCTAATGAGTCCTTAAAGAAATAACAACCATTTAGCATTGTTACCTTTCAAGGTACTTCAGGATTCACTTTTCATCTTTCATAGGGTATTAGATGCTCATTTTTACTTAACATGCAGTCCAGAACTATAACTATCAAAACAATATTCAACCCAACCATTAGATTTACAGCCAGTCTCATTATATGATAGGAATTACTTGTCACTGCGCAACAAATACACATTTCTCACCTGAAACACTACAACTAAATAACACTGATAGCTTGCCAACTATGAAAAGTCAGAGGGTACTTTTATATATGTGAATACATATACACCTCCCCAATACACATACGCACATATATAGCTTTTTTACTATCTTGCCTTTAATTATATCAATAATACCTTGACAATGATATAGGGGACCCGTCTGAAAAGACTAACTAACTTCAGTTTTCTAGGTTGGGCTGTAATCCTGACAGAATATGACTATTATTCAGTGGAATTTGTAGCCAATGTCCTATTTATTATATGCACTTTGGACTAAGGAATATAGAGATACAAAGACCAGCTTTAATCTCCACTTAATCTGTGGAGCATTAAAGAGCCACTAAGGTTTAGGCTGATTTAGGTAAAAGGTACCATCCTCTGTCCTCCCACTTATTTGTAGCTGTCCATGCTAGCTACATTCCCTGCATTGGCTCTGATAACATGGGAAGCTTTGGCAGAAGATACTGTGAGTGAAGTCATCAGAAAGTTCTCCCTCTGAAGAATGAACAGGTTGGGCTGGGTTAGCTCCCTGGACTAGCTCCCCGAGAGATGAGTGCTACTGCCTCAGTGAAAGAAGGGCTCAACCCCAGCTCCACAGCTTACACTCTCGTGGAACCAGAGCCCAGCTAAAGCTGGCTGCTTCTTCTTCAAGTGTTACCACTTGGCAGGTACAACAGCCAGTGCTCTTGAGTTGATGACTTCCAGGAATAAGTGTCCTGGCCTTAATGGTAGAGAGCTCTCAGCTTTCTTTTGCTGATCTGGTTAAATTCTGTCTTGCCTATTTTTGAGAGATTGCTTTGTGGTCTCTGTATCTACATATGCTTCTCACCTAAAAAACATGAAGATTATCCTGGGTAGTATTTTTCAGCCCTTCTTTTAACTTAGACAGTATGCTGCATGCAGAAAACACGAATGTGACAAGAAAGAGAGTCATGCAGAACCCTAAAATGGATCTTCTAATATATTTTATCAAAGTGAATAAGCTAACTACCCTACGAGAGTTTTATATCATCACAAAGTAGGTTTCATTAGAGTTGACTTACTAGGATACAGAAAATTGGAAGGTTACCTAAATCAACCCTCCCCAGTCCCACTGTGTCCCTGCAGGCATGATCTTTTTTCCAACCTTGCTCTTAGTCCAGAAGCTTCCTCTCGGTGTTTGAATCGCAGCAAACTCTTTGCTGTTCCCTCCAGGTCCTTACAAAAAGTCTTTCTTTTCAACATCCTCAAGACCAGGCTGTTTGCTCCTTCTCTCCTCGGCAATCTCTCTGTCTCCAGACTGCAGCAGGTTTTCCAGCATCGTGTCCCTCCCTGCCACTGCACGCCTGAGGCTCCCCATGACCAGCACAGCTCACTGCCTGCACCACGGTGCAACATTCCCCACCCAGCCGGCTGCAGCCAGGACAAGGCGACCAGGCAGGTTCCTCCTGCCTGCCTGCACCTCTTTGAAGTACAGATTCTAGAAGAGTACAAACCAAAACCGAAAAAAATGCCAACCAACACAGTCCACCAGATGATTCCAAAATAATCATGTGGAAAGCTTGTTTTGTTTTACCATACTTACACATGAAAATCAGATGCAATCCTTCTGGTTAGCACAAATCATACTATTAATTCACTAGTCACAAGGACAAAGATGTTTTGTAGCAGAGGCAGTATTTTGCAGGGTGAAAGATGAAAGTATAGACCTGCTGATTAGCTTTCTGTGCCTTCAAGCACAAGACACCCTCTGGTATGTACCCAAGCAAGATTCAAGCTCAATGATATTGCTGAAAAAAGTTTCTTTAACTGCTGTTTACTGCCAACAAAATTCAAATATTATTTTGCTGTCAAATAATCTCAAATATGACTAATCCTGGCTTTGGTTTTTCACACGAAATAATGAGGAAATAGAGTTCCATGTGGTCTATAGATCAAGTTACTTTGGAGAAGATCAGAAAGGTTTTCACTGGTGAGTTCAATATTTCAACATTTAGCTTAGTTGTTGTCAGCTTACTTTATTGCATACTTTGGAGGAAAACACCTGCAAAAAACAATCTTAAAAATGTTTAGACTTACAAATATCTTGTACTTTCATTAGTTAAGCATTTTGAACAACTTTCTAAAAAAAAGTAATCCAGAAAACTAATTTCCAGATAATTTCTTAATTAAATCCTTCCTGCTCTTTAGTTCACCGACTTTCAGTTTAGATTGCACAATCCTCCTAAAGTATAGGACCTGTTCTTTTGCTTTAAATAGATTATGCTTCTTATTATAATAAACTTCCTTAAAATTAGAAAATAAATATAAAAAATTACCAACCTGTAAGACATAAAAGTTCCATCTGATTCTGAGGTGTGGGGTGTGCTTCCATTTTCATTTGATCCTCCTAATATAAAAATAAGAGAAAACATCTTTGTTGTAAGACAAACTCTGATATCAACACAATTTTGATGATAACTGCAACTGATTTTACCATATAAGGTAACTTCAGTTACCACAAAACTCACCTAAAACTTACATAGGCAAATCTCAGCTTTAACCCTTCAAATTCTTACAGGTATCTTAACTAGCCTCCATGTTCAAACTGGAGTCTGAATGTTCTGAAAATCTGATACTTAATTTCACTTAAAGTTTTGACTGAGGCCCTTCTCATATTATTAAACACAATTTAACTAGTCTAAGTTTACAGAAGTACACCATATAAGTAGACAAGCTTGATTTTACCAACATTAAGTCAAAAAATGTAAACGTTCATCTGTTTTGTAAAAAATTCTGAGCTGACTTTGTGATACCAGGTTTTTTTTGTCCTAGCATAAGTTCAAAATGTCTCTGAAAGTACCTATTAAGACGTCTGCCAAACATCTTATTTTACATCCTGGAGGCTGGTGATACATAGAACAATGATGTTACCAGAAATCAAGGATTACAAAGAAATTTTCCTCTCTGTAACTACTTCTATTGAAAGACCGCTAAAAGCCAGGAGTCATGTATTTTTCAAAGCAAATTTATTCTTGTCCTGTTTTATACTGTTTTTTCTTGCCCCATCATTTAGCTTGATAATTCTTCTATGTCCCTGTGTGCCTCCTTAGTTAATTTACAGGTAGCACTGCACAGCTCTGATCTGTGTTCTGCTGACTGAAATCAAGTTCTTGCAGTCTTTTTTCTAAATGATGCTTCGTCTTCCCCGTGTTCTTTAACTCAGTCCTTCTTACGCATGGGAAAGAAGGGACAGGAGCTGTAGACAGCATACTAAAAGTTTAGACAGTTGATAATTTGGACAGAGGTTTTCTATCAAACAAACCTTGCTCGATACAGTCAACAGTCACGCTGCTCCATCTTGCAGTTTCACAGCCATCCTTAATCAACATGCCTACACATTTACTCTCCACTTTTTATTTACAAAGAGAAGTTTGCAGTTTACACTAAAAATTCTTGCTAGTGCAATACTGTAGTTCACACAATGTCATGCTATTTGTAGTCCTCTTTTCTTCAGAAATGACCAGTCCTACCTGAACACTCTATTTGTGCTTGCACTAGGTATTGCCTTCTAATAATTTTACTTAATAAAAGGCTATCAGCTCTTGCTCTGTGGCAAGGCAATAAATGAAAATATTGGATAAGACTGGTTCAACCTGAAGCTTCACTAAAAATAATTCACTAAAATCTGCATTTCTCTATTTATCCTAAAATTACTATACTTCACTAACCCCCATCCTTTTCATTTCACAACATCTCCTATGGCACTACGTCAGATGGTTTACTGAGGTCCAGATAGACTTAATGTATTTCCTAAACATGTATTTTGAAAAGCAAGCAGGTTAGCTGGCCACAATCTCCCATTTAACAAAAAAACCCACTCCAATAAAGGTTATGCCATTTGCTTTACTTTTCTTTCTTAAAAACTTTTCTAAAGCCCTGCACAGATAATGGTCAGCCTACGCTGGTGCTTTGCTATCACCTTTCTTTTCCCTGTTAATCTAGGTACACGTACTGTGTTTCCACTTATCAGTCATGAACTAAAATAGTAAAAAAAATCATTCCATGCAGCAGCATTTGTCAGTATTCCTGAAAGACATTTACTCTGCAAGTCAGATGCTTTAATCTCTATTAACGCTGCTAATTTACAGTATCTACCCAACACTCCCATTTATTTTATTGATTTTTTTTTTTATTTTAAAGCCTTTGCCTGAAATTCTATTTTTACTGAAAATTAAATATTTTCCTTTTCAGACCATACCTGGATTACATTTAGTATCATTTGACCATTCACACTGCAGAATGGTTCTAGTTTTCTTCCCCAGAAAGCTTCTTTCCATAATCAAATAATATTTTCTTGTTTATTTAAATTCTCATCTTATGGTCTTAATTCAACTTAATTTTTGCTATTTGTCACTACAACCCTGTACTTTCTGATATCCAGGATGTGGCCTTCTTTGTACATCAAGCTGTTTTTCTGTTTCTTTGAGGATCTTTGCTTATTTCAGACATTTCTTAAAAAATACTTAATCATTCACTTTGGCATAGAACTTCCAAGTGTTTCTTTTCTCATCTAATTTGGAATGCAGGGGTTTTTATTAACTTTTGCACCTTTGTCTAAAATAAATCCCAAACCTCTACTACATCTTAGTCTAAAATCACTCAGTCCAGTTGATTTCACTAATTAGCTCTCTCAATTTATTTTGAAAATGGAAATCCTACTTAATCAATCTGCTTTTTGTTTACTAAATTTAACTAAATTAACAACACCAGATATTTCATCCAGGAGCCGACCCTCCTGTTATTAATAACCATCTGTTCATTTTTTTTTCTCATATCTTGTAAAATAGTCTCCCATATTGGGACAATTTTCAGTAATACGCCTTTTCATATATTACCCATCTCCACATCTGATCCTGAGCATTCAGAGAAACAGCTGAACTATGTTCAGTCTCTGTTAAAGCCATATGGCCAGGTGCAGTGATACTGGGCAACTGCTACAGGGACACAGCACATCAAAATGGGTCCTGAATGCACTACTGCACTTTATTTGTACTTAACAACTCCTAAGCATTCACCTACCAGACTAGTCAGATTGAAAATGAAAACTCATTCACAATGCTAAGTTGATACACTGAAAAAATATTTCTTTTCAAGAATAGCAACATAATCTTCCTCCTTCCTGAAGAATGAACTTTAAGACTATCTCAAAAAATACATGGACTTTATGAGCTTTCAACAAAACCATTTGTCCTGCTCAAAGAGTGAACAGGACATTGCAAAGATAACAAGGATAATAATTGTTCTCTCACCAGGGTCCCCACAGTTATTGGGATCCTGGGTCTGCTACATCCACTGAGATGTTTGTCACAAACTACTCTAAACATAGCTTGCTTTATTATGAAGACAATAATTTCCTTTATTTAAATGATCGCCAAAAAACTTTATCATTATTAATTGTATACCCATTGTTAATCAATCTCATAATCATATAAGTTACTGTTTGGGCACTTTTTTGCAAGCTGCTTTTGCTGCTTCATCATATCATTAGCAACAGCTACCAAAATTGGATAGGGCTAGGGGTATTCAGCTCTCAAACTCAGGATTTAGTGGAACAGACCCTTCTGTGATTGCTCCCTTGCTCTACCCCTTTAAGATAGGTATGTCTGTTATGGCACCTTGAAAGATGATTAAGATGTCTTTCACTGAAAGTGATAAAAAGCATAAAGCAAAGAGCAAAGTACTCATTTTCTTAACAGAAGACTTCTCCAAATTTTACCTAGTTTTATCCAAAAGGCTTTTTAGCAAATCCTATTAAGTTTCCATAGTTAGCGATATAGAGGACAAATGAGACTGCTGCTTCACTAACTAATAACATTAAGCTGTGGGAATCCATGCCCTGGATCACCTCTCCTCAGAAAAGTTCCAGTTACTCCTCCTGAAAGATATGGTGAACTCTCAGTAGATTAGATATATTACTTCTATCTTCTTCACTGATAATGACCCAAATTTCTGGTAAAATTGGGATGTATACTGAACAGTTATGAGTAGAAGCTTCATGATGCTAGTAACAAAAACTGAGGTTCCCGTTAAACAATTGATTCAGTATTATCCTAATCTTTAGTTTCTTTCTGAAACTCACTTATGGGAAGAAGGGTTTTGCTTAGGAAACAGAGGGTACTCTACTAACCCTGCCATGCACCTTGTGAAAAGCTTTCCTAACTTCAAATGCACAACCTGGGGGGAAAAAAGGTAAAATAAATCCTGTCACACTTTCAAAGAAAAAAGAAGGGAAACCAGCAATACTGTAACAAGCATCTGTATCAAAGTAAGTATGGCTTTCAGCACTAGAGCAGTTACTGGTTTTAATACAATAACAAAATAAGGCTGTATCCTTCCAAAGGGACTGAAAATTACCTGCATTGCTCCTTCTTTAACTGTAGCAACTCCCTCCCCTGGGAATGAAAACTTTCTCCTGAAATTGCCCCATTTCAGCAAGGTCTGTTCTTGTGCACAGAGACCAAGGGCTAAAGGGAGCTGGGACTTGGGTAGCTGGGACCTGGGTAGCTGGGACCTGACACTACTGGACACAGCTGGAGGCTGTTATAAGAGAAGTTGTGTAACTCAAAATGGACACTTTCACTAACTAATCAAAAAAGAACATTTCAAATGCTGGCTTCTTTAGACTTCTGAGATGCATGGAGAAGGACTTGCAAACTGTACACTTGCTAGGGTACTAGATTTGCCCAGAACACATGGGGTTGTCACTTGCAGTAACTGTTTTCTTGTCAAGAACATATTTGAGATTATAGGCATAGCATAAAATGGGAGAAACCAGAATAAGGAAGATGCGAAATACACTTCCTGAAGATTATCTGAAAACTATGTGTAGAAATTGTAACAAGGAGAAGCCCGATTGAAACTTGCACCCTATTTTTTTGTAGTTTTATTTTTTAACAGCCTATTACACTGATAGAATCACAGAACTATTTAGGTTGAAAAAGACTTGTAAGATCATTGAGCTTTAACACTAACCCAGCACTGCCAAGTCCAGCATTAAACCATGTCCCCAGGTGCTACATCTTTAAAAAAACCAGATGTCTTTTAAATACCTCCAGGGATGGTGACTCAACCGATAGGGTATTTTCTCACAGAAGAGCTTTTTCAAGGTGCAGTGCACAGCTTCCACTTCACGTAATAAGAAGAAACTGGACAGCATTTCAAAGCGCCAGTTCACAGGTGGGAAGACACTCTGGGTACGCTCCAGGCATAATGAACACTGAGCTTAAGCACGTACTCAGCAAGAGTAAAAAAGCATGTGGAGACTGATGTAGGGATCAGACATTTCTCCCTCAACTCTTTCATTACATCTTGAAAACAGCTATTTCCCATGAGAAGTAAAAATTCAGCACTGGACTTCTTAAGGAGAAGGGGTGGGATACTGTAATAGCCAGCTGCAAGTCAACAAAGACAAGAAGCTTGAGTGACATGGCCTTGCTTGATGGCTGCACTCCTAACTTAAAAAATAATCAAACTCTATTTTTGTTTCTTTTGAAAATACACTTTGATACTGAGGAATTGTCTTTAAATATATACATATTTCTGCATGCCCGTATACACGCACACATGCATGTCTGTATGTGGGCACACGTGTACGTATATAGTGCAAACCAATTTGCCAATCTTGTGCCAGCTATGAAAGGGTTTTATGCCTGGCAGCTTAGGAATTTGAGATAAAAGTGATCCTATTTAAGTAACCAAACTGTGCATTTCCCTGCTTACAAGTGTCATAATGGAGACAGATCCTTCTGCTGACCTGTTTGCACTCTGCTTAATGTTTTTCTTTGTATTCTAATCAAAGGTTAAAATGTTGTTAAAACACAAAATTTATTTAACAGTTGTGAAAATTTAAGTTGATATAAACATTCGATCATTAATGCAGTGTTTTATGATTAGAGACAAGTCAAATTTTAACACAAATCTATGCTTGCAGTCTAAGGTTGTCAATTCTTATAACATGACTTCAAATTTCCATGCTATATTAATTTTCAGCATATTTAAAGCTTAATAATTTAATGATTTATCCAATTTTAATTTATACTTTCAAAACCACTTTGAACAATCTGAGGTGCCACTGGAGATCACAACAGTGGTCCTGGTTAAGTCAAATAATAATTATAGCGCTTTCACTTTAAAGATGAGATTATTTTTAATTATTGAGTGAAGTACTTGAGGTACCATACTTATATAATTACGCTACTCATTAAATGGTTATTGAAAGCTGAAATGTAATTTTAATGACAGCTACCTATTTTTCTTTGCACACTTTATAGATGACAGATCAGTCAGGAATTCTAGTTTGCTCAAAAAATCCTTGCAGCTGCACTGGTTCTTTCAGGTGTAAAACAATTAAGCTGTTCTTTTTTTAAAACTTTAAACTTTTTTTTTTCCCTCAAATGATATTGATATAATATACAGAAACTAGTAAAAACAGAACAAAAAAGTGTGGCTATTTTTTCTTCTTCACAATAATAACAAAATGCTGGCCCTAAACTATATACATTCCAAACAATATCTCCCCCAAAATAGTGACAATACAAATACGGAAGAAAAATTTTAGTCAAAATGTATTCCTCATATAATACAAACAACAACAAAAAAATTGCTTAACAGATTGCAGACCTTTATTGTGAGTATAAAGGGGTAATCAACATACAATAAGCATTTTACTATGCATTAAAACTATATATAATACCATGAGATTCCTTTGCTTTTTCTAACACTAAGATTCACAACTCTTCAAACATAAAATTCTTCTGTACTATTTACTCCACAGACAGATATTCATCAGACTGATCTGGATAAAATTTATTCGAAGACGTAGGCATCTCTCACAATTGACACTACAGAGCTGTGGTCTCAGAAATGAGCACCTAAACACTTATGCTCTGTATCTTAAGCCTTTATATGCAATGTTTGAAAATCAGGGTATTTCTCCGCTGTTTCAAAGACCGGTATCTTGTCCAAATTAAGCTTTCCTTTTTCACAATGAAAACCAAACAGAGGAGTAAATTTGTTTCATTAACAATATTAAAGCAAAGATTTCTGAGTTCGCTGTATGGGGAAAAGGCAATAAAGTTTTGAAGAGGGAAAAACTGCTTTGTTCCTTCAATCCCCTGGTTGAAATTAATTATAGCAAATGTTTATGAAAACATCTGTTCCATACAGTTATAAATTCTTAATTTTAGCATGGGCGATTCCAAGCTCCTCTATTATTTTGAAAGAGAATAGTCTGACAACTGAAAGGTTTACAAAAGAGCAGATAATTCTTATTTCTACAGCACCAAATATGCAGTTTGGAAAGTCTTCAGGATCTCTGCAACAAAGCAAAAATAAAATAAAATACAACAAGCCTAAGACGACAGAAGCTTTCTGATTTCTGTCCGCTGATAGACCAAAATGGCAGTGGGAGGAGAAAAAAAAATAAAATAAAAGAAGAACTAATCCCGAAAACATACGGCAAATTGAGATTTTACTACAGAAAGTAGATCTCTAAGAAGAGAAACGCCGCGGAGCTGCGGCTTTCCAAAGCGCGAGGGATGCGGGCGGGGAGGCGGGCGCTGCCGCGCGGTGCCAACAGAGGGCGCCGCAGAGTTGGGGAAGCGGNGCCCGCCGGACCCCGCAGCCAGCTCACACCAAGGAAGCTTTTAACCGGATTAGATGGAGCGCGCTCGGAGCAGCGTACAGCAACTGAAAATAATGCCTTCAGCTAAAGAATTAAGTGCACTGCACTTCTGATATTTATTAAATAATTATTAGGCTGGAAAGTTGGAGAACGTTTCACTCTGAGCAAGTTCGGTTTTCTGAGATAAATACGATGCAACTTTTGGGTGAGCAATCTTTTACGTATAAACCTGGCTCTCTATCCCTCACTTCAAGTTCATTTAGCATTAGAAGCACACTTTGCATGCATGCAGCACAGATTTCTGATAGCATTTTAGTTTTATCACCTCTGCCCTAAAATATTATATTTTGCCACGAATGAAATAAAAACCTATACACTATGATAATTACTGATATATGAAGATAATGAATTGTGAGATGAACTAATGAACTCGCCATTTGAACTGCAAAAGTCTTAGGCTGAAATGTTTAATCTACAGTATTGACATGAAAAAATACATTAAGCATTAACGGTGTTTTTTTCCCTTTAAGCTTATTTGAATTCTTAAAGGAACACAATTGCAAAGCACAATATAGTACCTGCAGAGATGCCAATCTTGTGATAGTGAAAGCTGGTCACACTTGGAAGTAGGTAAGGAACACTGGCACCAAGGTGCAAAATCAAAGCCTGTTTTAGTAGCCCTGCTGAAAGCTGTTTCAACAGTATGACAGGCAGACACATCGGTTTGCATTTAGAAACAAAACTTCTGGAATAATATCTTGTACTGCATGTTGCTCAAACCCAGTCAGTTCTGGTGTCTTTTGGATTGCTGACTTATGACAATCAAGTGGCACCTTCCATGATCTTTGCTTATAAAATCACAATTGCGTATGTGTATACGCATATATGAGTAAATTCAGCGTATTCTCCAGGCAACATCTCTGTTTGAAACAATTTTTTCTATGCACTTCTGTTTAAATCAAGACTTATGAAAGTAAGAGGGTTTCCATTTTAAGTGAAACTGCTTCTGAGTGTTCACAAATCTAAACACCAATCCTGTCATTAGGTTAGTCTGTAAATTAACATGACACCATTCCCCATGTAAAATGTATGCGTGAAAAAGTGTGGATGGGAAAAGATATACAAGGGTCTAGATGACTGATTCTGAAATTAGAATGTAGCGTCAGTGTTTAAGAAATGTAGTCCCGTGCAGCTCAATTTAAAATAAATTCAACAATAAGTACATTCAAGGGACTTATTTATAATATTTCTTTTCCTGTTGAAGCCTCTGCATTTACCAAAATAGACGGAGCTATACACTGTAGTCTGAACTAAAACCAATATAATACACAGAGTAAGAAATTTTACTCGAAGGGCACTGAACTAATTCATATGAATTCTTCAGAAGAATTCCCAGGTGATTGAAAGTTACCAAAATCTCAAATACTTTACATCCAGAGATGTTTTAATATAATCTCTCTAGGCATGATGGGAAGGAAAAAAGTTTAACTGCGATGTAAATAGTGATTTAAACACTTCAGAAAATGCATGCACATGGAAAAATAGTTTGACTTCACATTTAGTGGGAACCACACAATACTAGCTTATATAAGCAAATGTGACTCCACTGAAGTCAATACACATTTAGTCCAGTAATGCCTGAACTGAATCTGCTACCAGCAGCAATAAGACTGGTAGAACAAAAAAATCCACAGGGTAAGGTAAAAGGTGATTCTTCTAAGTGTTTTTCAGTTATTTCTCCCAGTGCACCTGTCCTTGGTCCATAGTATATTATGCCCACTTCTGTTCACACGCTCAGTACCAGAGCTGGTATCTGCCACATAGCCTGGCTGATCATTTATCATGTAACTTAAACAAATTCCTAGGTCATCTCACCAAGTGTGACTCAAAGGACTCCAGGATAAGATATATTTTGGTGTAGTCTGATTGAAGTGGAAACTGTATACCTAATAAATAACATCATGTCTAACTTCAGTAAATTCTTTAAGAGCACACACAATTTTCAAAATCACAAATTAGCAAAATTAGTGAAACAGAGGATAGAGTAATGCAGTTTAACTTGGGACAAGCGGCATAACTAGACTTTGCACAGAAAGAAAAAAAAAATCTTAAAAGCTGCCTGGCATCATTGCTAGGAATTTACACCCTGATGATATACAAATGCTGAGTGACTTATACTTGCATCCAGAAGAATTTAGCTAATTTTAACTTATAAACAGCCTAAAAGGCCTTTGAGCTATAAATTGCAATAAACTAAAGATGGCAAAAGGCAATAAACATGAGTTAATGACTCAGCATCCTCCTGAGATAGCACTGGTCATGCAGCTTTGCTTAATCTTAGACATGCACAATCACTATAAAAAGGTGGTCTCCAGAGACCATTTATACTAAGAAAAACATACCATCTCTTTACATGTTTGAAGGCTACTATCGTCCTTTAACTTACTTCAATTACATCCTATTTTGAACCACATTTCTATCTTATAGATTGTTGCAATCCTTCTGTTTGGGATAATAAATCATATGGATGTATAGTCTGATTTTCATATTCAAAAGCAGTAATGCATATTGCACTGAGCTTAGGAAAAAAAAAACAAACCCTGAACCAAAAGAGATTGATCAGGAGTTTTCTAGCATTCTGTTGTTTTTCCAAGATTAAATGATAGTAGAAGACAAACAAGAAAATATTAAGTGCTCTTTTATTGAAATAAAACTGCCCTTTCAACAAGGAGCTAGCTGATCTGAAACTGTAACAGGATGATCAGGAGAAAAGCCAACCTGGCCAGGGAGCCACATGGCAGTGATATGCAGCCTCATCTCCTAAAGTTGGGGAGGTGGTCTCATGATAACCAGGACCAGGAGTTAAAAAGAGTTTTGCTTCTTTGCTGTTTCTTATCAAAGGATGCCACTGCAGCAGGCTGATGACTTACAGCATTGCTGATGGATGTAAAAGGCTTCTGAAAGCAAACTGTGCTCTCCTGGATCCTCTTTCTGGAGTGCAAATGTGTTTAGGAACACCGTGAAAATCATACCACTTTCCCTTGCCCAGCACATGCATGCAAATGGGACAGCCTGAAATCAGAGCATCCATGTGCCTACCGTGGTGACGTGTGTATTTAGCTACTTGCTTGTCTGGAATGGGAAAACAGACAGCATTTATGGCTAGGAGGCAACCAGAAAGAATAAAAGAATTAATAATAAATGAATAAAAGAATTAATGGAAACACAGAAATTCGGGCACGTGAGAAACTAAAGGGCAGAGGAGCTACTTGGCATCCAGTGCAAGGGCTGGCACTACGCCCAAGAGGTGGCAGAAGCAGAAATGCGGGGTTTGGCTCCAAGGAAGAGGAAACAAACCAGAAGCTTCAAGTGAGGAAGTTGTCACCGAGATGCAAGACTAGGCAATGCCTGGGCTTTCCTTAAATGCTACAGTTGTAAAAGCACAGGGTAAGGGGTGAAGTAAGTCCTGTGCGCAGGAATGTGGGAAGCAGCCAGTCACTAATATGTCCAGAGTCAGGGAGAGGCTCTTGGGCACCCACAGCATTCCTGTCACCCCAGCTCAGCTCCGCCAACTCCTTCCAGCTGCAGCCTCCTCCTTCCCTACCACAACTCCTCTTAGCACTGCTGGAAGCAGCCAGATCTGTAGGTCCAAAACACTGCTTTGGATTTATATTAACATAAATTGCAGAACAACCTATTAAATTAATAAGAAATAGGATCCTGTTCACATCTATTCAGTAAACATGTTATTAATAATGTAAATAAGTAACACATTTAAAGTTATCTGTGTAAAACTTAAGACCTGTTCCAATAGCAGCAGAGTCTAGAGGTAGCACAATTCAGAAACACACTGTTAAAAGAAGAAAAAAAAAATCATGCTACCTTCACCTTATCGCAGCACTAGTACCTGGCAACCTGGCAAGGCATCTGAGAAAAAAAACCAAAACCTGAAGACAACCAACACTGTCACACAGACTCAAATACTCAGTGCTTAAAGGGTGTTACTGCTGCTGATGGAACAGCCCTTGTCCTAATCAAATTAACTATACAGAAGGAACATGCACCAGGGAAGGACAAGCTGCCTAGCTTGGTTTTACAAAACGAAGCCAGAAAGCCCTGGACCACCATTGAGGCTGTCTAATTAAGGCTGTTAATTCTTGGAATACATTGTGCATTCAGTAGACCCATAACTGATAGAACATAAAATGGAGCAGTACCCTACATTTTCTATAAACTTCTCCAAAGAAAAAAACATGTCACCGAACAGTATAAAAGAAGTACTGAGTTAGAGCTTCTAAGCTGCCAAATCAAAATATGCCAAAGCATAATGAAACCACTAGATTTTAATCAAAATTCCTGTAAATCAACCTTTAGTCAATTTGGAGAGTACCAACTGTGCACTTTGCTGGTGCAAAAGCAGATGCATGTTGTGAATGACAGATCTGGAAAAATTTGAAGAGCAAAGGTATACATGCATTAGCAGTAAACTCTAGATGTCTAAGAGATGAAAGTCCACAGCTACATCAGAATATAAAAATATATCAAATTGACAGCAAGAGTGACAAAACACTTCTATTTACTACAGTGCAAGGTGGTTTGTCAAACAACAATCACTTTGTTGTAGATATTGAGGAAAAAAACTCTCCACAAAACATTTTTGCAAAAAAGTATGTAATCCACCACAGGACAGATTTCTGTTCTCCATCCTTGCCCTCCTGTGCAGAGGATGAGTAGTGTCAAACCCTAGCGGAACTTCAGAATGGAACTAAGGATGCAAGTACAAAGCACTAGGAAGACGTAAGAAATATGAGACTTCTAAAATGCAAATGAGACAAGTATGACTAGATTTTTCTTGTGCCTAATGATTATATTGACGTTTTCCAAAAGTTTGATGATTTAATTTAGACAATAATAGGAAAAATTATTTTGTAGTGGTCAATTCTTCTCAACAGTTAGCTCAGTTCTCTAACACAAAAACGTCCAACATCTTTTAGCCAAAAAGAAAACAGTCTGTGTGCAAGACAAAAATGTTACCCAGCATCAGAGAGATTCAGCTTTATCATCTTGTATTTTTTGACCAAGTATCACCAAAAGAAAATCTGAAAAGGCATTTCATGTATGTAATTTATATTAAAACTCAAAAATAACCATCTGGAGAGCAACATAACAGTACTGAGGGTCTACAAATTCTAAAACATTTTCCCTTTTCCTTCAGTTTCACCTCAATTCAGGACATGGCCATGATTTGCTTTATGACGAGCATGGTACCTCTCTGCCAAGCTGGAGAGGAGAGAAAGCTCTGAACCAGAGACTTTGGCTCTTCCATACTAGAGCTCTGCATTCTCAGCAGGCTTCACACTGCTCCCCCGAACACTGCACCCAGACAGCACAGAGCTTGAGTGACGTGGAAGGAACGGGTCTGCACCAGGCCATTCAGTGGATCCACAGCGTGGTATTAGGGACCCTGAAGGAGGTGCTGAATTTGCATCCATCCTATGGGAGTGAGATTCCATACAATAGCTGTCTCACTCAAGTACACGCATTATTTGAAAAAGCACTCTCTGCTGTGACTGCAGGTTGTAAGACAGAGCAAGAAAGAATATCTACGTCTGAACAAGGCTTCCGTTTCCTCCCATTGGAATGACAGTGAATAAAGACGACGAAAATTACAGCATGTGAATACTGGTGTAATTACTGAATGGTTCCCCACATAATTATGCAAAACAAATCTATCCATAAGTTAATGTAGCCATTTTCTTTTTGAAACAGAATTTTCATGCCATCCATCAGTCACCCAAAAACACAAACCTTAGATGACTTAAGTACACAGAATTTACTCATTTGGTCTGTAATGTAAGCAATGTATGTGAGTAGAAATAAAGGTTTAATGAAACAAAATAACATACTCCACTAGGGAAAACATATTTTGCCCAAAGAAAAACCTAATGTAAGTAAGTGGAGGTTTGACTATTTGATAAATATAGCCCCAAAGGTTATATGTTTACGGAAAGAATATAAATATCGTAGGTGATGTAGATTTTTTTTTTATTTGACTAGAAACATTAATTGCTTTCTAAATACAATAATATTCTTTCAGCCTGTGAGGTCTCATTTCTTTTACTGCAAGAAGTAACCAATTACCTAACAAAAATGTTTACATTAATCACAATCAGGCTATATTTTAGTTTTTACACCACCAATTTTATTTTTGCTTAGAAGTGAACTCCCTCAGGCATTCTTTGGTGCCAACTGTTAATTTCTATTAGTGATAAAGTTCCCTTAAGCTTCTTTTAACATCTACTGGACATGACCTCATAAAATTTAATGCCACTCATTAACCCTAAGCACTTAACTTTACACAGTAATGTCAGGCATCTGACTTTTCAGTGCATGAGAAATCCAAGTGGGAACTGTTTGAGAGATACAAATTACAAATCGCTTGAGTAGTAGGAAGAGCTGCAGTGAACAATATTAAAGGGTAAATCAAGACTTGAGCAAAAGTAGGCTTCTTGTGATGCCTTCTATCTAAAATTATAAAACATTTATACAAACAAGGGGGAGGCTGCAACGTGATTGTTTTGTCTTGTGAGGGGACTGAAATTCAGAGCTGAGGCTGAATGCCAGGTTTTTAACACTCTCTGAAGCAAATATGATGTGCAGTCATGTTTTCTCGGCTGTCCAGTAGCCTTCAGGCATTTGGGAGGAGCACAGGTGTTAGGACCACTTTACATTCTGCGAAGGCCACACATGAGCGAGACTGGGTTAAGCCAGAAGAAACAGTTCCTTCAAAGTGCTCCTCCCTTTTTTCCTGCAACAGCCTTGCCTAGGTTTAGCTTTAGAGTGTGGTTGTTCTTCTGATTTTGGTTATGTACCAAGAAAGCTCTCGGAGGGACAGCACTGTTTTTATTTTCCCCGAGATGCACAGATGGGTGATGTCTGCTTAACTCATTTAACCATATTTCCCAGTGGCTTCACACATGTTGGAGAAAATGTGGAAAATTCTAGAGGTGAATGAAAAAAAATACTTAACAACAATTTTCTGGCTTCTCTTGAACCATTCAAGGACATTTCTTGTGGGGAGTTGAAACTGAGTGACAGCCTGTCATGGCCCTGAGTGTAAAAAAAAAAGGCACATTGTCAGGGGAAAAAAAAAATAGTGGTTTATTTTCTATTTCTGTTGGCTCAAGAGATATCTAGGCATCCTCTGTGAAAAAGGACAGTGCTATGCAGCTAGAAACATGGCCCATTGGAGTTCCTGATAGCAATCTGCTTATTCAGCTCTGTTATGAAAAATACCCTCCCCTAGTCTGTAAGACAGGGTTTGCTTTTTCTTGGTGTCACAGGCTGTTACATTCTGGGTTAAGCAGTTGATGCTGTTGGAGCAGGGATCAACTTAACATTTCTATACAAATTATACAAGGTAGCTATAAATTGCTTCATGAGAAGCCACGTGAGATTTGATGTGATGTCTCTAAGTGCTACAAGTTTATTTATTTTTCAGCAGCAAAAAGAGCCGGCTCTCAGAACTAAGCGGTAGCTCCTGAATTTACTGATCTTAACTGGAAAATATATTCTCTGCTACCCCATAAATCTAAACAGAAGGAAGCTGTTTTGCTGAAGCTTTATCTCCACAGAAAGGTATCTCTAAGCGAAAGGTAGGTATGACAGAATTGAGGTTTTCACATGCGAACAACTGCGATCTCTGATACGAGCCCCAGCTCCAATTTCTCTGAGTGACTATTTTAGCTGTAAACCACACAGAACCAAAATATACAGTCAATACACACTACACACTATCGAAAATGTTTTTGCATCTTGCCTGCCACTGGTCTAAGATCACTTTAGCATAATTACAGCTTGATGCAACATCAGTAAGTGTGCATCAGTTGGAAAAGTTTTTATTGCCTAATAGCAGGGAATGGTAATAAAGCAGATGTACACCAGGCCACATGACAATGGCAACCAATTGGTCTGTATTTGGCAAAGCAAAGTATTAATGTTTTATAAACACAATGTATGTTATACTTTTCCAACAATAGGGATGTAAATCTCTGCACAGCATAAACACTTGTGCTGATCAACACAGAGATACTGCTGTGATAGGTACTTTGAAGTTGTAGATAAGAGCTCAAGCTGTAAGATGCCAAAAAATTGGAAGTTTATAAAGAATCACTGCCAGACTCTTAAATGTAGTAGCACTTGTGGGACTTTCTGTAATATAAATAGTAATTACCTTCAATGCAGAATGTATCTGCAAAAATAAATATACTGGTGCATATACCAAAACTCACAACTCAGTTTTCTATTTGAGAACCAAACTTTAAAATCTACAAATTGTGAGTAAAACAACCCCCAAAATAATCTTTTGCTCAACACCCCCTACCACGCAGTGCCCAAATACACGTATATGTGTGCACACATACACAACCGCTCCAGTATCCATACGCAAACACGACAGTCTTAGTGTGAGGGCATCTACCCTGCAGACAATTCAATCAATCTCTCAAGTGACACTCACACGTGCCTGCACACACAAAAGCAGATGTGGCATTAAGATTTACAAAGTTATTGAAACTTTTAACAAGTAAAACGCATCTTTACTTAGCTACACCAGAATGAGGAATAAAGGGGTTTACATATGTTCCAATTCTAAACCTATCAATCAAACCCATGTTATTCCTTTGGGAGCTTATTTACATGCATATTTATCAGCCTCACATGCTAATTCCCTGCTGTTTTATGCCTGCGAGGCATGTTTATGAGTCATAATTGTTGATCTCATTTGATGTATTTCACTGAAGTAAGACATTATTCAGTTATGTGGCCTAATGTCAATGAATTACGATGACCTGATCTTCGAAATGCAACTTGCTCTTTAATTTTTATTAGAGCATTACTTATTCAGAAGAAGAAATACAGTAAAATGGAAGATTACACATTTTTGTAGCCATTTTACTTTAATATCTGATTTTTGAAACACTCCTCCCTACCTCTAGGCAAAGTTTTAAAAGTGTAATTCGTAAACACCAAATGAAAAGAATTTTTGCCTGAAATCAGCACGCATTTCTCAGAGTGGGACCTTTTATAGATGTTTTTATTTTGTTTTAACCAGCCACAAGACAGGCCTTTGGAGCACTGGCACACGGCTGCAAAAGAAAAACAACCAGACTCAATTCAAAGCCCTCAAATTGTTCTTCGCCTTAAATTCATCGAAACTGAAACCAGATAGAGACTTCACATCATAATTATTCCCTTTTTCGGTCTTTACTTTGACCATCAAGTGTACAAACTTATTGCAGTAGCCTGGGTTGTGCCATTAATGGCTATTTCTAGGTGGCAAGCCAGAAATGGTGATAGCAGGTGGCTGAACATGGTACTTCTACAATTCTGCTCCTTTCACAAAGACCCATGCTGATCTTCTGACACTTCAAGTGATCTTCTAAGGTTTAAATTACCTTACGTAAATCTAATTAATAACATTTCTCAATAACTGCATCTTTTTTTCCTAACTTGATTATACCATGAAGGAGTCACAAAGTAACTGCTCATTTTTATTCTCTTACAGCAAAGACTTGGTACTATTATAGTAAGCATCCAGGCTGTAGGATCCAGTGTAAGTTACTCCTTATACTAGGCTAATAGGAAATTACCACTGCACACATAATCTACTACATGATTTTCAAATGTCCCCACTTCCTATCTTAACATTCAGTACTGTTTTAATGCAATTATTATCAGTTAAGTATGTTCAGAAATTTCCAAGTTGCTGCTCTGAGCTACAGCTTTAGCAAGGAACAGAGTAATACGCAGGAAAATAAAACTATCTTTAGCTAAGTAATGCAAATTCAAAATGCAGGCTCATTTTTCCATAAGAATCTCAAACTGAATATGACAGATATGAGTAAGTGTCTTTGAAATCACAGAAAACCTGCAAGTATCTTCCTAAATTTGTAATATCTAGAGGACTTGAAGTATCATAAATACAACATTAATTCCAAGACAAAAAATCTTCAGGACATTTTTCATGTCCAGAATTAAATCAGTGGTTTTCATTTATATAGAAGCTTTTACAAAAATAGAATATATTTTTCCTGTAAAAATTAAATATATGAGAAAGTGTGAAGGACCATTTAATACAGGCTTTATCTGCTCTTTTTTAAAAGTGAAAAGGAGCATTTAATCCTTTGTTTACATGGTGTTTTTTCAAATCAGAAGTTTGCTTCTGACAGGCATACATTACAAACCAGTTTCTCTAAAAAACCTAAAAATCTTCACTTGAACGGCACAGTTACAAGGGTATAACTTTAGTTCATGCAAATGCCATAACTAAAACTGTTATATGTTCATCATAAATACAAGTTTATCAAATACATTAAATATAATTTTGCAGAAAAATGTCAATTCCATAACTTTTCAAACAGCATTTTTCACTAGTTATTGTCACAAGAACCCCAAAACAGAGCGAGGGTTTTCCACAGTGTAAGCTCTAATTTACAGCCCTTCTTTCTTTCAAATTCAAATAAGCAAAAGACACAAGCTCATCTGCCTGGGGTACTTTTAATTTTTTTTTTCTTTTTTTTAGAATAGCAACAATTGATGCTTTTTCTGCCAATAAAATCTTTATCTTAGTGAGCTAATAATGTTGTGGTGACCCAGCTGTAATAATTCAGAATGGAACTTTGTACACTTTTGCAAAGAAGTATTTTCTTTCATACTTCAATAAACAATGAACCAATATTGGGTCACAGAAGTTTGGAGGTGGCCCTGTGGCTCCATATGCTCCTCTCCTCCATTAAGATAACATCTGTTCTGGCCACCAGTCAGCAAATCAAATTTGATGAGAATTCATCTGTGTGCAAAATAGAAATACCCAATAATGGACAGATTTATGTTTCATTGCTCCACCCTTTAAATATTTCAAATTGTAAGAAACAAAACCAACAATGGTATCTTCCAAAATTACAACAAACATATAAAAAATGTACCCCTTTATAATGAAATTCCAAACATTATCAGATCATTGCAAACATATTTTCACATGTATTACATGATCTATCCCGTCAATTGCACTTAGTACTGAAACACTATACAGTTCATTTTTCCTAAGGTTAAATCATTGATTCCATTACAAATCCAATTTCTCAGAAGAAAAGAATTATCACCACCATAAAAAGCTTTATCTGGGTGAAGTTTGTGCCTTTTAACTTCTAGGAAGATCAAGAACAATAATTTATAATGGGATATCAAGATTTTAGTGGAAAAATTTATCAGACAGGCTACTTGCTAATATTTTGGTTATACAGTCCCAGTTGCACTAAACTCGATGGGATTTGTTCAAAAATTTGAGCAGAGTCTTCCTATCCCAGAGTTCATGTATCACTGTTTATCCAAGCAAAACATTTAACTGCCAATTCTTTGTACAGAAATATAGTATTTAGAATTTATCACTAAAGGTGTAAAAGACCTCCAAGATCATCGAGCCCAACCTTTGACTGAACACCACCATGTCAAGTGAACAATAGCACTGTCATGCTTATTTTGAACAACTCTCATGAGAAGTATTTTCCCTCTTTTCAAGACAGGACCTGGCAATGCTAAGAAACAATACCGTGAAATAAATAAGCATAAATAAATCATCTTTGACAATTAGTTCATTAAGGTGGAGTAGTATTCCTTAGATTTGTAGCCAAATCACGTTTTAATAGTAACACCCATCTATATCTGTACTGAGACACCATTTATCAAAGGTTCAGGAATAGTTCAACATATTCAAAACATTTTAATTTTATTTAATTACTCAAAATACTGAAAAGGTGACAATGATCCATGTCTTTTGGAATACCGTTCACTTCCATTACCAAAAATACTTTTAGTTGAAATTTCTAAGATGACATATGCTTATTCAAGTTTGTATATAAAACCTGAAGAAGTTGTGTGTATGTGTGTTCTGTACCAAAGTTACACTTTTTTAGTGAATTAGCTACGTGCCTCACAAAAACTGCCTGAAAGAAAGAAAGAGCTGAAGGATGGCATCATCACCAATGCAGTGTCCTGCACCTTGAACCTGCAGCTCCTGGCCCTGATACAGACCTCTTGTATGAACGAGCTATATCATCTCACCAACTTCAAATTCCTTTTTGCATGAGAATACATAATCTGGCTCCTCTTCCTATGGCAATTATGAGAATTAATTTCATTGGTTCTTTTGTATATGACCCCTTCTAAAAGGATGAGGAAAGCACACAGACGCAAAACAAACATCCCAAGTCCCACTTCCCTTTTCAAGCAGATCAAGCGAAGGAGCACAAATTGCATCATAAGCTTGTGTGGTTGTCACAAATGGTGAAAATAAGTCTCATTTGCTATATCCTTTTGTGTCATTTGTGCCGTGGTTGAAATGGTATACGCACATGATGACTGATGTAGCGAACTAAACATGCAACATAATGAAGAAACTGAACAAAGATACTTATGAATACCTAAAAGATATTCTAGATCTGACAGAAGTGTTCAGTCCTGTATATGTGTCTATGTACATCCATATAAATCGGAAGCTTAAAATTGTCAGAAACAAAACCCACTGACAGTTCACTTAAACAAAATAAGATTTAAACATAAGCTGGCACACATGCCTGTGAAATGTGATGGTCCTTATCTAGTATTGCTTAGATTCGACCTAGTTTGCTATTTTGTTGACTGTGAAAAAAGAGACAAAAGCAGAAAGGCTATCCACATTTTTCTCTCTCCCCCCCATTTTGGTGCTCATGTTTAGAGAGAAAGGTCTTCTCTTATTATCCTGTATAGTTAGCCTTTTTAAAATTATTCAGTGTCTTATGAGCAAAATGAAGATTGTGACTGACTTTAAGAGTTAGTTATATGCGTTCTGCTTTTGCATGGCCAAATCTTGACACCAAATGCTTGAAATCTGAACACTCCCAAACCAGGAACCACAACTAACCACAATCCAGTACCCTGGGCTAAATGACTGCTTTCCTTAGACAATAAGGGCACTCAGGCTTTACCTTTGCAGTCAATTGGAACTTAGCCATTAATTTTAATAGGGTCAGGATCAGGTCCCTGACTCTTTTGACATCAAAGAAACATCTTTCACAGTCATTTTGTTATAAATAATTAAAGCTGATTAGTAATAATAAGGTACCTTAACCAAAAAGGTAAACAGTGGAGACATTTATTATCAAAGTAAGAAAAGAAAATTAAAATAACCTCCAACACTTTTGTATGTGCAATTCATCAGGAAACATTGTAAAAGAACAAAAACAAATGTTGGCTCATTCCAGAGGTTCTTTGTCATCATTAATGTATTCAGGTTTTCACAGCTGAATTGCTGTACTTTGAAAAGATTTTCATGAAAGGAAACTCAAATTCAACGTTTAAACAAAGCTGTCAGGTTACCAAGATTCGTATTTGCTTGTATGTCCAGAAAATGTTTTATCCTTTTAAAAAAATCCTTTAGGTTAGAAGTATTATTATTCCTTTGCTTTCAATTTGTAAACAACAGAAAATAAGCTTTTGTTAAGCAGCACGTATTTATTTATTTATTTGCTATTGCGAAGCTGAAACCAGCAGTTAGAAATATCTGTTCCAAAGCGGAGGTGAAACTACCTGATACAGATATTTTACTTCATTACTAGTTCTGTTCCTCAAATTGATACAAATGGCCTCCTTCTGTTTCTGTCTGTCTGCTTGCCTGATCAGCAGAGCTAATTGTCAGAGCTGGGGAGATCTCCTATACCTAAACAGAAGATATGCAGTTTGTAACCTGCTTAATTTGCCTTATGTCCTGGATGGCCCTCAGTATGTTGTTCATTAAAGTATCAGCTGTTTCGGCTGTCGCAGTGGCAACCTAAGCATGGGCCTATTTTTCTTTGTTAAAAGGCCAGATTGTCAATAAATAATACACATCTTACCAGATAATTTCTTACCACTTAAATATGACAGTACTTTAGTTCTCTCCCCTTTCACAGGTCTTAGCTTTGCACGTCCAAAGAGGACGAGGACAGGGAGTACCCTGGGTACCATGGAGGCTAAAGAATAAGGCTTATTAGGCAATCAAAAGCCTAAAATTGAAGCTTTGCAGAATCACTTTAGTGAAAGTAGGTTGAAACCTTCTCTTTTTAAAATAAGGAATTCTAGGTCTTTATAAATGTTCACATACATGAAAGACAGGATAGATCCCATCTGTAGTGACATATTTCTGTTATACAGAACAATCAATTTCTAATTCAATCAAATTTGAGACAGTTAAGCTCTTTAAAAATGTTTTAACATACATTTAATCTCATATACAGAGGTCTGTAACATCAGCTGGCTGCACACAATTCATACACTGCTTTGTAAATAACAATCTTCTGTACGTCAGGACAGAAGAGAACCCAGACATTTAATTATTATCCTGTACCAATCATGCTGGCCTCAGCTAGAATTCTGATTTACTAGTTTTTTATTATACATACACAAGCACAATCAAACATGTACAGTTCAATTTTTTTAAATAAAGAGAATCTGCCTTTTCCATATGTAGGAGATATAGCCATTTAACATAATTTGATCATTGCCTGGAAACACTTAATATGTGAGGTGTTTATGGCTAGTAACCTTCATATTATATTTTTGTGTAAAGTCTGAGTAAAATATTCAAAAGAATGATTCTATTCTCATTGTTAGCTTATGTATGAATTTTTATAATGAACTAGTTTTAAACCACTTTTAATTACATTTACAGAGGTAGTATTAAAAAAGATTATTCTGTTTTATTTTGCTGTTCAGTAGCTTACTATAGTTAAAATGGAAATTTCTTCTTGGTATCTTAAGGTTCTCTAAGCATGTAATATTTATTAAAAACAATTAAAATTTCTTTTTAGTTTAACTTGCATTCTTTCCTTTTATACTGCAAGTAGTATTATGCTACATGTATTCTAGAAAGCAAGATGAGAGCCAACTAGTTGATCCTTAACTTGGATTTAAGAAAAGCTAGGAAAAGAAAAAGAAATTCTCAAATCAGCCTCTCCCAAAGCAGGGTCACAAGGAGTTGTTAAAAGAATGACATGAAGCCGACACGTGATTTATGCCAGTATTCAGGCAGAGCTATATGTGGAAAGACCTGGAGACTCCCAGCTTAGATGACTGAACTGAGGTAGCCTGCCAATGTCATTAGTAAGAATGGTCTTGTTTTCATATAATGATTTAGAGTGAAACTTCCAAAATGAACATTTTTAATTTCACTTAGATCAAGAGAAGTCATGGGTGCCCAGAGAAGTTGTGGATGCCCCATGCCTGGAAGTGTTCAAGGTCGGGCTGGAGGGGGTCCTGAGCAACCTGATTTAGTGAGAGGTTCCCTGCCCATGGTGGAGGGGGTTGGAACTGGATGATCTTTAATGTCTCTTCCAACCCAAACCATTCTAAGAACAGACATTGCTGTCCAAAAGGTCTTCCCTAGTATGTGCCATATCAACCACTGAAGGCCATTTCCCTACGTGGTGTTTGTACCAGTTACCCATGTCACAGAATAACCTTCAAACTGGAATTAATAGTGTGCAGCTCATGCAAAGCCACCAAAAAACCCCATATCTGCGAATTCTGGAGAGGAAAATCCAGCTCTGGAAGCCGGTATTTCACAAGCCCATGGCAGCTACTCACATTTGCTCCCACAGCTGAAGCAATTAAAAATACTCCTGCAGTTCCTAAATACAAACTTGCAGTCAGGCACTGAAACCAAAGGGCCCACAAGCAGCAAAATTCTAAGAGCATGTCAACACCAGTACAAATACAGTCTTTCAAGCAAAAATTGTACTGTGTGATAGCTATTTTCAACTAACTATATCAAATGTGTCCATTTTTAAACATGCATAGCTTTTCTGTTAACTGATCTCTTAATAAAAATATCTAATACAGAAAAGAGGAAAATGAAGAGTTGTAGGGAAGCAGCTAGTGACAGCCTGAGTTAGCTCAAGATATACAGTGTTGCTCCAATAGCCTTTGTCACTACAATCCTGTTTCAGCTCAATTAAAAGCAAGCTAAACAGCAGTTATTATTAATAAATGAATATTAAAATGCCTGTTATGTTAGCATATGGCGTCTGAAGATGTAAAAACCATTCTTGCTTTTATTCATCCAGTACGAAGTGAAACAGACTGAGGACAGCCCCTTCTCCTCCAGCATACCTGTGCCTTTAATGAAGAAGCCAAGCCCTGGAGGAGAAGCACAAAGGTTTTGAACAGGACCAGGAGCAAGAACTGTGCTGATGGGGCACACTGAAGATTTCTGGCTGAAGGATAAAACTTGCCAATGAAGGACACAGGGCTTTTTAAGAGCCTGGTGTAAACCACAGCATGGAACCCCAAAGACATTAAGAAACAATCACAACCCTCAGTTCTTCTGCTCCAGTATAATGCAAAGAGGTTCTCTGTTCCAGTCTTGTCTTTTTAATGAAAACACACAGTAGCACGCATATTTAAAATGACTCTTAAAAACCCAATGCTATACTTCATGTATATGTCACTCCCTGGAGAGAAGATGAACTCACATTATACACATTACAGGACACACATGATGTCATACAATATGCTATCAAAAAATATTTGATAAGAAAATAATAAGTCTTCAACAACTCACTGTATTTGCATTCTCAATTGCTTTTACCTAGGAAAGTACTTCTCACACAGAGAAGTGTAGATCTCTGTGGTTTTTTTCCTTTAAATGAAATGATCTCTAAAAACAGAGGTAAATAAACACTGTACAGGGCAATCCACATTAGCACTGAACACCTGAGCAAAGAGGGTTGTAAGGGGAAAAAAACCCCAACTTACAACACTGAGTAGCTAAGGACCAATTAGAAGACAATACAATTTTCTGACAGCAAAAATTCACTTAACCCTGTAAGGAATGTCAAAGGCCAAAACAGTCCATGTGAATTCCACTTAAGATTTGGGAAAACTATTTGATAACACATGGGTCCTGCTTTGTTCAGAAAAGATGGCATTTACTTCATTCCCCTCTGTTTGCTATTTGTTTTCTGTATGATACTAATATAAACCAGGTATCTCAAACTTCACCCAAGGTATCTCCATGGAAATACTTTCCAGTGGGAAATACTTTCCAGTGATCAGGGCTATGAGGTTAACACCAGAATAGCATAATTGTCCAAAGACAAGTAATGGAAACACACTGTATATGGTCAAATGGAAATATGAGTGTTCTCTTACCATCTCTCATATTTTTTCATGGCAGGCTTGAGAATCAGGAGGGATGCAATGGTAAGTATGAGGTGGGGAACTTATCTGTATCAATTGGATTAATTTCAGTCACACACTCCAGTAGTTATCTTTGTCCTTCCAGCAACATCAGCCTTCTCTGTCCTCACCACCAGCTATAGGCTTTACCCATGAAATATATCCTGCCAAACTCTAAATCCAAAACACTCTGACCCATTAAAGGTTTCCCCTTTTCTTCTATTAAGAACAAAGAACACATTACATTTTTCTATGTGAAGTATGCTATTAAATAATAGCTTGTACACTAATTAAAGCAAATGTAATTGTGAGAACACACTGACATTGTTAAAGTAAATTACCCAATTTGTTAATAGTTTCATTTCAAGTGACCTTAATTGTATTAATTGTGATATTGAGCAAACTAAATTGAAGAGTATTAAATGCATTGTTCCAGTCTGTCCTTAGAGGATCAACTTCCTCATTATATCAATGAAATGGGAATACTACCCACTATGCTCTCCAAAACTTTTGTCGGAATGCAGTGGACGCTGTAACTTGGAGTAAAAATTTACAGCAGAAACAGTTAACCTAGTTATCCCATTTCAATGTAAGAGAAACCTCAAGCATTTGGAAGTCAAAAAACAGTTTGTCAGATGCAATACACAGGGAAAAGGTACAACAATGGTGTTTCTGAAATTTCATTCAGGTCTTATAAAGTCTCTGCTGGAGACAGAGCTGAGATTCACCAATTTCTCTAAGAAAGATCCCTGTTTCAGAAGAGATCACTCAAAAATATTGCTAGAATAAAGTGAATAACAGCATGATGATTCTTAGAAGAGAAAATGAAGCAAGATGTCATCAACCTACTCTAGTCAAAAGAGAACATAATAATGCACACATACATAGATGCATGTAAATTAAAATACAACCAGATCCAGAAGAAACAATCAAAAACTAAAATTTCTTAAAAGAACTAATACCTTCCATTTGAAGTATTAGATTGCAAAACTGAGAATCCCTGCCATAAATTTCTTATCAACTATTTAAAAATGCCATTTAAAAAAGCATATCAGAGTGCATATATGCCACATACATTTTTTGTATCTTGAAAAAAAAATCAGACAACAAACCAAAAAATCAGGCCAAATTAATCAACAGAAAAGGACAAAAATACTATATTAATGGATTTTTTGAAATGTTTTAAAGAGATAGAAAAAAATCTTTACAGTTAAAGGCTTATTCTGAATTTTTTAAACTTGCAAACAAGCACATTCTCACGGCACATCGTAACTCAAGATACAAAGTTTATCAGTTACATAAAATTTGGAGAGCTACCAATGCGCAGACCTTTCTCCAAATGACACTTACCTCATCTGTAATGATCTACTTTCATTTGTTCAGCTAAGTAACTGTCTCATGCCTAGCATCTGCAACATTAATCCTTGCAGCTGTTCCTAGTGAACCATGACTTACTCTTTTCAGGCCACTTCACCAAAATCTCAAGAATACTCTGAATTTTACATCTACTCTCCATTGTGTCAACAGTCCTGTCCCAAATCAACCATGTTTTCTCTCTATTCCTTCACTGAAATTTTCATCAAAGCACTGAGTACTACTACATTCAATCAACATATTTCTGGAATCCCATCCAATATACCCTTTCAAGTTGACAGCAAATGAACAAAAAAGTATAGTTGATGCATGCAGTTTTCCAAACAGCTATACTTAAGAGCAAACCGTGTATTTTTGAGATTTCTTTCATTTTATGAAAACTGTGAGAGACTTTCATAATTCCAGCTGGACATGACATCTCCTGGTTCTCCATCAAGTTTTGGTATCAGTTGCACATACTAAAAATACAATACTTCATGTAGATTAACAAATCTGACTAGCTCAGTAATTAAATACTTATTTTCAGCACCCTTATCACTGCTGTGTTTTTTTCAATCACCTCATCTCAGTGAAGGCTTTTATCACTTTGCCTCCAAGGTAAGCATTCAGCAAGGCTTCAAAAACACAATTCAGTTGTCCTGATATTCTACAATATTGCACAGAACATCTCCGATGGACCACCTCTCCACCATATTTCTGTGATTCATGATACAAAAAAATTAAGATACAGTTTTTCACCAAGTTGATTCTGTATCACCCCTGAAACTTAAGGCTGCATTGAAAAACCTTGCCTTGAAATAATTTTCTGAAGACAATGATGGACAGACTGTACGGACAGGAACAACTGTATACTTTGATGCCCAAAGAGCTAACACTGACCAAGCATACGCTTTATTTAAAATGAAACATTAAAACTTCAAAGACCTATTCTGGATATATAAAGTTTCAAATTAAAATGCACTATGTGTTTCACAGCAAAAAAGCCTATGAAGATGAAATGGATGCTTTATATAAAATATTTACATAGATGGAACATAAAAAATGTACCATAGTTGGTAACCTTTATGACTTGGGGAACCATGTATTTACATATCTTTATCCTCGCATGTGCGTATGTGTGTGTTGTGTATATATTTTTAACAGTTGACAGCTGTTTTAGAGCATACAGAGATGCCAAGCTGAATGAGGGTCTTGATTACTTCAAGATTAGCTATCTAAAGTTTCTATTCATTTTAAGTGTTGTTAGTGCGAAGAGTCATTAGTCACTTCCTTGTCTCATAGAACATCAGCATACATTTACATTGTTAATGAACATTTGGGGTAAATGAATTAATGGCACTTTTAAACATCAATTCAATCCTAATAACTTTGTATGTCATAGAAATGTTAAGGTTGGGATAAAAATGAGAAACCTTTTCAGTCAAGGTAACTAATCGCTTCTGGGCACAATAAAGGGTAAAATTAACTTACAGTGGTTTTTTAACAGGGTGAAAATTTTGCTTTTTCTTGAAACAGAGTTGAGAGAATTGCCAATATTTTTTTTTAAAGAAAATAGAAATCAGAAGAAAATGTTTATCTTTTTCTTGACTGGGGTAGACTAGAAGCAAGCTGTTTTTCCTCTTGAAAATGGTTATTATTTTAGGTTATTGAAAAATATTATTTTCAAGTTTCTAAAAATATGTACAAAAATGCATTTAGTTGATCAGGCTAAAATGGCTTCATACCGTTAAGATGTCAAATATAATGGAAAAGAAACACTGACCTAGAAAAGCTATTCCATTTAATCACCAGGTTTTAAAATACTTTCCCCTGGATGTACATTCTCATTTTGAAACATTAAAGAAGCTTTATAAACCAATGAAGAAATAGTGACAAAATTAACTCAAAGGGACAATGAAGTTTTACCAATATATTTTGAAGCAAAACATCAGCGTCTTCTAAACTGAAGTAATAAACATGACTGAGCAAAACTTGACACAGCTTTTTAATAAACACTAGTAAACAGATGATTTATAGACAGATACACCCTCAGAGAGTAGTTGATCTGGGTGAGGGACTTAGAAAATGTGACAAAGTTGTTTCAACTCTGTAATTTAAAATAAATTTTTTATTTTGCCCTCTTGGTACATGTGTTCAATGACTGGAAAATTACAGGTAGTTAAGGTGCCACTGTGTATAACTGAGTACTTGAGGAATGTTTTCATGACAAGGACGAGCTTTCTCATTAAGCTTATCACTTTCTTCAAACCAACTATACTGTCACTACTAGCAAATAAGTAGAAAAGATGAGCAACACAGACATGCATTGCATTATCCAAGCAGTTTGTTCTCATTGTTCATTAGGGTCTTCCAAATACTGCATTTAATTAATTTACTTTAGGTTATGTAGCAATTTCTACCTTTAGAGCCTGTTCATTCTATCTCAACTTCGAGGTGTTTTATCAAATAAGAATATAGGTGCTGAGTCAAACAAAAAATCAGCCTTTTAATTTGCATAATTTCATTCAAAATAACATACTGAACTTTACTGCAGAATCAAAAAAACCACACCCTCCCCTCAAAAAAAAAACAAACCAAAAAATCACAAACAAACAAAAAAGATCCCTAAACCCAAAGCAGTGTAAGAGCCCATGCTTGAGAAAGTAACATAAAGCCATGCTCCATTTCAGTATTCTTATGCTGAAGTCAGTGTTTGGTTTATGATTAAAAAAGGATGACAGCGCATTAAACATTTGGCTAATGCTTCTGTCTGTAATTGAAAGTTGACTTTTCGTGGTTTTCATTAGTGTCAGAGTGTTCTACACATACTCTGTGAAATGTTCTTTAAGTTGCCCTGTTCAACTTCATTGAGAGAATTAAACAAATTATGACAGGTACAGTTATCATGACACACTTATACAAGGTATAAACTCCAAAAAAGTACAGAAATAAAAAACTCACCTTCCCCTGGCTTGTTCAAAAAACTCTGCAAGGGATCAATGCCTATCTCTTGTTCCTCTGTTTGCAAAGGGTGACTGGTTTCAGACACAGAATGATACATATTGGCAGTAGTAAATTCCAACTGAAGAGTATTTATCTGGAGGAAAAAACCAGAGAAACAAACACTTCAGTATTCCTTTAGCTATTTTTCAATCACACAAGTAGAGAGCAAAGGTACTTAAAGCCTCCTCTTACTTTCCAGGCATATCATCACCATTAGTTGTCTAATAGCAGAACAAGAGTGTTTCCACTTGAATGATGTAAATTTTTTAATATTTGGAGTCCAAAAGAATTGTTACAGTACCTACAAATATCACACTGCAAGTAAAAGTCCAAGTGTGGTTTTGACAGACTGTAGAACAGGGCAAGAGACTCTTTCCTTTTTCTAGTTTTCCCTCTTCATCTTTTAGTCTGATTCCAAGGAGAACTGATGCTAGTTCTTGGGCATGATGGAGATTATAGAACAAAACTGAGGAAAGACCATCATCATCACTCATCTGGACCCAAGACCTCTCATCCCATAAAATCCTACTTTTAGCCACTTCTTTTTCAGAAACTGTAGGTCAAGTATGAGATAACAGTAACAGACATGCAAAAAGAGAATGGGTTAATACTGACTGGCATGATAAATAAAATTGGTTTTATCAAGATTTACATTAGCTTTTGTCTTGGTTCTGGCCAGAACAGGGTTTTGCAGTAGCAAGGAGGTGGCATGGCTAGGGCCCAGAGGTTATTCTATACCATGTCATGTTGTTGCCAAGGGCAGGGCGAACTGAGTCTCTTCCAGGAAGAAAGGCTTTTTCTGGTCAAGTAAGTGCGGCAGAGGGGGTGGTTGGGTAATGTTGGCTCTGAGATGGAGGGAGTGGTTGGGCATCATCTGCTGTTGGGCATTCTGCAGTGAGCAAGAACGTTTCTTTTCTCGTACCCTCTATCATTAGTATTGTTGCTGTTACTGTTCATTTTTCTTATCTCATTTTATACTGGAAACTTCTGTTTCCAGTACATTGTTCTTATCTCAAGCCGTGATCTTTACCTTTTGTACCTCCAGTTCTCCTCTTCACCCCACCACAGGGAAGAGGGAGGGAAGGGGGGAGCGAGCAAGCGAGCTGTGCGTGGCATGCAATGGTTTCACTGGGAAAACTAAACCGGAGAATACCATCCCTAAACCATGATAGCTTTCTAGAAAGATGATGTTAAGGACGCATTTTAAGAAACACAATCAACTAGCTGGTGAACATTTACAAAGACATCTTCCAAAAATGAAGGCCAAAAGGGGAGTAATGGCAGAACTGAAGCCTTAGGAAGCAGGGGATGCGGATTCATCATCATAGGCCCCAGAATGGCATTCACATCGCTATCAAGCAGCTGAACAAGAACTATGTTAGAAGTTCTCGTGAGGAGTGCTGGAAGCTAATATTGGCTGCTACAAATAAGAGGATGCCAATAAAAGGGTGAAAAACAGATGATGTTATGATCAGCGCGTAAGGAGAAACGACCTTTCCAGTGCATTAACAGTGCAAGAGTACATTTGTCAAGATTGCATTTTAGTCACTGTACAGCAATTTATTAACTTGCAACACAAAAACACCTAAGCCAGCTAAAATAGGTCTGATTTGCCCAAGCACACTAAGCAGCTACCTACGACTGCCAGATGAGTTTTAAATATCCCTTACTTTAACTGCTTTGTTTACAAGTATCATAACTTTCTAACAGCAAGAAAATTGTATTTAGAAAGAAATATAAAAAGAGATACAGAAAGAGGTATGCATCGACACTTTCAGGACTGGCATATTAACAAAGTTGAAATCACTTCAATTATGCTTTTCCTTTCGATCCTAGAAGATACGGCATTGACCACGTAGGCTTTATACCTTCAGTTTACTGTAAATAAATGAAACTGGGATTCTTAAGACCTTTTTATACTCTACACCTTCTTGATTATTCTAGTAAGTTATGTGGAAAAAACCCTCCAAACCCCCAAAACCCCCTAAATAATAAACAAACCTAGCTGGACCACTATTAGGCATTTCCTTGAAACCAGTGCATCCAGGCTGTTTTCCAAAGGATGCTCTCTCAGCCATATTTCCTGAGGGTTTTATCCTTTGTCCTGGCACATGTGTTACTGTGGTGCTGAAATGATCACATCATCTCCCACTTGTTTAGCTAGAAGAGAACATGTGAAGGTCTTGGGAACAAGAAGTCAGGAACTGAGGGAAGGTAGGACTTACCACTTGAGCAGTGGTACACCTTTATGTCAAATTATTACAATCATACAATCATATGACAAAACATACCACTAAAACACAGAATTGCCTTGAACAACTCTAAAACAGGCTCAACAAAATGTGCTATGAAAGTATGTACACATCATGTGTTTCCTATGTACTTTTTAAACTATAATAATGAAAACTGCATGAATGGTATCTTGAAGAAAAATATTTACAAACTTGCTAGCCCCTTAAATAACGTTTGCCTGTAGTCTCATGGCTACAAAATATAGAGAGATGTTTATAAATACCTGATATATTAAATAAATAATGAAAAACTTAAAATAATTTATTTTAAAAAGAAAACACAACCCACCATGAACTTTGCAGAAGTAATTTTCTCCTGCTGATATTTTAGTTGTTGCTCTTGTTCCTTTAGCTATATCATTGTAAATACCTTTCTACTCATCTGTTGATTTTGTCTTCACAAAAATTACAAGCTTATTTTAAACTGTGCTGCTGAAGTTCAACTATTTATTTTTATGGTCCTTCAGAGTTTGCTACACAATCTGAACAAAGCACAACCGTGAGTGTCTTTCAATCTGAGAACCAGGCACAAAATGACCTTAGCAGCCGTTGTAGTTTTAGCAGCCACCACTTAGTTAAGACACAGTATGTTTCAGACTTACACTGTCTTACATCCATATATCAAATTAGCCCTAGCAAGTTTGCTCTTCTATCTTGCTCTTGTCTGCATCCACCTTCTTTTTTTTTAAATACTCCCCAAATGCCGTATCTTTACAATCTATAAGATCCATAATTTACTTTACAGACTGTTAGAGCAGTTTTAAACAGCTGAATAGATTTACTTTTCATATCTGCACAGTGATTTAATCAGTTACTTGTGTTTGTTTATGGATACATATGATTAGAGTTAAAAAAAGTATCACTACCTATTAGTCTTCACTCCTTAGTCCAAGCAATTTTCTTCACAGTTTTACACTTAAGTCCTTTTCTGCTCTTCTAACAAAGAGCACAGAGAACTATTAAACAATTATGATTACACTTGGGATCTTACTCTGAGACAGATTAATTCTTTACAGGTTTGTGGTTCATTTGTAATGGCCTATAACATATTGCTCATATTAAATAAGATGCAATTTAAAACCATTCTCAATGTGAAACAATAAAAATGTTATAAAACTCTGAAATTCAATTACTGGATTACAAGACTTGATACTGGCTAACCCTAACATCTCAGTGAATGCTCAAAGTGACACTTTAACCTATTTGTTCTTTTTTTTTTTTAACCTCCAAAGATGAAGTGCTAAAAAACCCAAACACCAGGCGTGCTTCCCACAACTGGGAGTTCAACTATTCTGTAATATACATGAAAAAATAATTAAGGCTATGTATAAAACATTTATCTAGTCAGGGAAATTAGTAGAAACACTAATCCACTCATGAGCCCAAGGAAAAGGCAGGCATAGAGACTCTTTGTCTGGCTACTGTCCTTAAGTAGTAGGGGAAGCCCTCTTGTGCCACCAAGGACAGTGTCACAGGTTTGCTCCTCACTGACCAACACGTGGGGTGAATCCTGTCTGCCTTTCAGTGACGGCAGCTTGTCAGCACATCTGTTCCCAATGGAGACCACAAATCCCTTGACAGACAGGCTTACGGACTCTAACAAAGAACCGCACCAGTTATTAAAAGGCCTCTGTGGAGATACCTGCTTATAGCACATCATCCCCTCTCCCATGACCTCCTCCGTATTCCGTAAGTGATAGAATACCAACCTGTTTTCATTAGGAAAAACTTAAATGATGTTTACTGACATCTACCTAACTAACAACCCCTTTCTACACAGCAGAGATTAACTACTTGCTGCATTAGATAGTCTGATTTAACATACCCATTCTAACTCAGAGAACTTTCCTTGTTCTCACTGGGTACTTACTCTTAGTGAGTACTTAGTACTTACTTGGAAGTTGCCTGCTTCTTTTTCAGATGTAAGAAGGTTTATTCACCCAAGAGTTTACAAATATTTTGTCTTCCCTATTAGCTAGTCTAACACATTATGTGATTTCTACCACATTTGGCCATAAATCAGTCTTATATAATCATGCCTTCATTAGCATTGCCATTTTTCCTGTATACAAACCTGTGAGTTTGGAATGCTTAAACAAACTTACACTTAAAACATTCAAAACCAAAACCCACTTCTTCTCCAGACTGTCAGTGTCAACAGCCTCAATTCAGCCATACTTCATCTTCCATTAATAAGTCATATCTAGCTAGACAGAAATACAAGACAAAGATAAAAGTCTAAGTGAGATATGTTTCTATCATTAGCTGTACTGCCAGTGAAGCACCCAACACTTTTGGACCAGAGTTGGGTGAAACATGGCAAAAACGTACACAGAACGGTACAAGGCAGAAGACTCATCTATAATAAGATTATAATAAATGCTCATACAATAAACTGATTATAATCCATGTTAATTAAGAAGCTGGAAAGTTCAAAAAAAAAAGAAAAATAGTTGCATTCTTTTAGCAGCAAGACTATTCACTACCACGAGAGCAAGTGGTAAGACTACCCTAATCTCAAAACTGTTGATGAATCAGCATTTCCTAAACAAAACATAGCACAGTTGAACATGAATACTGTACCTTATTTCATGTCATAAGACATTCACTAACGTCTTCACTTGTCACAGATACTGAATAAAAATATTCAGTAAAAAAAAGTTTATGGATGAAAAACATTGTTTCAAAAATAGCGACTAAATTATTTCAATTTTAAAAACCTAAAACCCACCCTTAATCATCACTGTTTATATGGACTTTGAAAAATTATTTACTCAAAGCACAAAACACACCAAAACATATCAAAATTAATGTTTAAGAAGTGAAGAGTATTCATATTGTTTGGGCAAAATTAGAAAGTATAATCAGTCTCAGCAAGGGTATTTTGAAGGTGTAACTGAGTAAGTGAAACAGAATTTGGCAAAGCTTTTATAACACCCATTTTCCCTCTCTTCCCCTCCTCCAGTGGTAAAATGGAAGGAGAGGAACTGCACGCTGGGGGACATACTCAGGATGAGGGCGGAAGCACTTGCAGTTGCACTTGCAATGAAGTTGCAGCACTTGCCCCACTCTTGCTCTCTGACATCCTCTTACCTCTAAACAATTGAGCAACAGAGCAAAATATTTTATGCCTAAAGAAAGGAAAACGAGAACCCACTAGCTCTGAGGACAAAGCTGAACAACGCTGCTAAATCTTGGATATGCTAAAAATAAAAGTCAGTTTCCATCAGTACCAGCAAAGCTACCTGAATATGACATTTCTGAAAACTACTGAAGCGTACTGAAGTATTTAAATAATACTTTGCATTCCTTCTATTAGACTGTATCAACCACCTTCTCCAAATTATCTTTGGGCCTTTATTTCATGCCATATAGCAAAGTTTACCATTTTAATTACTTAAATTGATGACAAGTAAGGGAAATACTAGCTTAGCTAAGTGATAAATTAGCTGCCCTGTGAAGTCAAATTGATTAAAACGACCTGACTAAAAGCAAGTGTCTGATGTGGTAACGGTCTTATGGATGTTTTGTTAAGTTTGACAGCATCATGTTATGAGGGTTCACAACTCTGCCCCTCATTTGTGGCTTATGAAGTAATCAAGCATGTTAGAACACAGAAGTGAGGATTTTCCAGAATGTGAAATCATTTTAAAGTAGGTAAGAAATTAAATATTAGAATAATAAACATGCATTGTGCTTATTTAAAGCAATGAAGCACAGATGTCTTCCAAATAATCTAGAAGCAGTCCCAGATCATGGGTTTTCTTATACTGGCCAAATTAAATTATTCCTCCTAAACCAGGGATTAAAAAAACCAAAAATAAACAGCATGCTAACTAGAGGGCCGAGTAGAAGACAGTCCTGAACATGAACTTTGGCAAATGAGGAAAAGAGGACCATTTCATTCGTTTCAAGCTGGATATTTTATCAGGACACTCATTGATAGGCATTTTTGAAAAATCTTACGTGTAATATTCACTGCTTTCTTCTTTGCTCTAGGAGTGATTTTTACTTAGGCTGCAGAGACCATCTATCTCACAGCACTGTGATCTTCTGCTCTCCATCACTTGAGGCCTTTACTACCATCATCTCCATTTAAATACAGAAGATACTAATTCCAGTGCCTCCAAGAGGAAAACCGCCAAAAAACGCCACCAAACCCAAACAACCCTCCTACACACACAGAGCAGCTCAAAACCAGCTAAGATTCCTACTCAGCCACTTCCACAGGTTGCCACCACCCACTGAAAAAACATGCCTGGGGAAGAACACTTACTAAGTCAGAAGAAAAGTGCACAATTTGACAAACTTTGGATAGCATAAAGCAAGTCTGTTTTCTTTTATAAAATGTATCAGATTATGTATCATTAAAATAGAATGATGCAAACATAAAAAATGGTCTGACATGGTGGAGCAGATTAACATCAGCTGGGATCCAGGACAAAACAAACAAGATCATGCCACTGATGGACAGGTTAACAGCCAGCGAGTCTGATGGTCATTAAATGCAATTAATTTTGTCCCATTTAGTAACATTTCCTGCATTTAAACTTCTGCCTGTCTAATCTCTAATACAAAAACAGAGTTACATTGGACTTTAAATAAGTTAATTAAGTATTAAAATCAATCATGTGAAAGTCTTAATATTTAATATTGTTAGATTGTATATCAAAGTGGTTTTATTATTTATTTACTCCAAACCTTTCCAGAATACTTCATGTGGCAACAGGGAGTCTGTATCTCACAAGATAAATGCATTTACAATGCCAAATAAATTATATATAAAAGCATTTGTCTTAATACATGTCATTCAATATTAAATATCACCCATTGGTACCACCCTGAAACCCTAATCCATTTTTACCAACCGCACATTTGTATTATTCAAATGTTGTCTATTAAATAGTTGTCTCGAGAGCCACAGTAAAGGAATACATACCTAAGAACAATTATCATAGGAGCTTTAAAGCACTGTCTACAGTTTTAACTCTACAACTTTCATGTCTTACCAGTACTTAAACATGGAAAGTATAAATTCAGTAGTGAATTAAAATGTCAGGGATAAGAAACAACACAAATAGCCTGGGACCATGGCAATGTATTCTCTGGGTAATTCACATGATAGTTAAAAAAAAAAGAGACAAAAAAACTTTTTCTTAAATAAAAACTTAAAATTCTATTGATTTTGAAGACAGGAAATCTTCCATGCATTTGTTACAAGTAGGGAACAAGTTCACACATTTGCTGGTTTTCAGTTTTCTTGAGGTTACATGATTCTGCAAGAAAAACTAGTTTGACTAAGGAAGAAAAGCTTGAATAATGCAGAGAGGATCAAAATCCTCCCGTCATGTTGACCACTAAGTTCGACAGCCACAGCCCCTTCTCACCCTGGTCAACAATTTTTCTCAAGGTGTAATGCTCTGCACAGTGTAACCTGACATTTATGGATAAACAACTTCTCTCTTCTGCCCTGAAAATGGTGACAATGAAAGTATAAAGAACATCAGCCATCTTAAATCGCTGACACTACTGTTATGTATTCAGTACGGTATCACAAAAAAACCCCAAAGAAGACAAAACAGCCAACCAAAGCCAGTCTCCATTTTGCAGTTTGTATTTCCTAAAAAAATAACCTCAAATCCCACAGCCTTAACACAGAGCTATAGCTATTAATGCAAACCTATGTGACAGATCCACAGTGAAGCCAAGAGAACACAACTTTGATCTAACATTGACTGCAAAAAAGAAATACCAGCAAACCAAAGATCCAAAGCCAACAGCTAAATGTAGCCTGTGCCCTGAACACTCCTCCACCCACAGAAACTACGTTTAGCACCAGATGTGAAATCGTTACGTTGATGCATTTTCACATTTCTTCCTTTCAACTGAACTCTCAGACAAAGGTTCCTCTTAGTCAGAACAGCTGATAAAAATGAGATGTGCAAATCCCCTCCCATCGTCTGAGACAGCTAAGGCCTGAGCTGGATTACTATATCCATCTTTAGTCAGATAGCACAGGACAAGGACCAGCTGCTGCAGTCCAGAGAGAAGCAAGAAGACCTATTAAGAGCCTAGAAAATATAACCTATGACATAAAACCTAAAGAAACAATGTTTTGCCTTAGGGAAGGTGAAAGAGAAGGAAAAATGCCGTAAGAGTTCAAATCTTTACATCATTCAACTAAAAAGCTACACCCTTTTCTTAGAGTGATCTAGAGGTGGTAAAAACCCTATTCATATTAAAAAGATTCAAACAATTGGAAACTCATCAAATAAAAGAAATTCTTTGTTTGTTTTACTTTAGAATATAATTTATCTACCTGGTTACAAAATAGTTAAGTATAATTCAAATTAAATCTTTGTTCTTCCAAATATGGTTAGCTTTACTGCTGTTTATGGTATGCTTTTAAGTATTTAAGAGTTTTACTTTCAAGAACACACAGGCACCATACTATGCTACACACTTTATGTTTTAGTAATACATATGTAACTCAAAGGGCCAAAGAACGTCAAGACTGAAAGAAATCATCAAAACAGTGAACTGGAAAAAATGGCAGCTTAGCCTGCAGCCTTACCCAAAATGATAGTAACTAGCTTAGACACTAAAAGTGTATTCAACGAAATAAGTTTCTAGGATATCACAGCTTTAAAGTAGTAAGCAATTAATCTTGGATTCAGCCTTTATTCTTTCACTATTTTTAGAAAACAGTGTCCTACAGGGGTTGACAGAATTTTTATAGAAACACCAGCATGTTCATGCACACACAGAAGCATTTACATCAAATCTTTCTCTTCTAGTTTTCTCTTCTAGATATGCAGATGCTAAAGCAGCATGGTATCATGCTGAGGTACAAAGAAAGTTGGTGTAAACCTCATTTGCTAAAGAATATGAGAATTTCATATGCAAAGGCACAGAGAGAGGCAGAATTTGTTTCGTGCCATACAATCAAGTTTCTATATAAAATGAAGAACCATAACCCACCTTCAGCTATGTGATCCAATCCTGATGAGTGAATTCAAATCAGACTTACACAGGAAAACCTGAAATTTGATTCTGCTGCAGTGCAATGACTGCAGACTGCAAGGATTTTCCATAACTTCTGCCAATAGAAATGGTGGCTTACTTACGTCTAAAAGTCATACTCAAAGGAAAAAAAGTTCAAAGTAGGGCTACCCCTTGTAAAAAATATGCTGAAGCTTCTTTCCTTGAATGCGGCCTCTCACACCCAAAGGCTCAGTCTATGTAAGGCTCTGCCATGTACTGCCTGCTCACATTGATTCTCTTCAGCCTTGCCACACCAGCACTAACAAAAACAGGATGCTTAGGAGCCCCTCTAGAGGCTCAATACTTTTGTACAATGCTTATTCATACCTAGGATGTAGTGAGTTTGAAAGAGCAGTATCCAAATGAAATGAAATAAAATAAAATAAAATACCTCAAGCAAAGGAAACCTCTAAGACTTGGAAAAAAGCTATAGATGAAACCTGCTAACTTAGCAGGTAATTGACTGCATGAAGACATTATATCAAGATACCACTTCTGCTATGAGTAACATTTTGCTCAGGGTTTTTGTAGTAGGAACGTATCACTGTATTCTACGCTACTAAAAAGATGGTAAGACAGGTTCTTCCTTTTGCAGAAAGTTAACTTTGCTGCTCAATACACCCTGATGTACCGCTTTTGCTTCTGGTAGTCAGGAACTCTTAGTACTAATTCCTGCCAAGGTTTGCAATATTATAAATGGGAGAAAATGATAGTGCAATAATGTTCCTTCTTTAATAATTTGATCTCTTAATACAGTGTTATCTGTTACAACTTATTTTCCTCTCTCTTCCTACTCTCATATTTCTCATTAAAATTTTTGAGCAGCTGGATGAAACGTTCTCTGCTTTCCTGTACACGCACATCAAACTCCCAAGAGAATAAGTGGTCTTGCTGAAGTCTTCAGGCACAGAGAAGCCAGGTTGACAAGGCCCCTGTCGCATAATGATTTCTATAATGCACTGCTACTTAGAGGCATTTATTCCTCCTAAAATATTTTCTGGGCAGTCCCTGCTGCTTGCCAGAGCATGTAAAACACAGGCACAGAAGTCCCCAGAGGAAGCGGCACGGTACATCAAGCACACTGCCTGTACCACCTCAAAACCTGAAATAGATGAAGCTCTTAAACAGCAAGTAGGAAAGCAGTACTTTGCAAGGTTATAGATGAGCAGAAGTCTGGCTATTAAAAAAATTATTTAATTCTGCAGAACTTTACCACCAATTCCAGTAACAATAAGAATTCGTAAAATAAATTAATTCAGAAATACAGACAAAATACACTGTTAAAATGGAGAAATATTAATAAATGTGAGTTGCAATTAAAAGGGCTTCTTGGTTTGGCAGTAAATTTGTCGTCACCAACTATTTCCTTTATGCTAAGTCCTGGGTTTATTTTGCTTTAGAAGTGGGTCAGCACATACTACACAGTAAGAAACAAAAGCCTGGTTTTGCAGGACATTTGTGGACAACACGTAAGTAGCAGAACAAGACCTTAGGTCTTGCTGGCTAAGAGATCCACTGCTCTGAGAGTTATATATGCTCCTCTGCACTGGGGAATGAGAGCAGAACAGCAAGCAGATTCTCTAAAGCTTTTTGATTTTTATTCGATAATACAAGAGATTGATGGCTCCTAAATAAGTTAGGCTTAGTTGAGTGCTCTCTCTAATTCACCAATCACTCTGACATGACTGAATCTCCCAGTGTTCTCTGAATACCAAGTTTTGTTGTATGTAACCAACAAAAAGAACTGGAATTCCCACAAAACAGTAAATAGATTTGATGAATTGTATTGGAACAACAGCTGTCATTATACCTTACAGAAAGCTGACAACACCTTTGAGGCTAAGCTTTTAAGCCCATTTTATTAAAAAAATATGTCTGATGTAAACAAGTTATGGTTAGAAACCTTGATTAAATTCTTCTTGGTTTTAGAAAGTCTTTTCAGATAGTTTTCTTGTCTGCGCTAGACAGATCAGTACGACTTTTTAAGAATATTTAAGGTAAATATCCTAATATATGAATGATGAAAGCATTCTGATTCTTCCTGGCCAAAATAGCTGTTTTCACAATCTTCTTTACAAATCTTGTTTTTTCTTTTCCTGTCCTTCTGACCAAAATTATTAGTTTCTTTCTCCCCCAACACACGAAAGACCATTTTGCAAAAAAGGTAGCTTTCTTATTTCTTTTTCCTGATGTAGACTGTATGATCTCAACCTGGCCATATGCAAAAGCCTAGAAAAAATGTTCTTTTTGCTATGTTGTTGCATTTCTGGTAATAGCTGAGATAGAGGAGTGCCCTAGTTGAGGCAGAGAAGTGACCTACCAGCAGCCAGGTTCTGGACCACTCAGCGCATTAAGAAGAATGGAATCAGAATTTTGAACTGCATCCAGAAGTAAATGGAAAGAAACCAAACACATAGAATGTAGGTGTGATCTGTTCTCACTTTTCTTTCTTACTTAATAGTAAGGCTTGGCATCTTGGGGCACCTAAAATTAGTAGTTGCTTTTGAAATTTTGGTCATGTATTATTCATCTTTTTCGCCTAAAAGGAAGACAGAAGATGGCAGTAGCAGGTGTTCTTAGCTTCCTGATGGAAAAGGAGAAGAAGGTGACCAAGGGGATAGATCTTTCTTCAAAAGAGGGGTAACAGACAAAGACTGCCTAGCTGAGACGACTTATTTTCTGTCAAACACATATCACAATTCCACCTGTTGCCAAGAAGGCTTGAAGGCAGCAGATCTTCTGCCTACTCATCCAAACTCCTGTGTTTTGGAAGTTCCTGTTCTTTGCTGGGGAAGAAAAAGGGAAATCCTGTTCTGTTTTAGCAGCCACACTTATGAGCAAACTACTGAATACAACAAACCCAGATAACTAATATTATTTATTCCTAAGTTTGTTTTAGAGGTTTTGACAGGAACTTAGCAGAAACGGAAGTCAAAACACAAAGATAATTGAAAAGAAACTATTTAGAAAGGCAGAAAATCACTCCTTTACTAAGCTACCCCAAGTCAGCTTTCTTTATCTCAAAGAACCCCACATAAGACTCTCTTCACCCACTCAAATAACTGAACACAGTAACAATAACAAATTTATTTCTAACAAACGTCATCTAGTATATCTATGTGAAGTTAGTCTGTTTGAAAGAGTATTTTCTTGCCTCCTTTAAATGCAAGACTGACTCTGTATTTAGTGTAGCTTTCTCACTGCACTGATGTCAGGAACAGCTAATGAAGAAAGAACACTCACTTTCCAAAGATATACACACAGCCTGCCCTATAAAAGGTAACACAGGTGGAAAAAAAGTATTTTAACTAGAACTGTTGGCATTCTCAAAGCCAGAAGGAATGACCATGAGAGATGTGCAGGAAAGAACAGAGATTTTCACTTTGTTGGGTTGTTTCTTTCATGACTGAAGCACCATTTGACCAGCAAGCTCCTCAGTTCACAAATAAAATTCCTTAGACTTTATCCATATCCTGATTCTACATGTTAAACTTTTAAACCTATTACTTCCTACAAATGGTTACTTTCATGGATATGTGCCGTGCTGTCAAACATCTACTTCTGATTCATAGTATTAATGATCTCTAAGAGAGCATCTGAAACATCAACACTGACTTTCCTTCCCAAGAATACTAAACTTGGTGCAACAGATGTGTGGATACTTCTTAAACTTTAATACAGCAATTATTTAATCGAAGATCAGTTTCCCAAATAAAAGGCACACACAGTCTGTCATAACCATCCCAGGACTTACTCCCGTATGGCACTTTTGTACGACTTAAAATCAATTTACTCATTTTTATTCTAGTTTATATTTAGATAGTCCATCATGAAAGAGCCCAGAACTTTTACCCTAACCCGGGTCCTCTCTACGCCATATGTATATGCAATCTACTACATCAATCAAAACAACTCACAGTTCAGATGATGTATACACAAATAAATGTACTTTACCTAGAGGTCAAAATGATTTCTGTAAGAGCACAGAATATTCTCTTGTTTTTAGCTACCTCCCACAACCACGAAGTATAAAAATTTAACAAGCTGCAAAATAACAAACTGAGCACCATACATCGAGTTTCTTTAGTGTCACGCTAGGGATGCTATAATTATAATCAAGAATACACTTCACTTTTAACTCTGTTTTTACTGTATCTTTCTACCTTGTGGCCTGTGGTGGCCTATGCCAGTTTTATAAAAAATATGGCTGGGGGGAGGAAAGGGTAAAAAAACCAAAAACCAACCCAACTTTGAAAAAATAAATTCTGCTACTCTGAGATCATATGTGCAGGAACTGAGGTGTGGATCTTGGTTTTACAAGATAGTGCTTATATGTTTTGCCCTTACTCCTGTCTCAGTTTTCACAATCACATAATACTGTCTGGGGTGATCACCATGACAGTGGATAAATTAGGATTTCTCTATCATTAAGTATGAATTGTTTCTTAACAAGGCTACGAGTCAGTGTAGCTCTTATTTGACAGAACTGAAAGACTTTCAAACCTGCACCTTCAACACATTAAGTACAATAGGTAGGATTTAAAAAAAAACATTTTAGAAATGCTAAAAAATAAGATCGGCTGAAATGTATACATATCACTTCATTAGTTACATGAAGAGAAAGCTGCCACACAAATGTACTGCAAAAGGCAGAAATATTTGTCTGAACATGGTAGGAAAAAAGCATTGCTGAAATGCTAATGATCCAATTTTATGGTTATTTCTTTTTTAACTGGACAGCAGCCTTCTTTCTTTCATAGACATTGAACAATATCACATACAATGAGCATAGAAGTTTTTTTAGAAAGCCCTATGATTTATTCTTTGTTCAAATTTAACTAAGAAAATAAACCTATATGGCAGAAATAAAAAAGGAATGGACATATTATATACATGACAATTCAATTAAATTACTGTCTAGTACAAGCACATGGAAAATAGTTTCTGAAAGTGTCATAAAAAAGCACAGAGGCTGAATCCTGGCTACTCTAAAACTCCCATTCATTTTATCAACTTGGATAGCCAGCCTCAGTGCTCTAACGCTCACCTGCAAGGGCCACTGCTCTAGATTCAAGAGGAGTCCTTACCTTGAAACTTTTAAATTTTGTTTGCTCATCTGAGTCCACTATGTAACTATTTTAGGAACCTTTCTGTATTTCAGTATTATGCACATTTCTGCTAGAGATTTGGGAATGTAATTTAAATATACTGTATGTTACTGTGACTCGTAGATATTCAATTAGTAAAGGAGATGCCTGCACTTGTCCACCTCACATTAATCTCTGGAAAATAATTAATACATACCAGATGCTGTGTAATGACTTACTGAAATATGCAAATAAAAATATTCAAAGGGCCTTCACTGATTTTAAGACAATGAAATCCATAGCTGTGATATTCTGAACAACCCTAATTCTTATTTTCTTAAGCATATTCATGTACAATGAAACAGAAATGTGAAGTCTTAGCTTTCTCTACAAGAAAACAGGATTTGAGTTGGAAGTCTAAATGTCAGCCCTGAACATTATAAAATTATACAGAATAAGGAGGAAACAGGGCTGATAGTGCATATAAATATGACAGTGTATTAGGCTGCATTTAATTACCAGTTCAAACAACAACCTGATCTAACCTTTGACAAGTAAAATAAATGTTCTGAATAATTTAACCAAAGCAAACATTTGCTGTTAAATGCTGGCTAATTATAGTAAGAGTTGTACTGAGAGGGGGAAAAAACCCAAAAGAGATGATAATTTATACACTTCTCCTGCAATTGCTACAGCTATTCCTTGAAACCCTTGAATTTTTTTTTCCATGTGGGATAGCTAATAAGTATCTACTTCTGGAAAAAAAAAAATCTGTCTGTATGTAAAGAAAGTAGCACCACAGGAAAATAAGAAATACTCCAAATACAGAAAGTAAAGTAACATTAGTTTCAAGATATCCATCTTTTCTGTGGATGGCTTTCTGTTAGGAAAGGTCTGTGTTTGAAATGTCCTGTACCACAATCAAAGATAAGAAAGCGTAGAATAATGATTAAGTCTTTTTCTAAGTGTCAGTGAAAAATCACACAAGAGCCTCATTACAGGATAGGGGAGCACAGTTCAGTCATGTCCACTGCACTTCTGAGAAGAAAAATAAAGAAATCTAAATTTTTTCTTTACACAAATATGAGATCAGCAGTTAAATGACATAAATAAACCAGAGAGATTCTTTAAAAACAACCCCACCCAAAGTATGTATTGATGAAATAATTCCACCACTGTAACTTTTTCAGACATATTATTATAGCCAGATATATTATCCATGTGAAATACTGTGCTTGTATCAAAAAGAACCTATCACAGAAAAACAAGTATTTAAAGTCAGCATGCTTTGATTATCAGAGCATCAAAACCCAGGAAATTGAAACCAATAGAAAAAAAAGGTGGTCTTCTTCCTGCAGCATACATGCTTTCCAGTTGTAGGCTATTTATAAAGAAATTAATGGCTTTTGCTATCTTTGGGCCAAGAGTTTCACTTTTTTATGTGATCAAAAGTTATCAGCAGCATCAGCTATCTCCATGCACAATAACTACAATTCAGAAGAATCAGAAGACCATGAAAATTTCAGACAAGCCTGTAAATCCCAAATCTTGAATATATATTAATATTTGAAGGCTTTATATAATCTGCAAAGTAAAAAGTGAAAACCATTAAAAATATTAAAACTGACTCTAAGTATGCTCCTCTCTTTTCCCAAAAGTAATTTGTGTGCAGATAAGTTCTGGCCACCAGTTTCTAAGAGAAACGTATTATTTTTAAGTTACCTTTTATATTTTCATAAATATTTAAACTCTCCCTGAAATTTTAAATATGTTTATGGAGATGCAGATGTTAGCATTCTTAGCCTCTTACAATGAAAAAATATGAATTAAACTGTTTCTTGCACACTGTAAGAGAAACAATTTTTAAAAGAAACAAATAATAAATTCACCAAAAAATTTACCACAAATTCTTCACTTGATAATGAGTCCGGTGGAGTAATGAAATTGAAGTGGATTTTCTAGCTTATAGTATAAAATGAATATTGGATAATTGAGTTTGAAGGTCATTACTATTCTTGCTCCATAGCTCAGGACAAACTCCTTAAGCAAACAAAGTTGTAAAGAACTTGACAAGATCCATGCCTGACACTGGAGAAATCCAAGTACAGAAATAATTTTACACTGTGTCCACTGCTTCATGTCAAATGGACAGTGATATGCACTGTTTTTCCTTATGCTGAGGCACCCATAAAAACATCCTCAGCTGTATTTGGACAGGACAAAAGGAAATCTGAGGCAGTCATTGGTAAATACAATGAATCAATTCTTCCCTGCTATTATACTGCACATAAAACTTGGGCATTTAAGCATAAAACTGGAACAGACCTTCTCTACAGTTGTTATATTTGTGTTCTGCACTTGAAATGTTACCAGGCCACTAAGGTAAATTTCACTAATAGGAGATATCTTTACTTTCTATGAATTAAAAGGTAGCAAGAAATAAAAGTAACCTCTCAATAGTAAAATTTTGTCTTCGCCAAAACACTTATATTTTAGATAAAAAATGAAATCAACAAAACCATCCAGATCATAGGTTGTGAGGGCTGATGGGAAGATACAAATACAATATTTAAGTAATTAAATCTGGTAAAAAACACCAATAGAGATGCTAGTGTACTAAAATGCTGATAGTTTAAAAAACCCAACAAAACTCTCTCTGACATAGCTGCAAGGTAAATGCACTGCTACTGAATATCATTTTAGGTTTGGTCTGACATAGCAGGTGGTGCACCTGGAAGGGTGATTATAACCAAATAATTTGGTTACATATGCACAGGTACTTCGGCGTAAACCCACTAATACCTCAATCCAGTATGGCCCACCTGGAGAACAATTTATCCAAGTCCAAAGGATATCTCCAACCAGACTATTAAAGGAGAAGAGGAATTTCTTGATCCTGAAACTAGTCAAGCCTCTCCCCTGACTTTATGCACCAAATTTTAACACTGAAAACTACAAGTAAAGACTGGATTAGTCCTCCAGAGCCATACTTTTGGGCAATAGGTTACAGAGAAATCAGAAAGAGCAATAAAATAAAAAGTGGAACGGACTTCTGACCAACAGAAGTCATAGCAGAGCTGTGACTGTGGGGCTCTTTTTTAACTAATCCGACATTTCACCCTGGTAGTCCGTTATTATAAGTAACAATTAATTTAGTCTGTACTGGAAGTTTCCTGCATATTTTAGTTTGCATATACTTGTAAGGTCTTCCTAAAGAGAATTCGCTTTTGTGTAGAATGGCTTTATGATGTGGATTAGCTTCCACAAGGGATCTAAATTGACAATAATGAATTCATTTTATATAGTAGGCTAGACTTAAATGAGAAGTGAAAGGCCAGTGCCAACAGAGTTCAGTGATCAGCCACTGTTTTTCTCTCTATAATTCACTGGTTGAGTTTAATAATTACAGCACTGCCTTGATAATCTGTAGCTGCAGCATACTGGAAGAAGAGGAAGAGAAAATGTTTCTTGTGCTAACAGGAGAATTGATTTTTTTAAATCTAAATGCAGACCCACATAAACTGCAAACGGAGTATTTATAATGAACATCTAAGAACACTGACACTGGTTTAAACTAAAATTAATTTATATCACTCAAATCCGGAAAAACATAATTTCAAGCCTTGATCTTATTAGGATACTTAATGTAATCTTATTAGGATGTGAGTTTCTATATATCAAAGGGTTTTATACATTGCAAATATATTTTAAAGAGCTCCAATAAACATTACTAAACAATTCACTACTAGTTTCACAGGGGCAGATTATTGGATCTGCAGCTAATACAGCAGAAGAGGCAATGCCTTCACACAGGGGATATTGCTGCTACACAGAACCGGCTGTCACTTGAGTGCTAAGTAAGTTTCCAGGACTTTCTCCTCTCTTAACTGCCTGAGATTTAGCACTGAGCAGCATGCTTTCCAAAAGGACAGAGTACCTACAGCTTCAGCGGAAGCAAATGGGGATCATAGATGCTTAGAATTTCAGAAAATCAGGCCTGGTGCCATATACAAGGAAAACGCTGCCAGAAATGTCACTCACAGAATCCATGCCTGCCACTCCACAGGGATTCATATATGCTTAATGATGGCTAGCAAGTACAGAGAGCAGACCTAGCTAAGGAAAAACAACAGAAAACCAGGCAGCAGGCAAGCGATGAGCACTCTGTCTGCACTTGTATCCCCACTGGCAAAGTAAAAGTAAAATGGTTAAGAAACCGGTAAGGCTGACGCCAAAATCTAAAATGTTTCTAAGGACTGCAGCAGACCTCAAAAGACAGTTTTTAATTTCATTTGAAACAGTTTCAATACTTCAACATTAATGTATGCACATATATATTAATGAAGCAGACATGTTAATCCCCTCGATGTCGATGTCTGTGAAGCATCTTAGCTCTTACTTCCTTCACCACCAGTCGTGTGTAAGTAACATACTGTGGCAACATATGAATAGTTCATAGCTCCAGCAACAAATGAATGAATGAACAGTGACCTAAACACAAGCAGCCATTAAGGTTTCTGTTTCTTTACCCATCAGCTATTGCATACTCCCGGCAAACAAGTGTGTTTTTCTGACATGCACACTTGTCTGTTAATAAGTTGAAGAACTATTTCAGTCAAGAATCTTTATGTTTTCTCCCTACACGCTTTGTTTCTTGCTACATGCATTGGAGTTTTACTCTATTAGAGATGCTGATGACAAGCCAAGGAAATGGAGGTGATGCTGCCAGGGATTAAGGTAAAGGATGCTACAGTACTCTGCAAAAGCACAAAGGATCTGCTGTTGCTTCCCTGCACTTGGGAAGCTTACACACAAGCATTCTGAAAAGCACCATGAGAGCTTCCAGTTAGCACTCCTGTTTGATTTTAGTACGCAGTTTTACATCCCTTGCAAGACTTTAATGTACTATAACAAACTACGAGGCAACATGAAAAGAAAGAAAAAAATTCTAACATTTTAAATGGCATCAAGCATGAAATAATTGCAGTGCACTGGGTTTCCCCCCCCCCCC
>VZTI01005187.1:609066-752196 GCA_013397865.1 Struthidea cinerea
TTTTTTCTTGTTTGACTCAGATTTTTTTATGCTTTATATGAGAGGAAGAGAAGAGAAAAAAACCCACACAAAGAGCCATACCTATTCTTTTTCAAAGTTTCAGTCCAAAATAATTCTAGTAATAAGCTAGTGCACATTATCAATACAGTGGGTTCAGACAAAAATTACACTATATTTAACACCAGTAAAACTAAATTCCAGCTGCAGAATCTTCAGCAGGAATCAACAAACACCGGCCTTTAAGGGACCAGCAGATACAATTGTAAGCGAAAGCAGTTCACAAAAATACTTTCCCAATTTTAAACAGAATGACTGACACAAACTTATCTGTCAATGAAAACTCCACAGAAATCCATTTTTCAAATCTTTTATCTCAGTTTAAAAACTAAATCAATTTTTCCTGTTATCTGCAATATATGGTTCAAAATTCTCAGCCCCTGCAAGTCTTGTAAAAAATAATCCCAGCAAAAATAAGCTCAATGAATTAAGACAACCCAGGCCAAAGAAAGGAAACAGATCCTGCGAGCTGTTAGTTCATTAAAGGAGCATTATACTAGTGCATTTGTCTTTGTAGAAAGTAGAGAAATACAGAAGGAATGCTATCTGCTTGTGATAAATAGATTTTTGTTTTCTATTTTAAGCTTTTTATATACAAGAGCGAAGTTCTGTTTTGTTCCTCTTAATCAAATAATTAATGTGGCTAGTTGGCCAAAGGAACTAAAAGTCTGCTAGAGTGCAAAGTGGATGATTGGCTCCTTTATTCTTGAAGGTTGCATCATGCTGCCTTCTAATTTTTAAAGCCAAAATTTGTAGGGAACATGGATTCAATAATTAATGTTTAAAACTTTAATATATTCTTTACATTCCATAAACAGCGTGTGTGTATGTGAGCGCTACAGAAATGACCAATCCTTACCACTCAGTACTGAGATTAGCTCTGCCCCTTCCAGCGTCAACCCTGAACCATGTATCCAGTATGTAATTTCTTTTTTAAAAAGCACTTCAGTTTACATGATACTGGTTTTCTCCAGCTCTCTCACTATGTTCTTAGGTACGACTTTTCAAACTTTTTCTTCCTCCCATTCTTTAAGTAGTCAGAAATACGCACATATATGGGTATGAGGTGTGCTAATGCAACATATATATTACTGTATAGGTAAAATACTACCTTTGCTGGATAAATTATGCTACTCCTTTTACTACAAGATAATTTCAATATAAGGGACCACAAGAAAAGAAGATGTTTCAAGATCTTATCTGTCAGAACATAAAATAATGTCTTTCACAAATGAAGAAAATAATTATCAGAAAGCACTTGTTATGAACAATAATTCATTCTCCTGAACTCAAACCCTACAGCATTCAGCTGAATGGAAAGTAAAATGGCTGCCAAAAAAGCAATATGGCTGAAAACAGAATTTGTTCTCACTGTCAGAGGCAAATGTATACAAAATGGTAAAATGAAAACTTAATGAAATTTTAAAATGTAGGTGACACAGATCTGTCTGAGATGAGAGGCATGAATGGGCAAAGAAAAGGTTAGCTGATCAGATTGACACGACCAGAACTATTTGGAAACTGCAGATTCCACAGGTCCCTACTGCTACTTTACCCAAAGCACCTGGAGGGATTATATTTACATAGGAAGAAATTTGGTGAAGTCCTGGAAAGAGAGTGAGCTAATCTAAAGTCATAATGGGTGGTGGACTCCTCCACTGTAACACCCCCCTAGATATACAAGAGTTGCTCTGCAGCATCATTTTCTGGATGCTTGGAATCAGATTATCAATTTTGCCGCAGATTTACAATGCACTAAATTAGCCTTAGACTCTCTCCCTCTCCTCTCATTTCCCTGTCTTCCCCAAGTACTAATTTCACCTTTATTCTCAAAAATTATTCACATTACAAATAAAAAATAATGTAACTGAGATTACAGGAAAGCCACCAAATCAAATTTTAACTTTCAGGTTAATGACCCATTTTGGCTTCTCATTTTAGGACTTCCTTGTATGTATTCATATATTTCTTTTCAACCACAGGTAAGAGGTTGCATGGACACTGACAGACCATTGAAGGAGAAGAGGTTCTTTCATGATAAGCCAACATAGCCCTAGGCCAATTTTGGACATTATTTGGCAAGCATTACTGTATTCGGAAAGCAATTTTTCAAGATTCACATGCACAAAGTGCAGTGTGTATTATACAGCTGTTAAAAAGTAGCATTAACATACGACTGAATATATCTTGTCCAGTTAATTATCTACTCAATTCAATATGCCCACAGAACATTTACACTCCACTAAAAATATATAAACTCAAGTAAGAAAAATCTCTACTGTACGACTGTCTTAGGTAGGTTACGCTCCCCCTTCTTTCTTGAAACCACAACCAGTAATATTATTCAAAAACATAACTAACCAAGCTTGCGTGTCCTACATTCATACCTACAAAAAATGATGAAAAAGCAATCAGAAATTTCATGGACACTATACATACTTATTAATATGATCTGTTTTATTAGGTCCCAGTGAAAACATCTTATTAGTTCAACAATTAAATGATTCAGAAACCATCCACAGTATCTTTGCCTTTTAACAGTTCCAATCAGTAACAGATCTAGGTGTAATCAACAGCAGCAGGGGGCTTTAGGAAGCAAAACAAAACAAAAACAGTAGGGTTCTTTACTAGTTTACAGTAATTTGTACAAGGAGATGTTATATGTTACTGCAAGTTAGCCCAAGATATGGAAAAGCTACAGGAAAATTCCCTATTATCTACAACTGCTACTTCAATATAGCAACATCAACATAAGTTTTTTTTTTAAATTGAGTATTTAAAGTTTACTGAATTACCTTTCGCATCTAGAACTTCTTTATCCCTTTTTTGCCCCCTCCATTTTACATTTTCTGTAACAAGATCAATATTTGGGTTACCGTGCATTCAGAATCCATGGATGTCACCCCTTAAATTTGTGAGTGGGCTGCACGAGTGATATAAAGTCCCTCTTCTGTAGGAGTTGAGCACATGGTCTAAACAGCACTTTTAGCCCCTGCTATGCACGGTAGCGAAACTATATTTCCCATATGTTAGTGCTGACAGGCTGACTGATATAAATTCAACTCAAAGAAACTTACATACAAGTTATTTTTATGCTTTTTAATCCTTTTCCTCTATTAACAGTGTCCCAGATATAAGAGAGGAATACATTAAAGAGAAATTGATAAGTGGTGCAATAATTTATGCACCCTTTGAGTGCTAGGACATCTGCATAAAACGAGGCCATCGCCTTTTTGATGTCAAGGATCTTGGGATAGTTCCAAATTGTAAGTATTTAAATCCTAAGCTCTTAAATTCCCATTGATTTTATCACAAGCGTGAAGAGATAAGCATGCATCTATCTTTTTGAATCTGGCCTTGTTAACATCTCTGAAAAAAATGTATCTAGCCACAGCCCTGCAGCACTCCTAAAGGACAAACAGAGAACATCGTACAGTGAAAGCCCATGTTGCCACATCTGTAACATTCCTCCTAATTCAAAGCAAGTTTGCATAAAAAGAGCAGTTGTACTTTCGGACTGAGGCACAGGCAGGGACACAGAGATGACACACTCTCACCACCCCACCTCCTCTGCAGAACCACAGTTCTGATATTCCCTTTTTGCCCCCTCCGTTAGTGTTAACATATATTCAGAATCCTCTCTATCAGGCACTCTATGGGATGCTTTCTTGGTGGCCAGGTAAAGACACATGAAAATTTAAGTTCTTTACAGATGACTGTCTCAATGACCACAAAAAGAGCATCAGAAAGTCTTATACTGGCTTGAGACATCATAGCCTCTTAAAGAGCAGAAGGTCAAAATTACAAATATAATCAAATTAAATACTTACCATATGGATAACTGTATTCTTTTTAACATTGTAATACACTTTGCAGCCAAGCCTACAGTTCTGGAACACAGCTTTACCAGAAACATGACAGCAGAACATGCAGGGGTCAAGCCTTGATGGAAAAAGCACCAAGTGGAATCCTAGCCAGACTTTTGCAGGAGTACAGCAATTCTCTCCCAGAAGCTGCCAGCAGTGGATAAAACATACTACCTATCTCCCACCTTTCCTCAAAAGAGGATATTTTCCAAAGAAACAATATAATTTAGTGAAAAGGCACCTGTTGAGCCAGATAAGACACAGTTATACAAGTGCAATAAATTGTAGGATCAAAATGCAACTTCCTTCAATGGGTGAGTAGTGGCTGTCGAGGTAAAGAGGGCACATTTCACCAAATGCTTGAGAAGACCAGGGAACTGTCAGGGACTGGTGGCACAGCTTGCTACTGTTGCAGCTCATTGGTGATAAATTCAGGTGAGTCAGGGCACACGTGAGGTAAATAGCCTCACTTACACAATTCTTCACCTTGCTATCTCCCAGACTATCTGGTTCAAAGCTCCCCAGAGAAGCTTTTAAAGGAAAGACTTCAGACACATATATTAAGGATAGTGAGCTTGACCATTATCAGTAAAATAATTTCATACAAGAACAGTTTAAATGTAGATAAAACTAAAGAAAAGATTCAAAGCTAGGACACAGATACTCCATCACAACCAGCTAACCACTTCCAAAATGAATAATCTGCCAAACACATAAAAAAGCGCATCAGATTTCTTTTAAATTAATTGCTTTCCAACACCAGAAGTTACTACCTTTCCATAAATTCTACAGTTCATGAAATAAAGAAATGTTAGAACTTTGCTGTCAAAATCACCATCAAATTCATAGTATCTGCTCCACTAGCTCACCTGAGTGTTTTGGACTTCCAAGCCTGAACACATTCTGCTGTAACACAGATACAGCTACACTGTTCCAAAACTAAGATCTTTAAAACACTCTCAAAACCATGAGCACCAGTGATGAGAATTTTTCACCATCTCTGTAACCTTCTGTTTACTGACTTTGCACATTAAGCACTTCTTCTCACAGTGCACAGAGGGCTCCAGCCTCTTCTAAACACTGTTGGGGTAGTTTGATATACATCTGAATTACTAAAATCTTTGGCCCAGTATTTCTCCAGATCCCCAAGTCAAAGTTCATTCCCACGAATGAATTTAGGCTGACGGTTTCTAACACTGTACTTTCAGTTTGAAAATTGCTGAAGGCAACAGCTGTTAATTCACCACTACATCTGCAGTGTCACCTCTGGAAAAGCTATCAGCTGAGTAACAAAAGTGTTCACAGTGGCACCAGGCGTGAGGTACATGGTAGCACCAACTACCAGCATTCCCCTGGAGAACTTCAGTGGTGCACTGAAGCAGGAGCTGGGGTTCAGGAAGGGGATCCAGGAGATGTTTTTCATTGGCTGTAAGCACATTTTAGACGGGTATTTCTACAAGTTTAATGAAGAGGAAAGTAATTATATGAGTGTGTTCTTCTAAATATATATACACACGTATGCAGCACACACTGCACCACATCAAAATCGCTCTCTTCAGCCTTCTACTAACAGACTACAGAGCTACTGTAGCCCTGCAGCACTAGAAATCACTCCATATAATGTACAGCACAACACCATGATTTGCTTCAGGGGTCACATACACAGCACTGAATCTTGATTAATACCACAATCCACAGTTGTTTATAACACATTCGGTTTACAAATCATAGAAACAAGTGAATACAAAACACTGCTCTGATTTTACCATACAAATTCTTGTTTATGATGTCTGTAACAAGATTAAATAAACATTAAATTATGATTTGGTTTATGTGATTCTGGGTAGATGGGAGGTTTTAAAATACTTTTTCCCTTTCTCTCTTTCCGAAGTTTTGAAGGTGAAATCGAAAAATGAAACTGAAATAACTTATAATGCACTCCAGCACATTTAACTGCATTCCCTGCTAATAAGGATTAAACCTACAGAGTATGCAGGAAAAGCCAAGCCTACACACACACACGTATGCGCACTTACACACATGCACACACACGAGCCATACCTACAAAAGACTTCCTCCCATGGCTACACCATTGCTTTGCAAACAACAAGCTAATTTGGGTTCCTGTCATGCATCTGATCGGTCATACAGCAATACAAAACAGAAATAAGTAAAGACGACCATCTGCTTGTTAGCTGAAACTATAAAAGTACATCTTTTTAATAAACAATAAAATTAGTTTGACAGGGCAGAGACCACCTGAATAGAAAATCAAATATTTCATGTTATTTAAGGTGTATGTCTGCTGGCTATTAAAATACTCCTCTTTAATTTATTACAGCAACACACACAATACTCATGTCATCCTCATTTTCTAAATCAATAATCAGCACAGCATGCTTCATTAACAGTGACCAATCACGAATGAGCTGGGGATCTCATTTTACAACATGAGCATTCCTAAGACATAAACCATCTGCTACTTGTAGTAACAGAAAAATCAAATTAATCCATTCTTATCATGCATTCAGATTTTAAAGCAATTAAAGATGCTCTTAGTGTAATCGCAGCCACAGAAGTAGTTCTGTAATGAGGAAAGCAAACTCTTCACTGAACTTTCTGTCATTCTCAATACATTTGAAAACTTTACAAGCTTTCTGCACTCCAGTGGGCCATTGTTCTCTGAACACAGATGTTGAAAACAACAAGCAATTTTTATTAAACATTTAATCTTTGCACATTTGAAAGAGTTTAAATACTGAACAGTGATCAAAAAAGGGCATAAAACCAAAAAATAACTGTACAAGTAAAACAATGCATAGGGTCTAACCTAAATCAGTAAATTTGGAGGAAAGATTCTTTTTATAGCCTTAACTCATGCCAGTATGGCTATCTTTTGCAGCACATATGGTCTGTAAGATCACACAATAATTTTATACACTTGGAATATCAGAGTACAGTAGTGTAAGATGCCTTAGCTTCAGATTCGCTGGATATATAGGGGAAGGAGGGAACTGTTACCCCACACTTTTAGCTTTTCCAAAGAGTATCAGGATGACAATAAAATAAAAAACCTTTTCCCACCAGGAAAGACAACAAAACAGCATGTGGCACAACCTTCCTTGACTGACCTGTCACGTGTCTTGATTTGACGTGGAAGAATACAGCAAGGCTGAAGAAGTGCTCCCTTAAGACCTTGACTCCTTTATAAAACAGACACTCAAAAATGCTAGTCAGAATGACCTCTTTTACAACGCTGTGTATTATTCAAACAAACCAGCATACCAAACAAATATTAGGATTGGTAAATATAGATTACTGTTGACTTCAGCTCGTATCCAATCTATAACTTTATCACAACAATTTGTACAAATCCTTGAAAGAACCTAAAGAATTTAATCCTGTTAAAGAGGGACCCTAAATGTGAATATGGCAAAACATGTGCCAAGTGTCTTAAAATAAAATGTGTAGTCATCAAAACAAGGATTACTAAATTAAAACAATAATGTTTCTCTTCTAGGCAGGACCACCATCTATGAGTTCTCCATGCTACAGTTTCATGTAGACTAAGCTGACATAAACCACCACTACTGTCAGAAACAAATACCCTCTTTCTCCCCTCTTATCATCATGGTTCTTCTGAGTTAAAATTTACTCAGGACTTAGGGATTTTTTTCTCCTAGTATGAATAATGTAAACCAGTAATTTTTCAAAGTTTCTATTCTCATAAACAGACCTTGCAAATGGAGCTGTAATGTGAACAGTAGGTTCTTGCACCTCCTAGTTGTACGTCCCATCCTCTTTGCTGAAATAAGGTACATTCTCTACTAGGGTTCAATATCAATATGTTATGAAAAAATATAAAGAAAACATGGGGAGAAAACAGCTCTTCTCACACTTTCATGTCAAGAGGAAGACATTTAGAGCTAATCATCTCTTATTTATTACACCTTTTTAAACTGGAGCCCTGTTCATAAATGATTGTTAATCACTGACGCACACTCATACCTTGCAACTTAGCCTCTCTTTCTGTGCATCTCTGATGAATTCAAAACTAAATTATGCTCATTACTTTCTGAGCAAAGGATCCCCATAAACCCGACTCAAAACTAAACTCAATGAGAAAAAAAAAGCACAAGGAAAAACTTTCATGGATCCAAGAATTGTGTAGGCAGTTTCAGAACAGCTCTTAACTAATCCTATTTATTTATATAGATGCTGACCTTAGCTATAGCAGCAACAGCTAAATCTGAAAAAGGGGACTAGAGATGAAAAGAAGTCTCTTTGTTAAGTACTTGTCTCCTTATATGATACTTATTCTTTCAACACATGGGCCATTTTTGTAGACAATTTGACAGCATGTATTAAAGGTTTATCATATGCTTTTCATTTTCCTTTAAAGAACTATGATATAGCACTCTTATATTCAATGAAGACAAGTTTTTCTTCCAAAAGAATTGTAACCTGACTATCTTTTGAACAACTATCTTTTGGTAGCATATTTTTTCTTCCTATTGCTGTTTTACTGCCCAGCCTGTATGGTTTGTCCAGTCACTATCACGGGATGGTGTGGATAGTACCTTTACTAATGACCAACAAAGCAGTGCATTTTATGAAATCAAACGTAATAGCATTACAACCCCAACACAATCAGTTTAGGTTGATCCATTTCTCCCCCACAGTGCTATAAACCAGCTAGGTCTGTTGTATTACAGGCACTGATAAAGGCTGCTTATTTGATGAATGCTATTTTATTACTCATCTTCTATGAATCTTGCTTTCTTTCTTGCACTGCTTTTTGTAAGAATCCCACTTCTCTCATTTGAAATCTCCATATGCATAAACAATAAGCTTCACTCTGATGCTACCACATGATTATCTGCTGTTCGTATTTCCACTCCTGGAATGGTTATTAAAACTGCCTAGCTTAGGCTTCTTTAAGATTTCTAAGTCAAATTAGGCTTTACAGAATAAAACTAGAGGCTGAAGTTGCTCAGGCAATGACAGAGAGAAACAGGTGACTCTGTAGAGGAGATTCAGTGCTTCTCAGCCTGATACCTGAGGCAGACCTGGCCAAGAGCTGAGAAATTACAGAATGTCACTATTGGCTGCACTCACTATCAGAGCATCCATACCAACAGATTTTACTGATTTGTGTATTTTTCACCTTATTCTTCAAAATCTATTTATAAAGTCAAGCATGGAAAGAGGATTATTCTAGAAACTATAAATGGCACTGACATTCCAAAGAAAGGTAGGGAGTACCACTGAAGCCCTGCTAGGCACTGCAATCAATTAGAAGCGATGACTCAAAACTCTCAAATGGCCATAAGAAAGCTTTAGTGCAAACACACTACTTCTATTATATGTTGCAAAAGAAACAAAAAAAAATTCTCAATGAATGATCGACTCCAAAGAGTATAAACTAATTTAAAAACAAAATTCATGCTACTATATTTCAAAATCCTTCTTTTTTTTTTCTCGAATGTTATGAACCACAGTATTTGAAAATGGAGTAATTTTGTTGCGTAAGCAGGCTTTCTTAAAGAACATTTCAATGACCCAGTTATGTCTCTGTTTTATTTTTGTAATATTTTTATATGAACTAGGATAAGACTGCAGTTAAACGCTGTTCTTCAATTTATTTTTCCATCTGCTTTTAGCTGCAGGATAGCATATTTTATCACATTTGATATACAGGGTCAAAGGAATAAAAAAATTAACCCTGTATTTTTGCATAAAATGTATAAATAAATTGTGATGGTGCAAGCTCAGCAAGTAGAATATTTTTACTACTTCTATCTTGTGACAATGTTTTTGTAATCACTTATATCTCAATCGCTAACAACTGAATGCCGTTTCCTATGTTATTAACACAGCTTTACAAATCACAGGGAAAAATCCAGGATCTGAGCAAAAGAGGATAAAAGGTCGCATTTTTAGAAGGTAATCTTTTCACACATACAAGAGGCAATAGGCCAAGTCACTTAGCTCTTCCTAGCTAATCAAACTGCACAATTTCAGCATAGTGGTTCTTTTTTAGATGTAGGTGGTGATAAAACGATCCTCGGCTTGGGAACACATCCAAGATACATACACACTCCCAAACACCTCCCCCTACTCACCCCACCTCCAGTTGATTTGAACACAGACATACTTATCAATACTTTTTAAGGTAGCAACCATACTGATGGGGACAATTATGAAACAAGAGAGAGGTCACAGTAAATCCAACTCGGAGTATGTGACCAAAGTTACGTGGGGAAAAACCGAACTAGTGTCAGCATCAAGCATCTGTTGCTGCTGGTGTGAGGACAAAGCGAGTGCCAGAACAAGGAGGCAGTTTTGTAGATCTACTGTTTGTCAAGTCGCCCACTGAAGCAAGCCTCGAAATCAGTGTGTGTACTGTGGCCATCTGTTTACTTTTCACTAGCAAAACTCTTGACTCTTACCATCTCTTTGAAGTCACGGTCAATGTCAAGAAACAGGTACAGTTCTGATGATCGTGCATGTTTTTTTAACTTGGCAGGGGGAAATCAGGAAGGAGGAAGGGAAACAGAAGTATGTAATTAGTTTATTAAAAAAGGGGGGATTACAGGAAAAGGATCTCCATTTATTCAGATAATATTATGCCCCAAAGGGATTAAGCTATCAAGGTACCATGAAAGCAACTAGTGAAAACAGGAAGACTAGTCTGCCACAAAATAATGATTTATTTACTCAGCTTTGTAGCAGAGAGCTGCTGAATTGACCTGGACTAAAGAAGCTTGTTGTTGATCTCTTCCCTCCGGTGTCCAAAATTAGAATAGATCAAATGATCTATGATAAAGTGGAATTAAAAGCTCAAACACTCCTGAATCACTACTAAACCACCCACAGACACCACACTGCTAAGCACGATTGCTGATTAGTTTCACTGTGCAAACTCCCCACAGAGAAAGCCACTGTCCATTTACCAGTGTTGTTCATGTACACATCCCCTGAATCTTCACCCATTTTAAGGCTCTCTTTTTTTAAGAACTAACATATTCTTGCTCTAACCTGCACTATGCAATTTTGTTTACTTATGTATCTTTTTGACTTTCTCCCTTTTTCACTTGTGTCATAAATCTACTTGCATTTCTTCTCTCAGGAACCCCAAAAATTCCAATTGAGATTCTCCTTTGAAATTTCTTTCATCTCTTTCTCTTATTTTAATGTTCCAAAACTCGGATTTCTGAGATTTCCATTATTTTCAATTTTTTTTTCTTTTCCTTTGTCCCAGATCTTAAAAGGGACTACTTAAGTGAGAATCCCAAAATATCACAAGTAAGGTACCATATGATTTCCAGATGTGTGCACATGGCTTCCAGTGTGGGGTAACCTGCACTAAGTTCATCAAAACATGCAAATATCCTTTGATAGCAGACATACTTACATTTCATACAGTACTCAAGAATTTAGGTAAACTGCTTCAGCAGTAGATATTGCCAAAGAATTGGAAAAATGTTCACGTACTGGGTGAAGGTATAGGGTATGACTTGTCCACACCCACAGAACTTTGAAAAACCTCAATTCCTTTTACATTTAAATGCTTGCTGGAGAGATGCCTGTGTATGTATACAGGTTTGTATTTTGGAAGCACCAATGAACAAATGGATATGCTGGGTTTTTCAGCCATTGAAATTTGAAAATCTGTGCAGAAGCTAACATTTTCACAGTTGAATCAAGTCTTTCACCTCTGAAAAAACTCCAGTACTCTCTGCAGATAAAAGAGATGTTGCTCCTGAAAAATCCTATGCACAACATTTAGAAAAAAAAGAATAAAAAAGATGAAAGCTTACTGTCATGTGCATAGTATAGAGGCTATAACGCTGGAGAAATACAAGGTGTATTACAACTTCCTCTAAAAAAAAAGAACGCACCTTTTCGAATTGTTGTTTAAGTTCGATATTTCCACATAGAGAGCAATCACTAAAATCAGTGAAATGTTTCAAACTTCTTATTCCAGAGAATAACCTAACGAAAGCAGACCACTCACTAATAAAGTGCAACTTAATAAATCATGTGAAACCTTATTTTGTTCAAACCCTTACTAACTCCTAGCACCATCTGTTACCATCAAAACTATATGACAAGATATGATATATAATTAATAGGTAAACAACAATCTAATTAAAATGGACAAATACTCCATGTTCCTGCCATTTGGGAGCTCTAATTACAGACTAAATTTTAAGCTTGAATTAAATATTTAAGCTGGAAAATTAACTTTCCTTCTCGAGCCTTGAATACATTAATACAGATATGTGAAGCGACTTCCTGATGGGAACTTAAACATGTAATTTAGTTTCATCAAAGCAGTTACTAATTGTTAAGCAGCAGTACCTTACCATATGTACACAATAGCTATTTAGAGCCGAAAAGGTGGTTTTAAAGTACCCCTCTGCAACCCTTTTCTGACATAAATATAAAATGTATATACAGCACAACAGTTTACACTACACACTGAAAATAAATTACATAGAGACTTCAGCTTTCAAATGGGTCTTAGCATGCATAAGTCTGAACAAATCTAGATAAACAAATGTGTATTTTTGCTGCTGAAGAAACTAAAGAATGTCTAGAAAAGTTAAGATATTTTTACGTTCTACTTACAGAATTTTGAACTTCAGAGTAATAACATGCAATTTGCCTGAGCCATCTAGCAAAGCAAAATGCTGGAAAAACCAGGTGTTTCATCTAACTTAATAAGATGATCCAAATTTCCTTAAATACTATATCAAAAGGAGAGAAATAGGAATAAAACTGAGAACGGAATTACTCAAAACATTGTTAAAAAGGTTCCAAGCATGCAAGTGGTTAGAATTTACCTAATATTATTGTAGCACTGCAGATAATATTGTACTAGGAATTTTGAGTATTTGCATTCTGACCAGGAATTGGATTCTAGGTGCTTAACACTGCCCACCAGTCAACAGCAGACTTCACTGTTTTAGGAAAAAACTCAAAACACCTTCATTCTTTATGTAAACCACAATGATTTCCAAATAGTGCTGAGTTGAACTACCTTGCAAAGCATTTCCCTCATCTTATGGACACAGAGTTTGAGGCACATGGATGCTAGGTGACACCCACAACCATATGTCAAGGCTCCAATGGTGTAAAATACTCCACGTATATGGAACACTATGCTTTTCTGTGTTCACGTGGAACTCTTTTAAGGGAGGCACACAAAGATTTCAGTATGGTTTCAATCAAGACTCGGCTCTTACATACTCACATGGCCTGAGTCTGTGACATACAAGAAACAAGAACCCAGATTTCTTATCTTCAATATTCTCTTCTAATGCTAATACTCTCCATCCACACAACAGATACACATTTGACTTGCTTTAATTTAGATTCAACTGCAGAACAACAGGACATGATGTTAAGAGAAATAGTGCATTTATCTTTTTAAATATCCTTGAGATGGTATGCTACTTCCAACAGTAAGAAACAGAACATAAAGAAGCTTCATCCATTCATCTAGCCTTAAGAATTTTTAATTTTGGCATAAATACAGATGACAAATGAATTACTGGGCCATGACTTCATCAAGGGATTCTAGTGACATCAAAACCAAACCTCTAATAGTTTGTGATGTCATTGCAAAGCCTCAAGGGATTTCTTGTTCCATAATTCAGAAGAGCATGGCAGCTTCTCAATTTATGTAGTTAATGGACTGGAGACCCAGAATGTGCTTTAGGACCTACTCTGCTTCTACAACTCCATCACTGCTGTCCTTTGTCCCATTCCTACAATACAGATATAATTTTATTCTTCCTATGTGATAGAAGTACACTGGCAGTTTACAATAACCGAGCTGATATTTTCAGTTACACAAACTTGGATGCTGTTCTTTCTACAGAGTTTTTAGACTGTATAGATACTATCTTAAATATTGCAAAGCCAATTATTTTAACAATATCCATGTTTTCACCATATTTTCATAATACAGTCTGTGAACCTATTTTAAAATGATTAAATAATTCTTAGCAGTAAAAGAACAAAAATTGCTGAAAAAAAAAGACTAAAATGCTGACTTGAAATGTAGGTATTATAAACCTCTCTTAGAGCCATACGTAGATGAATTTCAGCCATGTCTCACCAGCCATCACTTCCTCTTTGTTTTTTCTGTCCATCAGTACTCCTGAGCTACTCAGGCCTATGGCTCATGCTGCAAACCATATTTTCCAAGTTAGTAGAGTCATTGTTATACAGAGTCACAGTGATAAAAGACTCAGGACAACACACATTCACTGTTGTACTACTGGGTGCTGAAAGCAAGCATGGACTCCTCCAGCCATGTGCACTTAATTCCTTTGGGCAAGCCAACTGGATGGGAACACTGCACGATTCCATCCTTTCAAGGTGGGAACACTGAACAGCCCTGGTGAGAGCAGAAAAGGACAGTTTTTCTCCCAAGCCCAAGCAAGGAATGAAATTCATATACCAAATGAAGATTCTGCTTGTGTTGGACACAAGAAAGGACAAAGATATGCTCTGCTACCTTGCAGCCATTAAAACCTGCCTTCTTTTAATTCTATTAGGTTATGTTTTGAACCACACTCCGAAAGACAGCTGCTAGGCAAATCCACATACCAAGTTCTGGGGAGCACTGTCATTCCCTCTGCAGTCCAAGATACAGTCATATTCTTTCCAGGCCTATTTATAGACCATATTGTACCGTACATGTGCCATGGATCCTAATGTGAAGAAAATTATATAGATATTCAAAGCATGACATATTGATTCAACATATTGAACGGATTGTTTTTTCCTCTATTTATTTAAATGATTATAATAGTTTATAGTGAGCTTAGCCCTTGAGACAGATGGTTGTAAACTCAAAATTTAAGTTTTAAATAACTCTATTAACATGAAGTAAATGATTTTATCCACCATCCTCATTAGAAGAATGAATTTATCTTAACACAGTCTTTAACCCTCTCCTGAGTTGTTTGTGAGTATTTATCAAAGAAAGTGAACTTTGCAGCTCATTGACTGGTGTTTTAAAATGTGTCTCATCAAAATGTGTCTGATAACCACAGTATTTTTTTACACTGTGTTAGGAAAAAGTAACCTTGGGTTTAGGGCGAAGAGGGGAACTCTACCATTATCCATTTTGAAAAGAGCCTTAAATTTTAAGTCTACAGTTTATATCTCTAATTCTTTCCAAGAGAAAATGTCTAAATTACCAGGAACAAAAGCATAAAGTAAAAACCTCTGTCCATAATTCACGCAAGCAAATAAAACAGTTTTCCCTTAAAAGACTACAGCACTACAAGATTTATGCCTGTGAAAAATATTGAATTATATTTATCGTACAAGAGCTTTATTCCTTTCCATCTCTCAATTTTATGAGCATCTCCTTTGTCCTTTCCCTTTTAGCCCTCTGTCATTACACCTAATGCTGACTTCCGGGTTTCACTCCTGGACAAGATCATTTTGCCACTCACTCGGTATTTAAATATGATAACTAAACTTCATGACAGTAACCCCATTTGCATAATTTTAAAAAAATATGCATGGATAAATGTGTGACCCATCCAAGCCTGATGATCAGTCAGAACTTTGCACAAACCAAGAGTTCCATTGGGTACTTCTACAAGATTCACAACAGGTGAATCTATGCCAGCAAGTGGCAACTGCACAATGCGGGTTGACAGGTAGAACAAAATAGTTAATCCTGAGGACCAACATTCAAGTAAAACACCTTTTAGGGGGGTTTAATTTGCACTGGTCATGTTCAGGACCAAAAGCCCCCTAGCAGCTATTACAAAAGAAGTCCATTTACACACTGATGGTGTGCAACTTCCAAGTTAGCTTAATCCAAGAGAAATCAGTTTTCCCAGTGCTGGCACAACTCTGCGGTATGAACAAAAGCACAGTGGAGACAATTTGCTTCAAAGATACATTCCTGATCCACACCAAAAGGCTAACCTAGGACCACACCAGGAAAATCAAACATGCTTTCAATTAAATTGTTTACTTAAGGGTGCACATAGACGTCCAGTAAAAATGCTAAAGTAATAGTGAGTGAGTCAGGAAGCTTTATGTGCATGTGTTTTAGGCTGCTTTTTGTAGTGAGTAGAAACTACAAAAAAATGCTAAAACATAATATTTATGAAATCAAAATGAGACACTTTGTAAATACGAGACTTTTTTTTAGTATTTAAAGGGACTTAATAGAGGTAATTGCGTATTTCAGAATAATTTTGAAGAACTTGTCCTGTTAAACTAATACACCAAATTTTAAAATTTTTAGTGAAATGACTGTTCCACTATGTAAGGTAACAGAAGAAACAGCAGAAAACTCACAGTGAGCAGCTATTAAAAAAATTAAGGTGATGTGCTGTCCTGTTATTTCTGAAGTTCTTCCATTTTTGTATTAAGTAATCTTAAGGATGCCACATCAGTTAGTTTCAGGTATCCTTCTCAGGATTTTTCACAATTCCCAGTAGAGGCCAAATTCTTTGGCAAAAACATACTTTCTGACAAGCTCTCAAAAGCAGCATCTCTACAATGTGCATTGAGACCCACACCCAAGTGAAGATGATGGAGACCTCCATTGTAAGGCTTAACAAATGCTTCTTAGCATTACTCTGCATTCTTCCATTATCTATTTTTCTTTATTACCAGTGAGGCAGAATTTGTAATGGCAGAGAGTTGTTACCAGTAATAACTGCTCACTTGGGATGGGCTCTTTTTACATCCTGCTTACCTCCTTCGATTTCAAGAGCCTGATATGAGTCTTAATCATAAGTCACTTAATTCAGCCTTTTTTGTAATTATTTAGGAGTTTCCTGACAGAGAATAAAGATCTTCTTTAGATATACAGACTCCTGACAATTCAGAAATTAGTGTATTCCAATACTACGCAATAACCTCGAGTTCCACACCGGTTAGGGAAGCTTGGCCAATAACGCTACTGAATTAGGTTACATGTTTAATTAATTATTTAAAAGAAATAATACAATAGTAAATAAAGCTCTGAACCATTGGCCATAAATAAATATATTCTTTCAAAAGGCTACTAAAAATTCTTCATAGTAATTATTATTAATAATAAACTATTTGGCTAAAGGAGTAAACACTGTCATGAATCACAAAATAAGTGACACAAAATGAAGTGCAAAATATTCATGTAAGAAGAAGAACTAGATACACAAAAATGATATTGTACATGAATTGCTTATGGGTGCAATTATCTTCCTCACATGTTAATATAATTTTGGCATCTTATTATATGTTTTATCCCACAGGGAATTTTAATTCAGAAGCACAATTATCAATAAACTTGTCTCACAAAAACTACCAGTCTCACCTCCTAGTCTGATTTTCTATAGTCCTCTTCTGTGCAGGAAGAGAAGTTTAGAGTATATGTGCTTCCTATGAGGGCAAACATTTCTCTTGTTTACATTGCCACACGATTTATAACAGCCTTCTATTACATGCTGTCACTCAGAACACACAACACCCATTTCATATTGATTAAAAAGCATTTTAAAACATTTTATCACATTTTAAAATACAGCCTGCATGTTCAGCTCCATTTTTTGATACACACAAATACAAGAGATATTAAGTGTGGAAGGCATCATGAGGAGATCGTAAAACAAATACTTTGGCCAAAACCACAGGGCATTCTATGCCTTCAATCAAACCACAGCAATTAATATGAAATTCTAAATACAGAATATAATGCCACATAAATAGTATAACAGCCAAGTCCTGTCTAAGAAGCCATATGTTTTTTCCCATTGTTCAAAAAAAGGAGATGACTTCCCGTCACTTATGTTTCTGATTAGCAAGGTGATTTATGCCACAATCACTAAAAATGCCAGCAAGTGAATGAGAAAATGCATAGTGACTGCACCAGATGTGCACAATAAACAGGAATCCCATTGTAATCTCTGGTACTTAGTTTATATGAAGGTAATGTAAGAAACACTCTTGGATATGGCAAAGTCACTCTTTTTTTACATTTGACTATAAATGATATGAAATAAATTGTGTGTTTTATACTTTATGGCATGCATACATTGATAAATTAGGTACAGTTTTGTATCCCAACTTATCTACAAGACAAACCTGGCTAAGATCATGGGGATTAATTGCTTCAGAAGTGTGAAATGCAGCTTTTCCATTCTTTTCTGCACACTCAGTGAAGAAACAATGATTAATCACTGTTTAACTATTCTCCTGAGGATCTACAAGATTGCCAAAGCAGGACTTATCCTCATAAATCCAAAAAACACAGGTTTAGATTTGTTGCCAGCAACTGAAAGAACATGAACTCAGAGCCATTCGTTATCAGATTAAAATAATGTCAAGGCTTTAGAACCCCCAACCAGAGCAAAATTCTTTTTAATTTGCACCTAACAATGGGAATCGGAGTATCAAACCAGGTTTCAGAAAAATATACGTATTTGTATATATGAACATATCTCCCATTATCAGAAGTATAACATCCTGGTAATACAGCCACTTCCATTTATCCAGCATAAGAGAAGCAGCATCTTTAAGGAATGTTTCCATTGATACTAAGTCTCAGTAAATTAAAAAACCCCAAACAACTCAGTTAAAATTACATCCATTTCATTTGTTTGCAACAAATCCTACTTATATATATAAAATAGTTTGTTTAAATGTCTGAGAATTTGTTTAGACATCTTAACTTTTTGATAGAGGACTGTACTCATAACAGTGCTTAACATTTGTCTAACCACTTTATGATCAACATTTAATAAAATTCACTGTGTTTAATACGGAATTCACTATGCAAACAGATCACACGATCAAACGAGAAATGCAAAAATTACCTGTTTAAAACTTTCTCCATTTAAAGAAGGTGTTCATAAAAATGCAAAATTTATCATGGAAATAACAGACAGTGCTGCACAGACTCTGGCTGTATACAACAGCATCAGAGGACTGACAGCCTTTTCTAAAACGTTCCAGTTTAAGAATTTGAATATCTGTTTCTGCCTTTAAAGAAACAAGAATAACTGATGTCAAGTGCTATCTAAAGATTCCCCCAGAAAAAACAAAACAAAGCAAAACCAGAAAAACCCCACCACATTTAAATGATTGTAGTATTAGGAAAGAAAAGATTGTTTCATCATTCAAAAATGCTGCGTCAGTAACAGGGAAGCTGATGTGGGAGAGAGGGATCCATGTCAGAGTTCCCAAGTGCCTGGGAGCCAGAGTAAGCAGGTAAAGCCTGTTGCTGACCAGTGGCTCTGGCCTGCAGCTGTCCCCTCTGGCCAGATCCCTGTGCTGCTCTGCGACCTCCCATATTCCCAGCTGCTCCCATTCCCCCACTTCCCCACTATGCTGGGGTTTTTCCCCCAAAACCATGCTGATAAGGTCTCCTACTTGGCTCTAGGCAAAGTCTAAGAACGACCAGGTGCATGCCGAAAACCTCTGCAACTTGACTCCACTGTCCACCTGCAGCATTCTGCTGCAGGGAGGGGTACCTGCAACACCCCACAATCCCACCCTGGAGACAGTGCCATCACTTTGTGTTACACACCTCACAGATGTAGCAAACTTAGCCATGGAAACTGGGGTGCTTGAATTTTAATAATGTACTGTAAGAGCCATTAGCTACAGAAAATCCACAGTAAGTAAGGGATGAATTTCTTAATGTTTTTTCTATAAGTGTGACAGTGACCCAGAAGTTAACACGAAAAGACAAACCTTTTCTGGGTGACATTGACTTCAGTGCAAGGATAACCACAAAGGAGGAAATTGAGTTTGATGCAAACAGTGTAAGCACAGTGCATAGGCTGAGAGGCTGGCTAACTACATGAGCAACACATACTCGTCTTGAGCACCCTTTGCTTGCAGTATGTATGGATTTTCTGATATTTCTCTAAGTTTCACAAACTGAAAAACCTTGATTGAGTCCCAGGTCAGTGAACATGTTTACAAGCTTGTATCCTTCTCAGAGACAACTGAAAGGTACATTTATAAACTCATCAAATTTAGCTAGAAACTTCAGGCACTAAAGAAAATGCTTCATTGGCATTTCAGCTCCTTCTTCAGATCAGTTCCAAGGGAGGACCAGTATCCTCTGTCGAATCCCACAGTACAACTAATACCCACTCCTGTTTGTAAAGCACTTCAAGATTTCCAACTACAAATATTAACCAGCCTGTGTTTCCTAGGATTTCCACACTTAAATAGCCCAATTTATACTTTTTCCTGTTCCAAGAAACATTTGACAAATATTATTCTACTGTTATTATCTACTTTCTAAGGGTGAGGAACACTGTGGAAGACAAAATCAAGTGCGCAACGTATCCCTGGCTTACAGCAAGAAAATAACTCACTGCTAACTTGGTCATTAAACAGAAGTCTTTACAAACTCATACATACTGGGATTAACTGCTCACATAAGTGGTTTTACCTACAGGTTTTAACCTTATTTACCAAATTGAGGTATTGAAAACTATTCTTCCACCTTCTCTCCAGATATGCAACTCCCAGTACCTAATTAGGAGGAGTGGAACATTAGAATTATTGTGATGTTTGTAATTTCTGCATTATTAGTTTTAATGCTTTAAATATGTTTCACAATGCACTGGAATATGTTATCCTCCACATTAAGTATGCAATGTGAGTGAGGGGGAAAAAATACCTGAAAATAAGGATATTCAAGAGTTATGGACCCTGGTGCTATCAGAGTAATTAAAAAATATGTATTAAGATTTTACTTTGAAGATTGCTAACATGCAATAAAACAGCAGACCTTCCACTGTTACTTTTAATGTATATTATTTTTTAATTAAATGTACTTTTTTTTTCTGACAAATTTCTTACTGAACAATTATAAGCATGTATGGAAAATCAGATCACATATTAAAGAAAGTGCCTGATGCATCTGCCTATGTAACTCTTACTGCATTATTCATAGCAAGAGGAACATTTTTACCTACCTTCAACCATTTTTTTCTTGCTATTCAACTACTGTAATAACTTTCCTTCCTGTTGGACTAGTCATCAAAATATTAAAGGTGCAGAGAAACCAGGAATATATAAAATTACAGAACTGTTTATGGAAATATGTATTGCATGAAAAATTCCTCCAAATATTTTTGTAGCAAATCAAGAAAAATAATGTATGTTCTGCTGTTCAATGATACTCATCATCACCTGCAACAACACTACATGGTCACTTCAATACGTATTTTAAGAGTACCCTTGGCAATATTGCTCCTGTGAGACATTAAGATTGCAGTAACAACACACTTTTTTCCCTGTCATTTTCATTCAACTAATGAATGCAGACAATTTCCAGTACTCCTCACTCCAGCTCGACTTCCAAAAGGTCTTGTACCTGAGCCTTCAATGCTTACAATGCACCTGGTAACAAAATGCTCTACAATGTTTCCCCATTAATACCACTAACTACTGTTAAGGCAGTAATACCATCCTGGGCTTCCCTGCATTTATTTCCCATAATTCAGTGAATTCCCCAGTCTCTTGTTATTCAGCCCTGTATACATATGTGTTAATCCTCAGGATCTCTAAAAATTTCAGGATGAAATCATTCCTTACAACCCTTTTCCTTGGACATGAAGCAACTTTCTCCAGCAACAAAAACGTTCCTCTATATTCCTCTTCTGGACGAATCTCAGACTACAGAACCAGCTTCTATAGGAAAACATTTTAAGCATCAAGTTTCATCGCTTTCCATATCACTTACTTGCACATTCTCTCCCTACCATGCATAACTTGCATACAGATTCATATGCACACAAAAGAGACACCAAGATACTGCACCACAGATAGTACTACTCCGCTGAATGGAGATGAAAAAGCAAAAATATTAAAAATGCTTAACAGAAGAATGTTTGGCAAAAAGCTCCTTTTAAGATACAACACAGAAACAGAAGCTCACATACTAAAGGAGTCCCTCTGATGATCCCCACCGTTGGAACTTAGGTTTGCACTACAACCTCTTTAGTGATGTTGCACAAACTCAGCTTTCACAGGGACCACAGTCACATCACACCACCCCTCAGAATCACCCCTAGCTCTCTGCAAGTGACAACTAGTACTGAATGCTTCAGAGCATCTTTTCAGCAACACAGACTGCAGTATCACCTTTATCAACAGGAATCAAAGGGAGTATTTATCTCTGTTGAATACAATAAGTATACAGCCAAAAGTTGCTGAATGCTACGTCTGCTCTCCCACACATCTTGTCAACCAAAGCAGAGTTTTCTATGACAAGATTTTTTTTTTTTTGGTACACCAGACAGAGATCTCTCAAAAGCCAATCAGAAATCATGAAACAAATTCACAACAAAAACTAAGTTATAGCCAAAAGCCTTACTACCTTCTGTTTCAAACACAAGGAACATTCCTACAATTCGGCATCATCTAGCATTGACAGATGGACGCACATACCTACAAAAATCATAGCCTTCCCAGAAAAGTGAATGAGAGAGAACTTCCCCATATAAAAATTCTAGTCATATTAATGAGTATGAATAAATAGGGATACAGTATTAAAGCCAGTCATCCTAAGAAATGTTGCTGGGTTGGCAAATACCTTGATATGTATTAACTAGGGTAAGAAAAAAACTGTACAAAAAGAACTGCATGAAATACAAATGCTTACTGTAATGCAAACAATATCATCTTTACTACTACAATTGGATTTGTGAAAATGAGACATTTATATATATGTGTATGTATATACATGTACTTTTTTTTTTTTTAGATCAGAGACATTTATTTTTTTCTCAAGTGTTTAGCATGCTAATGCTCATAATAATGAGAAAACTCTGAAATATAAATCAACTTGGGTAAAACCAAGATATATAAAAAATTGGGAAAGCCTGCTGTGTTTTGTAACTATTCAGGCATTCAAAGAGTGTTATATTAGAATAATCAAGTTTTAACAGAACACAAACTTCCATGTTTTGTTCATACCACAACTTGCAATAAAAAAGTGATTACAAAAATATTTGAAAGACAAATTATCTTAAGAGCGTTATTTCTCATATCTTTTGACTCAGAAGGCTTTATCATTTCCATCTGCTGGTCATTTCATCCTTATCTTTGTCTTTACCCTTTATCTTACAGAATTCTAAACAGAAGAGCAATGATGCAGAGGAGGCTGAATGCAAACTTTAGCATCATTAATGATCCACATGTTTCGCCACAGATCCAGAGAACTAGCTGGCCACAGGAGAACAAGAATATCCAAGTCTAACTATATCGGGACAGTAATGAAGACAGACCAAAACAAATGGCACTTCTGAGGCCCACAGGGTTAATATACAGTATTTAACTTACAAATAAAGTGATGCCATAATTTCTTTCACAAACTTTTCCTAATTATTTTTTATTGTTATTAATTTATGCCTAAATAGTAGCACAGATTCTTGGAAAGTCTGGTTCTGATTATGCTAGGTTGTGGTTTTCAAAAGCAAAGCAGCTGCTCTCTCCTAATTTCTTTCAGAATCTGGAAAGAAGGTCACTAGGCCAAGGAATAACAGAGAATGCTTCATGAATGAACCACATCTTACTGGCAGGAAAGGAGTTTCACTATGATCTATGGCCAAATAAAATTTCAGTAGCCATATACTTTTACTGAAGCAAAAATCACAGTAGTTCACAATACTTGTGGAAATGCACTTGAATTGCATGTATCTACCCCACATCTAACCACAAGGATGGCTGAATGCAGAAGTATTGCTGCCTCCCAATGTCACAAAGCTAACGGATGGTTACCATTTTGAGCTGGAATTACAATTTTGTCATTATTATTTTATTAATGTTGGCAACAGTAAGAGCATGAGGGTACAATGACCACAGGTTTTTACTTTCAGCTGACTGTGGAGAAAAACCTGGACATTTCCACCAAAGCCAGAACCCATGCAAGTGCACAGCTGAGTTACTTCCTTAAAATGACCAGGGCAGAAATGGCATGGAGGTATTCTAACAGGTGTGGGCCCAGTGGTTAAGGATAGTCTTATTCCATTATAAAGTAACAATAAAGGAAATATCTTCTGGGGAAAAGAATCATCAGTATGTGCTACCTGCTCATGAAAATATTTAAGTCTAACAAAGAAAAGGCAATAATATCTCAGAGAAAAATGGTGGCTCAAACAGGCTTCGAAGTCATCACTACTCCTAGTTTGAGACTGAATATTGAAGTTTCCAAAGTAGTTTTTTTCCTGAAAACTTAAGATACACAGCTGGAACCATTTTACTCCTTTTTAAATAATTTCCTTTTGTCCCCATGAGATCTGACTCTTCCAATGTGAATGAATACATGTGCAGTGAAGGATTAACACATCACTGATTTTTTTTCTTGTTTAAATAATTCTGTGTAGGCAACACAATTTATTGGTATAAAGTAGGATTTATGGTAATATATTTCCTCTTCAAGACATAAATAAGATTTCTTAATAGTTTTCTGTAATTCATTTTCTTACAGTACCACATTCTCACACATTTACTAGCATAATGCATCTGCTAGAATAGCAGTTGCATACCCTGAACACTGTTTTAAAAAGTCTTCAATACTAACAATCCAATCTGCTAGAATCTTCTTCCACAATTCATTGCCTACATCTTGCAGCCTTTTACCTGCCTACAGCATATGCTGGACTTTACCAAAAAAAAAAAGGAAAAAGAAAAAAAAATTAAATTCACAAAATGGAAACATACAAGGTTTCAAAGAATATGAAAGCTATCAAACTACAAAAGTAGAACGTTATACTGAAATAATTATATGAAAATGTACAGAAGGCTACAGGTCTTTATTTTTCAACATTTCCCCTTACTTCATGTTATATTGCCTTCATTTTCTGAGAAGTTAACTTTTCAGTCTCTGGTGGTGATAATTAGAAAACGAACTGCACATATGTCTGCTTTTTAACGTGGACAGAAATTATGTAATTATTCAAATTATATCAGAATTTATATTCAGAAAACTGGTTGTCAGTCAGAAGTGTCTTCTTTATAAAATGACAAAATGACTCCACTAAGAGCAGATGAATTCTAGCATGAATATCCACTTACAAAATTCTCTCTTCTGTTAACATGTTCTCAACATTTTAGTTGTCTCTGCTGGCGTACCTTCTACTAGAAAGCCTTAGGAATTTTTTTCCCACTGCAGAGGAGCTAAGAGAAATAAAGAGATCAGAGTAAAGAATGGGGTACGTGAGAACATAAAGGACTTCAATTTTAAAATTTCTGCTGCCTAATACAATATCAATATGCAGAGAAAAATGTTTTGCATATATGTAATGCTAGTTACCTGAAATACTCCCCATGAGTCTTACGATATGACTGATTCTGTTGGCAGCGCCTTTTTGAGGAACCTTTTTTCAGGAGCTCAGTGGACAGTACAACAGAGGAGAGAAACACCCACAAAGACAGGTGATATTCAGAAGGCCTGTGTAAGGAGTTATTTTTCTAGTGCTATCCATGTAGCAGTTGCATAAATGTTCCAGACACAGACATACACATATACATGCACGGATAAAAGTTATTGTCAGTGTATAAGTTACTACTATCCTGAGACTGAAATAATTTATGTAACATCTGTTTTCATATTTTTTCTAATTTTTTCTAATTAACATGCATATTTAATGCATAAATGCTCAGACCACCTATTTTTCTGCTGATTTTTTCCCTTTCCTAAGTCATGTGTTCCTGTGGGGTGCTCAGTATAGATGAAGCATTAAATTTGTTTGGAGGAATAGCGGGTGCATAGCAAAGAAAATACTTCAGACTATCTAAAAGAAGAAAATACGCTAAGAAAAGAATAAAAAAATCGACTCCACTGGCTTAAAATATAAAGGGACTTTCCAAAAAAATCTCGTCTTCTACTCATGAATCAAAAGTGGAATGTCACGGACATCCCCACCCCTGCCCAAGATATGTCAAGAGTTTAGCCTCTAAGCTTTCAGCATTTCTACTTTCAGTTTGAACTAAAAAGCAGGGATTAAAACTCTGAGCCTGTGCAAATCAAATTTTAGTGATGTAAGATGCCACAGCTATGAAGTTTTTTTTCACTTCTCATTGTCGATACTTAAAACATTCACTTGATACTAAATGGTACAAAGCACTGAAAGTTATCTATATCAGAAAGAGATTTTAAAACACAGCAAATGTTGCTATTACATTGTGCTCTTCACATAATATCAAACTGTTAAAGTTACATTCAAAATCTAAAACCTTGAGAAGACAAATTCAGAGGAGTGGGCATAATTTATCCCGTTACATTCACAGGACTAAGTGTAAAAAAGTGTATGTTTAACACAGTCGAGATCTTCCTTAGTAGGCCTTAGAACTGTGAATATGTTTTAGTCCATCTTCCTCCTCCCATCTTGCCAAAAATCTAAAATGAAGAGCAATAAAAGCACACACCATCTTTTCTGTATATACTCTACATAAACAATGTTAGCTGTATATCATCTACATTTGTGTGAAGTTAAAAGCCATAATGCAATTCAAAACATAAAAAGAGGTGGGAAGGGAAGATCTTTGCTGTTTTGCTATTCATGATAGAAGTCTACTCATCCCTACAGACAGCATGGTCATCCTGTCCAAGTCTAAACCGATCCATCTTTGTCCTCCTGGGTCTGAAAGTCTCTCCTGCCTGAACCTCAGGCACTCCTGAGCTCATCCCTCTTTAGCCAGTACAAAGGAGAGAGACATATTCCTTGTTTGCCAACTCACCAGTAAGAAGAAGACATGATCACTGCCTATCACCATTAGCTTTAACTATCTTAGCACCTTCTCTCTTCAGGTTTCATGAGATGCAAAGTTAGGAAGACAGCCACAGAACTGTCTGGCAGGTGATCCAAGAAGAAGCCCAGAAAAGTGCTGCACCTCCCACCTTTCAGCAACCTGTTCTTGAACTGACGGGAATGGCACTGCAGTTAAATGCAGGAGGCATTTATCTTTCTTCTCGTTAGCCCCTCTGCAACCTCAGACACATAGAAATTTTAAAACAGTAACCTTCTCAGTTGCTATGAAAGGGAACAATCAGTCTTTATGTACCCAAATCAGAAGTTGGACATGTTAAATTTCTTTTGAACACTCTTAGACAATAACCAACCTCTAGCTGAAATTGTAATCCTCTCAGAGTACAATAAAAATTAGGAATATGAACTCTCCATTCATACCTGAATAGCAATTTGACACATTTTAATATCACAACTAAACAAAGTGCACCTGATGAATATATAAATACTGCAATCTCTTGACTACAGTTATTACAGGTGGAGTAGACTTCAATGAAACTGAAACCTGGGTCTTTGCCAGTATTTACATGGAAGAGCTTAGCAGCATACATTCTGTGAGCAAAGTAGGACATTTAATACAGCCAAAATCTCTGCAATGCTCATATTTCCTCAGCATTCTGTTGATATCGTCCAAACTGAAGCACTCTTCAGCTCTTTTGAGCTTTCCAAGCATCTTCCTTTACCTTTGCATGTTTTTAACACAAAAAAATGTTTATCAGCTTGAATACTTAAAAATGTAGATTAGTAAGAAGTGTAAACTGGGATTAATTAATGCATCAAAATCCAACATTAATTCTCACAATCTTGCTCCAGTTAGAAAGCGCCCCCTTGCTGGAAATTCCTCATTTGGCTGATCAGATTGCTTCTTTAGTGAATAGCTTCTTCACCAATGCCAAAGGCCTTGTCCTCCCTTTCCAATCCTGCCCCTCTCACTTTGGTGAAAGGCTTGACTTGTACTTTAGATTTTAACAGTACATTCTGAACTAAAACTTCATTAACTTTGAAAACATCTGAGTTACTCAACTGTTACCATGAATGCATCTTAATTCTTTCAGGTGACCCAACACCCATAGTTCCTATTGTATTTATCATTAATATTAATCTGCATATTAACTAAAAAGGTATACTGAAGACAGCTTCCTAGAAACCTGCTGACTTTTCCCTTTGCCAATTCTGGCAGGCCAGGGACACAAGCTCACAAAAAAACGGAAATGCAAAACGCATCCAAAAAATGCATTGCTAATAAGAGAGGACGGGGTCAACATGAAGTCCTGGAATATATAGCTGCAGCATCTCGTGTACATAACTTTAAGTATCTGTCACTCGCACTGAGCTCTCTGCAATGCAGAACAGCAATCTGACTACTATGCCCCACAAGTACAAAGCACTCTCATAACCCTTGCATAAACTAATAGAGCTACATTTCAGAAACACAATTTTCATCGACTGGGAATCAAGTCCAAACCAACAATTTGTATCTTATTAAGAAATTTCTAACTATCAATTTTGCTCAATTTTCTCTGTCAGTTACATTTATAACCCTCAGGTTAGAGATTTGAGGATAACTGCATTAAAAAAAGGCTGAAAAACCTTCGGTTTTGCTGGTATTAGCATTGACAAATGCTCAACAAACCACTGTATTCATTTACCTAGTGAAGACTGCCTATGGAACTAGGTGGGAAAGGTGATCAAAACAGTCATGATCGTTTTTTCTATGGGAATAAGCTCACATATATGCTCACAAATTATGAGACCAATCTACAAAATGTTTTGCGCATATACACGTACAAAACATCTGTAAAGTGAAATTAAGTTTCCAAAGCATATCAGCTGTGTGAGTGCATATCAGGATTCAAGAATATCAGGTGAAAAGGCACTAATCTACCTTGATTATATCCAGTATATTAACGAAGAGCTATCATCCCATCTATTTACTACCTCTTCATGAAACTGTGGACCACAAAGCATCAATTACAGAAAGAAGTACCACTACATATTATGCTTCATCAAGGCTTGACTCAAATTTTGGTCACTGCAACTGGGGTGTATTAGGTTTGCAAGTGGATATGTGAAACCTGTGCATTTAATGCATGACTTCTCGGCCAGGCAATCAAAGAGATTCACCAGTGTAAAGATAAGAGAACATGCTTGAATAAGGTTTGCATGTTTCCAGCTCTTAAAGTGGCATTAGCATCTTCTTATCAGGTGTTTGAAGTAGTCTTGGATGTACAAATAAAAAGGAGGCCTGAACAAAATGTTTCCCTTTCAACTACAGTAGTTTAAAACATCTGCTAAAGATATTAAGATCGGTAGAGGAAAATCACTCTCTTTAAAGACTGTCTTTATTGTTTTCTGTCTTCTCTTCATGGTCACCTGACCTTCTGGACTTGCAAGAAGTGCCAACATCTTTGGCCTCCTGATTCCCAGATACAAGTAACAGACTGCTTATACACCCTTGTACATCATTCTCTCCTAGAACCACATCTCTTCCTGCTACGGACACTAAAATTGCTGTAAGTATCACAGTTTTTCTGGTGACTCCAAATCCTTCATCATGGCCAAGTCACACTGGAGATTTTCTGCCTTCATCAGCAAACCAGAATCCCACTAAACATAAGACAAGTAAAATTCACCTACTCACATGAACAATGGATGAAAACATAGAGTAGGAGAACCTACTCAGAAGAGAAACATATTACAATCATTAATTGCAATATGCCTTATCTAGAAAGATGGGGAATAGGTCTGTTGCTTTGAAGGTTCAGCCCTTTCAGTCGTGAGAGGCAGGAGAAGGATCATAAACTTGATGCTGGTAGAAAGTTGCGCAGACTCCGTGTGATTCCATATTCATACAGGAAGGATGACCTTCACTGAGCACACTACTGTCAGTTACCTGATAGATTAACTACCTACCACTGCCAGATTTTTTGTTTTCCTAAATTCCACTTTTCAAAATGAATCAATTGAAAGCATTAATTAATTAATGCTTCTGACATACAAACATCTTCAACCGTAACTCACTTGACAATGGTTTGTTTTGTACCTGCTGTATTTTTGAACCACGTCAAGAAAGAAGTAAAAAAACCTTTGAATGTATACAGGAATGGTTTCTTCCTGTGCCACCTTTTAAGGAAAATTGGATGAAATTACCATCTTACTCATAAAGCCAAGTTAAAATGGAGCACTGTGGCCATCTTGATCACAATGCCATGAAGAAAATACCACTGTTGGTTTGTTCAAAACCTCTTAAACATTTATCAAAATATGACCGCATATTGTGAGAGAATACATGCATACAAGTTACTGACTAGCAGCAGTTGGAAAGACAAACACAAACACATACAATCAGGTAGTGTGCATCATCATCTTTTTTAAGAGATACTGTCAAGAGCCTTGTTGACTGACGTGCCTGTCACAGGCCCCCACAATACTACAGAAATACTTTTGCTCGTTTACTTCCTGTACCACTATCATATTAGGATAGTGTATTTCCTTTTTTGTGTTCTGTCCCATCTTAATAAATACTCCACATGGTAAGGGGGTTACTAATTCAGCCCAGCCTCTAGAGGAGCCAAGTTAAGTCTGTTTATATTAAGAGACTGCCTTGGTAAGCTGCAGGCCCCCCAAAAAGCATATAGAAAGCTAGCATCTTTACAATGATTTACTGAAAGCAGCAGCTTGTTTTAATAAAACCATCCCAAAACATAAAATTGATTGAACCAACTGCTGTGCAGGGCATACACAACAGCTGATCAAAATCATTCAAGATTTTTATTCCTAGAATATCTCCAGAGCTTGTAGAGTTTTTCCTACTTTATTATTTCAGTTCTGACACACAACACACTTAGGCAAGCAGAAAAATTAAGGCTGACTGATATTCCGATATTTTTAACCAAAAATTTGGATAAACTCAAAATAATCTCCCGTGTGAAAAACCAAAATGAAAGCCAAATATACTTGATAATCACTAGCAGTTTTCATAATGCAAAGACTGACTATTAATCTTCCCAACTATCTCTCTTCAAGTGATATAACATGTCTTGTATCCCAAAGAAGTTCCACAACACCCCATATAGATTACTCCAAAGGACAAATTTCTTCCATTTCAAAAGGTTATAAAGGATAGATTTATAATAGCATTACAATACACACACACACACATATATATAACTGCTCTTTAAAAAGGCAGGAAAAAATGAAAACTTTTTCCAAACTCCAAAGATAACATCGCTAACTTTACTCTCCTTGCACAAAATACCACCCAGAAGAGTTTATCTGTTTTGTTGAGCATAACAAAAAGTTCGCCTTTTCAGAGTGTGCTACACGAAGCTTTGCCTGACTTTTACATAGTAAAGTAATTTTATGGTATTGTGTCACAATGAAGGACAAAGATAAGCCAACTGTTTAGATTCCTCTCCTTTATGTTGTGGCTTTGATCACTAACAATGCTGCATGAACAGCCAACAGAAGGCTGACATTTCATAAAATATGCAGTGATAAAAACTAATACTGTAGCATCTGGGAGCGATATATAAAATGCAGAAATACACCTAATAACTGTGATCTTAAATTACAAGTTACTAAAAGCTAAATAAGCAGCATACCTAAAAGAAAGATTAAGACAGGATTTTTGTGCTTCTGCTCCTAAAAACAAATTAAAAAAAATTAATCCAAGATATGCTATCTATTATTCTTAACAATTCCTCTGGTTCCCTTGCATCTTAAAAGCAGCCCTGTAGAAGAGTGCTTTTTTGCCGTATCATTAGGTATCAGCAGAAGCCAAACACACTATAAGCCTTTTTCGTGCTGTATTAATGCTCTAATGCTTTGTGAAGTCCCCTTTATTGTCTTTTTAAAAATATCAATCACACAAAATACACATAAAATCTGATGACTGATTCTTCACTATGTAAAAAGCTGAAGCTCTGTGATGACAAAAATAAGTAAAAATCCTTCCAATAAGCTGCATAAATTAAGTAAATCTCAGAGTAGAAATTACATTATTTTAATTTTTTTACCTTAAGAACATTAAGAACCTATAAGACAGGCCACATAAAATGGAGGATTACATCCTAGAAAGCAGCGAATCCCTACAGAACTTACAAGTCATTGTAAATAACTAAATGCTTTTTTTGCTCTTACTATGTTGCTGTAGCTAAGAAGCTAAAAACAATCCCTGGGTGCATTACAGGGAAATATATGGTAGTACTAAGGACCTGAAATTATCTGCACATATGGCATCACTGGAATGCTATAACCAAGCCTGGTATCTTTAATTTAAAATCAAGTTGAAATTAAAAGGGCCAAAAAAGGAGTTACAAGAATTACAGTCAGGAAATCCTTCTTTTTATTGTGTGTGTGTGAGAGATGGATAAAAGATCAGTATATTTAGTTTGTTTATAATAAGATTAGAGGTGACCTGATTGAGATCTACAGCTTAGTACATGTGGAGAAGGTGTAACAGCCAATAACCATCTAAGCAAGCATAGAAAAGGACAGTAAGACAGAATTACTGAAAAACATCAGACAAATTCGGTCTAGAAATACAATGTCTTAATTATTACATCAGGTTAGGCAGCAACATAATGCATCTATTTTTGCATCTTAAATACCAAGCTAAAGGTGAAGTAGTGATTTGGACTTTTTTTTTTTTACTGATTAATACTTTACCTTGATTTATATCAAAGATGGAATGGCTAATCAATCAAAATGATCTCTCTTGCACTGAAAACAGTTTAATATTAAAGAAACTGCAATATCCAATTAACTTTAAAAGACAGTCTTATACAACATCTCTGTTGTCATTTATGATTCCATGGGTCATACTTTAATGCAATTACTCAATATAAAAATTACTTAACCTAATGTAACATAAAAATAATTTTAGGAAAGGATGCAAGTATATTATCTATCTTTACAAGAATACATCATCAAGAAACAAAGTAAGAGTGACTTATGTGGTGCAACAGGTTAAGTAGCTACTGGTCATCCACAGGTGTGTGTAACATTAATATGAAGCTGAAACAACTGCTCCAAATAATTTGAATATAATGGCGCAACATTTGCTTATGGCACTATAAAATGGGTAGGACTTCCTCAGCATAGCTATGAGATCTAGTAAAATATAAGGTCTAAAGATGTAATTGTACCAAGGAGAACATAATGAATTCAGCTTTTTAGTATTAGGCCCTCATTTAATAGCAGGGGAAAACAAATCATGTATCAGATGAAAAAAGAATGCAAGAGAAAATCCATATCTGGTGCCTGAAGAACTGTGAAGCATATTTTTGGTCTGAAAACACATACTGAAATTACAGTTTAAGTACATGGGAGGCAATTGTCCTTGTGGTTATAATTAGCGTCCAAATTTAGGGACTTCAGTGCTTAATGCATACCCACCCGCCTGTTATTCTTACCATGCTTTTCTATGTCACTTAATGGAGATGAATACTCTTCTCCCACCTCATATTTACATCAAGGCTATTTAATTTCTTTAGGCTGCTATAATAGGTTAAACGGCAGTCTCAACATCACTCTTCATCTCCCACTGGACAACGAATGGCATTATAAGACTGAGAATAGATGAAGGCATATTTACATTCATAATGTTCTTGACTATAAAATTTATGTAAATTATGATTTTATATTTGCAAATACTATAATTTTCAGTTTCAATGAATCCTTTACTACTCTTTCATCATTAACTTTCTATGTACATTACATGGAGAGAAAAACTAATGAAAATAAAGAAACTAAGTGCTGTGATCAGAGGGGTACAGATCTTCTGTAAAAGGAAAAAAATGCTTTGTTTCTTAACTGATCTTACCCCTGTACAGACAGGGGGCTGGACTACACCTCACTGCTCATTCGGAGTGTGTAAAACCTACAGTGGTTTTTAAACAGGTAACAACAAAACCAGATTTTGCATTGGCGGCTTGTACTTTAACCCCATCAAAATCTAACAACGATATTGCTGATGAAAACTAATTTTTTTCCCCATCTGTATAAATAGTATTTTTTCTATTCATTGACAAAACACCATGGAAACACTATGTTAATTACAGAACTGCACGTAAGGTTTGGGAACATGTTTACAGATGTTACACAAGAATGAAAAACTATCAAAATATCAAATTTCATTAACTAAGCTATTGCTCCACCAAATGGATAGAATGATTTTTAAATATCCTTAGAGTGGAAAAAGAACTTTTCAGTTAAGAAGAACATTAATCTCTCATACCCTCTTGTGAGACATACACACACACAAACACACAAAAACCGTGTATTTCTACGCACACACTATCATGGTTTGTCTGTGATGGTCAGCTAAGTATCTCCTTTAATTTTATAACACACAATTCTGACTCAAAAAATCTATGCTTCCAGAATGAAAAACTGGCAAATCAAATTGGTCCAAATATTCTGACATATTTTTAAATGAGGAAATTTTTTTTGTGTGTTTTGGTAAGAGCTTAGTGTGACATTTTCAGACTGCAAAGCAAACATATGTAATGAAACAGCTCTCAAACTACCACAGTCGTTGATACATATGTTATTTTTAAGGAGGTGATTCCTTGATACCTGAGAAGCAATATGAGAATGAAAAAATGTCACATATCTTAAGGAAGTAAAGACACAGAAAAGATTGGTGGGCATAGGGTAGCGATAGGGGATACACATTATAAAGTCACCCCAAGACAGGCACGTAAGACGAGTTGGATCAGTTCTGTGTATAATGAAATTGCTGGTTATACATGTTGTTTTTCAAGTTACTCAACACATAATCATTAGAAGACTCACCTTGAAATGCATGGACTATGTATATATTCAAAGAGATGTATTTTAAAGAACAGTGAATTTTCTGGTCTCTTTTAGCTTTGTGCCTTGTAATAAAAATGAATCTAAAAGGACTTCAAGATTCTATTCCAGTTTGACAAGTGGAGGACGTATGGACTTGGACAATGGCCCAAACCATCAGCCTCTTCCATTAAATATCATTTCCCTTTTCCCAGTTACTTGAACCAATTTATTTTTCTGTGTAAAGTACTAAATTTCTTAAACTGCTGAATGTCTGGCAAAAGCAAAGTCAGTATCACTGCTATACCAGACCAAATTGTGGCTACCAAACAAGAAACCCTTCCTCTTAGCACCCTACTAATACTATGAAAAGGGAAAGTTATTTTGTGGGACTTTTAACAGCAAAACCTTGCGGGATGTTGAGAAGACCTTCCCAAACTCAGAGCTTGTTTGTACTGGAAACAGGGAAATCAAGCACTCCCTAGTACTTGCCACAGAGAAAATACTGAAACCCCAATATTAATTACAAAACTTAAAACAGTCACAAGAAACAAGATGCCGGAAGCTATTTTAATATTAGCAAAGTCCTATATGCAGCTTTTACTACAATTCTTCAAAGAAGCTTGCACATGAAATCTTCTGTATTTCAAGTTCCTGCATTGCCCACTAATGATATATTCAAGAAAGGAATTACATCTAAAAAGTAGTGTCAGAAAAATTAAGAAAACTGCATTAGCCAAATTTTCAAAGAATCTAGGAGCACAAGGCATAAGATCCCAGTGTAGAGTAAAAATGTCATGAATGAGTAACTTTCTTTTTTACATGAAATAGTCCATCCTTTACATGATGTTTAATACAGTACCTTTCGGAATAAGAAAAATATTTTGTATGGGAATATTTTAATATTTAAATGTGTCTTTGCTAAAAACTAAACATTAAAGTAAAACAAAACCATGAGTGTTTCCCCCTAAAATGCTAAACCATGCAGGTTTCGTAACTATAGTTTTCACGTACAGAAGTAACCACAATTCCATTAAACATTTACATTTCATTCATAAAATTGCATTAGTAAGTGAAATGCATCTAGATATACAATTAGTAACTCACTATTCCTCTAGCTGGTCGCTAGTCACCTAGAGTAAAGTTTCACACTATAAAATATTCTCAGCTGGAGCACTAAATCATGATTAGACATAACTAGATACTGATTCACAACTTAAACACTTAGCCATTTCTTTTGCTTTTGTCAAAACTTACTTTTTACACAGCAAATGCTTTTTAAAATTTTGATGCCAAAATCTAGCTGAAGGTATTGGATCACTTTTCTGTTATAAAAACGAAACCAAAACAAAAATACCCAACCCCAAAAATCCCACTAAATTCCTATTCTTTTCAAGTAATTATATTCATACTGGGAAAACTCACTAACAGCCTGTCAATTCAGGAATTCTGTTACTTCCTATAAGTTAAATACTTTCCAAAGTCTGAGTCTAAAAGACCAAAAAGAAACTAAGTGCAATCTGTGCTTTCAAGAGCAATGTGTAATTAAGGTCTCCCAACCATTTACTCAGGAAGAAATACTGTTGCTTCTGGATTTTAACTTAATTAAAATCACTTTCCTGTCAGATGGCATGAGTGTCTCCAAGCAAGACTGTCTTGATCTACTTTTTGTTGGTACATTTTATGGGAAGAATACATTCACTTAAAAAGAAGAGCATTTTCTTCCTTTTCTATCCCTTACTCCTCTCTGCCAAATGACAGAGAATAATGATGTTTTTCCTCAGATCTAGCATGGATCCCACTATAAAGTACGCTTCTGGATTTTAAAATAATCCCGATTAATATGCCAAAACAAGTTTAGAACATTTATAATACAGAGAAATTCTTGCACCTGATCTACAATTCCCTTGCAAAAGATAATAAATATTGCAAGTTTCAAGATACAGGTAACCTTTTCTATAACCCTAAGGCATGCATGCCCCTTAACAAAAATGATAAAACAACATTCAACCACTTCTTGTAAATCTAGTTGAACCATTCATACCAGAATCAACTCTTACTACAGTAATGCTTATGAGAAAAGATCTTACAGGATCGGATACATAATATGGAGAAAAATACTGCAAAAAGTGGTGGCAAGATTTTAATTCTTTAAAAATGACAGATCTGTAGAAATTATGTTCCACAGAAAGTGTTTAATATGAAGTTATGTAATGCACATCATGCAATGAAAGTTTGAACAAAACCACATGCAGCTGCTCAGAAAGTTCTGAGTTTTACATAAGTTCCACATTCATTTATTCAAATACAACAGTGTGCTGGAAATATACAATAACTTCTGGCCACCATGGCTTCTATTGCCTTAAAGAAATGCATAAAGTTCTATATTTACTATATGTGTTTACTGAATAAATAGCACTAAGCAATGTGTAGAGGGTCTCAAATTACAATGCAGTTGGTCATCACTGTCACTTTAATTTGGCTTTATTCATCTGCTTTCCGTCAAATTACAAATGCTGGCCAGTCACAACAACTGAGAAATGCTGCTGTTTGCATTGCAGATCAGTCCCTAGTACTGGACTCCAACAGCACATGGCTGGCATCTACACTGGTACCTGTCAGTATCATTCAGTACATGTTTAGACATTTAAATCCATATAACTTAAGAGCAAAACCCACTAAAATTCTGTGAACTTCCTTTAGAATTTGTCCTGGAAGCAAAGTGCTCTGTAAGACCCACAGAATTTCTTCAGGAGGAGGAGAAGGAAAGAAAAGAGAGCCAAGGATAGCCATGAAATAGCATCCCTTCCCTTCAAGGAAAATTACAGCCAATATTTTAGAACTGGTTTTTTTGTCCTTAAAACTTTACTGGAACATTATCACAGGTCTAAACACATCAGAGACAACTGTCTGTGATTGTCACATATATGGTAGGAGGAAAACTTCAAATACACCAAAACATCATTACAATCTTGTTTTTAACTATATACACTGCTAGCAACCCAACTGTTTCTCTCCTCCATCATTTCCTTCATGCAGATATGCTTAAGGCTGCCACTTTTAATCCTTAAAGAACAATTTTAACAAATCCTTTTTAACTAATTCTGATTAGCATTTATGATCATCTGAGGTAGCAGTTATCTCTTACTGAAAACAAAACCAAACCAAACCACAAATTAAAGTCTTTTGACCAGGTTCAATCAACACAACTGGTAACCACTGCAATGTCTCTGAAAAAGTGTGAAAGTCAACAAAATGCAGAGGAAATATTATATAATGAAACTTTGTAAGAGACATACATAATACTAATCAGGTAAAACAAAGGAAAGAAGCTGCTGTCCTCAAGTACTATCACAGACTGGTTTGGGTTGGAAAGGATGTCTAAAGAACATCTAGTTCAGCCTCTTGTCATGGGCAGAGAGGTGGACATCTACTAGATCAGATTGCTTGAAGTCCTATTCAACCTGGCCCTGAACACTTCCAAGACAAGCATCTGCAATTTCTCTGGGCAACCCATTTCTATGTCTCAACGCCCTGATTGTAGAGAATTTCTTGCTTATATTTCATCTAAATGTACCATCATGCAATGAAAGCTTGAACAAAACTACATGCAGCTGCTCAGAAAGTTCTGAGTTTTATATAAGTTCCACATTAATTTATTCAAATACGACAGTGTGCTGGAAATATACAATAACTTCTGGCCACCATGGCTTCTATCACCTTAAAGAAATGCACTTTTAGAGACCTAAAGAGGCCCTGGTAAAAAGTCTCTCTCCATCTTTATTATAGAGCCCACTTTGAAGTATTGCAAGGCAGAAGCTAGCTATTCCTTTGCACTGGCATGGGTGGTTTCATGGTTAAAATGAAAATGAACTATAAAGCAGGCACCAAGTACAATGAAAAAGCTCTGCCAGAATCAGCTGGGCTCTGTCCATGGCCAGCTCAGGCTTCAGAGTCATGTTGCCCAAAAGGAGGCTCAGGAGGGAAATGGGGCAACATGCCAGGGCCAGGGGCAAGGGCAAGGGAGATGCAGCACACAAAGACCACTGCCAGAGGCAACTTGAACTAACAAGGATGTGAAGCAGTACCAAATTTGTCAGCTACAAAAAGTAGGTAAATCTAAGATGGTACAAAGAGGAAACACAAACAGGATGTCTGAAGAGAATGGGCTAATAATGCACAGTGCCACTAGTCCTCACCAGGAGAATCTGACAGCTACTGAAAATAAAACTATGGGAATTACTAGTCCCAACTTGATATTATGTACCCTCGAGGGGAACTGATATAACCTGATTTCAGTGCTTTGCAAAATAACTCTTGATCCTGGACCTGTTCTTCCACCCTTCGAAACTGCATGTCCTGCAAGTTTTGCTACATCTACGTCCTTATCATATGCGTATCTCTCTTTTTCAAGCCCATCTCTGCAATACTGTCATAAATTAAACACAAGCAAATGGACGTCCACCAGCAGGAGGAACAGCAACAGCAGAAACACTGCAATGAATGCCGTTGTAGGTCTTTTAAAAACTTAAAAGTTCTGCCCATACAGATGTGTGATGACCTCTACGAGCTGTGTAACAATGTAACAAATGGGTAATTAACTTACTCCACAAAACACAAATTATTGTAGTATTTAAGAAAAGATGCCATCTGTAATATAGCTGCAAATCACCAGTGCTTTTTACTCATACAGAAGTTTACTTCAATTTAAATTAACTGACAAATTATAGCATGCCATCTATTCTAGAGCCTGTAAGACAATATATAAAATCACTTACAGATTTCTTCTTAGAAAGCAGTGCATTTCAAATTATAAACACTTACTGAAGTATTTAATTACCTGAGATATTTAATCTGAAAAAACCCCAACATTCGGTTTTCTTGATGCTTCATAACCCAGTCTATAAAACAAAGACTTTGTAACCAGGCTGCAAGCCAACAATTATCAATTATTATATGGGATTTAACTACTCCCTAAGTCAAAGGAACTATGTTTAAAGCTATATAGTATTTCAGTTTCTTTATAAATCACTTCAATAGTGAAACTTGTTTGACCAGTTTCAGTATTATGTCAACATAAAAATACCTGAAGCACAAGAAATCAAGAAATATTAAGTGAAATCAGTCTCAGAGAACAGTGGAAAAATTTCAAGCAGAGGGAACTACAGGAAAATAAGTAACAGGCATTTAAAAATATTTTGTCTTCAGAGAAATTATCTGTCTTAAATATAGGTTTAACAAATTAGGAATAAGAAGTAAGGTGCACTAAATAAGCATTATCACTTTCCCACCAAAGAATTCTCAACATGATTTAATTCATAGTCAGAACAATCTACAGTATTCCGGTCCTGAAAAAACTGTGCCAAGCTTACTATGAAGCAAGCACGTAGATACATAATTTTAATAAGATCATACATATCTGAAATATTAGGGTTCCTCAAATACATCAGTTGCAGTGCTCTTTTCTAAATTAGCAAGATGCATTGCTTTCTTCAATGAAATTTTTATTTTCTTGTTTCCTATGAAGAGCTGTAAGAGGGAAAATGGCCATGGACAGAAGAGATTCACTGTTTGGTAAATGGAGGATGAGGCAAGAAAAAAGAGATGCATTTTGGCAGTCTATTTTAATCATGAAGACAGATCAGACAATTTCATTTTTCTTTCTTCCCTTCTCATTTTCCCTCATTAGCCAACAAGAAGCACCAGATCTACTCACTATATGCAGTACTACCTTACTGCATGGCTAAGAAAATCGAGAGACGAAAAGGAAGGTAAGAGCAGCAGCCACAGCTTCCCGTTTGTGTCTCAAATATCAAGACTTGCCTGTAGTCTGGTCTACCACTGAACAAGCACAATACCTCTTTAACAAAGGAAAGATATCCAGCAGGTTACAGGGAAACCCCTGCTGCCTGAAGCCTCCTTCACTAGGTCTGAATGCTGCCTCCAAAATTTGTAGTGATAGACGAGGGAAGCTCACGCTACTGAACTTGGCTCACCTTGAAGGCACTATTAGGGAGAAGCCGAGTTTGTCAAAAAATTAAAGAAAGATCTCCCAGGTTTGTTCATGAGTATTTAAAGCTTGTCTTACATTAAATGTACATTGAGTTAACCAGAATATTCAAAAGCTGCTAAAGCAATTTTCAAGAACAATTTTAACTGGTTTTTGAAAGACACGTATTCTCTAGTAATAGGAAAGAAAGCTATTTTAATTAGTTTTTCTAAGCAACAAAATAAAAAGACATGCCTAAAATTATGTAGATCAGTAAAATGAGTTCATTGTAATTACTTACTATAGTGTTATAATGTAATTTTTTAATTTCACAAAGTTGGATGCAATGAAAAATGATCTTGATATAACCTATAAGAAGCAGTCTAAACACTTGGAAATGGTGAAATCATATAATCACACATACACATCCAAAAAGACTAGGCCACCAAAAGCACCAGTCTTTACTCCTCAACTCTATTTGACAGTTCCACAATCCAGGCACACATCCAGAAGAACTTTCTGCCCCACGTCTGGTCAGTAAAGAAATTGAGGTTAACCTTTAATTTTTAATGTCACCTGCAGCCAGTGACTGCTTTTTCTAATGCAAGTGACAGATAAACAGCAAAACACTCCCAAGATGATACACAAAGCACCACATACCATAAGTGCGTTTTTATTTTTATACCAACTCAATTTCTCAAATGGATAACCAATGTTCCTACTAATTTACATTAAGAATTGAGTGAGGCATGAAAATTGTTCTGATGCATAGGCTCTATTTCTTTAATGTACTGCATAGTGTTCTGTGCTTTACTGCAACACTGGAAAAAACGAACTACACTTAAAAGGTACAGAAACTACATATACAAGCTCATCTACGTCTTAAAAAATCACTTCAGAAAGGAGTTTTAAATTATCCAGATAATAGGAAGGAGAAAAAACTAATTAAAATCACTGACGGAAGCCAGTAAAAGCAAAAAAAAAAGTAAAAATTAAAATTAGTTTACTGACCTTTAACTACTTGAACTAGTGTGTTTCTGTAGACCAATACTGGAACTTTAAATCCATACTGCTAGGATTTCCAATTTATAATTCCTTTATACAATTCAATACTATCACCTTAGCATTTGCAAGGTAATTCCAAACTAAACAGAGGGAATATGGCAAATTGAGGTAATATAGTCTAGCTATTTAAGGCCAAATTGGCAAGTCTTTAACAGTAAACACTGTATCATTACTAAACACTGCCATGTTGTTAATGTTAAGGAGAGGTTTAAATTAGAGAGTGAATTGCCCCTTCAGGTCGGGACTTAGGGCATATTATGGGAGAAAGCAAAGAAAAGCTCCCAGTGACACTGTCTATGTTTCACCAGTTCTGTGGCAAGCAGACTGCAGTACAGTTATCCATCAGTTTTAAAACCAAATACTACAGTCACTATTTTCACTTGTCTTTTAAAATTTAATGCAGCAAACTGGGGAGAAAAGAACCTATGTCTGTAAAGTAAGATTTCTTTTGATACAGAAATGGTATGAAAATAGTTTTTGGACAACTACAGGAGACACATCACAAACATTTTTATAAATGTTAAATATGTAACTATGACATTAATGAAAACGAGGCAAACTCAGTTTGCTTTTTTGAAAAAGTACAAAAAAATTAACTCACATAGTGGCAGGTGCTCAAACACAAAGGAAACAGTTGTCTTTACAAGGATATTCTCCACACATTCAACAGGCAAATAGCGTTGGGATACGGCCCAGCCACCAGGAGCAATGAGGATGCTGGAGTGGCAGCAGTACCAGACTTCTGGAATTGACCTTCAGATGGAGAATAAATATACTTGATGAAAAAATACTAAAAATACTTTTATTTTTTTGTTTGATCTAACAGGATTCGAGTTTAGGATTCAAGACCTAAGGCACTGGATCTCTTCTGGACATTTCAATATAACAAAACCAATAGCGACTGAAACTAGCTTAAGCTTTTTCAATTCAAGTAAGTATTGTATTTCACATAATCATGTATCAGGAGGGATAGAAACAACATGTAAAGTAAGTCCATGTGGTTCAATTTATTTATTTCTAAGATGACAATAATGGCAGAGAGACAACTCTAACAACTTGAGCATTATGAAGACTTACTCAGTGTTCAACCTGAAAGTTTTACCAACATGTGATTCTTGGCTATTTCTCAGCATTATTTGCAATTTCTTCTCTTGTGAATGAACATCTTAAAAACATGTACCTTATAAATTTCAGTAATTTTGTATTTTAGATATATTTTCTTGGAAGTTGTTCATTCATTATTAATAAGACCACAAAAAATTGTATAGGATTCAACAGCACACTACAGCTGGCTATAAACACACTAAAAATGTTGAAGGTTATGGTTCTAAGAGTAGTTTAACAAATTAAATATCAGCAACTGATCAGCCATCTATCTTTTATTAATTCTCTTTTAACTGTTCAAAAATCCCCTTGTGAATCACAAAAAATTTTTTTCAAACAAACTCTTTTCAAAACATCTTTATGCAGTTTTCAGCTACTGTAAGATAATTAAAGTCTATTCAAGGAAGGATAAAATGATATTTAAAAAATTTTTTTCCTATTACAAATATGCAAAGCTAATAGTGTTGAATCGGAAACACTATCTTCCCTTTTTCAAAAGGTGGTACTTTACTGTTTCTATAGTGTTTTCACCAGAACATGTAACAACACAACCAGCTAGACACTTTTTTTTAAAAAGTCCTAGATAACACTGATTTTGCAGGTAAATACCCAAACAGCTCCTGAAATCTGATCACTGTTGTCAGATTACAGTGTTGTAATAGTTAGAAATATACCACAAAAACCATACCCACTTGTAAAAGGAAAACAAAATTGGGATTTTTTTTTTAAGAAATTAAATTAAAGATAATTGTCTACTCTTGAGTATATAAAACAGTTCCAACTGAATAGTGGGTTTGGGTTTTTTTTTGTAATTTGGATTAGCATCCTAATTGCAACATACTAGCACATAAATGTATTTTTATTCTAGCGCATACTTTGAGTTATTAAGCCTGGCATTAAATTTTGTAACAAGATGTAATATATCTAATTCAAGAGGGCTTAGAGTATTCCTGTATTACTTATTAATATGTTAAGTGAATGTTTGGACAATTGATTTCAACTAGGTTTTGTGACTAAAACATGTGACAAAACACAATTTTCAAATTACATAGTCCATTTGTCATAACTACTGTTCTTTCTAATTTCTATAGGTGTTAACAAATTAAGCAAAAAAAGCCACACTGACTAAATAAAGAACAGTAGCCGTCTCAGAATTTAAAAGAAACCATCAGCATTAGCAAATGTATCCATCTAGCCACTAGCAAAGCATCCTTGTTGTTATGCATTCCTATTTCCTTCCTTTGTTTTTTATACCCTCCTTCCTGCATTCCCCCCCAAACTCTGTATAGTTGCAGGGGACATACTACAGTGAGACCACAGTCTTGTTTGTACTGAAGCAACAATGAATAATAACAAATGCATTGCTCAAGTATCACAAGACAACTCAGTCACAGGTGGACCCAATCGGTGACTGGTTTGTTTAATAAAATCAATATATTTAACATAACAATCCTGTAAATTCTTACTGAAACAAAAGAAACATCCTGCAAAATGGTCTCTATGCCTGCACTGAAGTTTTCTGAGTTACAGATGAGTTGGACAGAGTAGGGAGAATGGGAAAAGTATGATCTCCATTTGAGCATTTGGCCTAGCTGAAATCAAAAGACAGACTTACTGTGAATATGAAGAAAATTATATGAGAAAATGAAAACAGATGAAGATATTAATAAGTTACCAGAGTAACCTATGAAACAGAATAGAACATTAAGATTTTTATTACCATGGCAAAAGATATAAAGATTATTTTTCTTGAAAAGTAAGAAAAAGTAACTCCACTACATGAGCTAAACTATTAGTAAGCACAAACAGAAAGAATCTGCCTATATTTTAGCAAAAGTGATGTCATCCTCATGTAGACAGCTCACTTTGAAGGATCCCTACTAGACATTTCTGGAACCTACATGAGGACTGCATAAATCAATACCATGGCAAATGCAGACCATCTGCCAGACTTCTTGAACATCATTTACAGAAAATAGTCTTTGATATATGAATAAAGGTATTTCCTTACTTGCACAAATGCCTCCATTGCCACACAGGATGGAGAAAAGCAGGAGTTCAGTATCCCATGCTAGTAGAAGGTTCCTAACACTAGAATTACTCCAATGTTTAAAGTAGGTATCAGGAAGGAAATGCAGGTAACTTGCCTTAAACCTATAAATGGAAGTGTTTAGGGAAGCTCCTTCTTCAAGGTAACAAAACAGGTACAATAGCACATACCTTCCAAAGAAGTATTCATGCTTCCCATGGTCCACTAGTCACACAACTATATTCTGCTTGGAAGACAGAGAACAAGAAAACATCCCAATGCTTTGCCACTTGTTCTCAGTAAGTCTTACTTCATTCTCCTTTCAACAGACATTAAACTAAAGGACAGGAGGAGGAAAAGGGGACAGGAACAAAGAAAAGAAACAAGCCTAATTTTACTATTGTCTGTTCTTCCTCCCCCAGTACTGTTTCCATTTAAAAAAAAATTAATTACTAAGAATACATGTAGCAAACAATACAAATTACTTTAATATTTCACAATTTTAGTAAATAAGTTTGATTAATTTCTCATCAAGACTCAATGGTATTTCAAAGATCTATGCTGAGGGATTCAGACCTGAATGCTTTTCACGCAGTCTTGTTAAGTAAGTAAATTTTAAATTAGACTTTAATTTCAAATAGCCATGTGCTGTTTTTTTGACATCTGTCCATCATCACACAGAATTAAAACCCAAAAGTACTAACATCGATGTCAAGACGTAATGAATATATTTCAAGAAGAACAATTCCTTTAAAAACAGAATATGTACCATGTTTAAAGCAAGGAATTTGGTTACTGAAGAAGGTCTCAATTCTGCATTGCTTCTCAGGTATACATACACACAAAAGAGCATTTCAAGATGCCAGAAGCCAAGCAAGATACTCACTTGTACAGGTCTATTAAATCTGTGAATGCAGGAGCTGCTGCATTTCACAGTCTATTATTTATATGACAGAATGAAGATCTGAAAACATGAAATATAGCCTTAAATTATTCACTTATTCTTTTCACAAAAGGAGAAACCGTCAATCTAACACTAAAAGACTTCAAGCATATTTCTAAAGGTTTCATGAAAATTGCCTTATTTATCAAAACTTTATTCCCTCCGTTTGTTCATTAAATACTGTAGCTTTGCATTAAGGTCAAGCAGTGTCGACCAATTACCGTTGTTGGAAAAGTCCTACTCCCTTAATACTCAAAGAAACCATGGTATATAGTGAATTATTTTAATAGGCAAACTGAACACTGTTTATCCAAAGTACATTTCAACCATAAAAATGTATTTTAAGGGTTTCTATCAACAATCAATTATAGTACTATTTATTGTCACAGCAGCCTTAAGCATGATTCTTTGTCTGCTTAAATGCCAACCTTAAAAAAATATACATCTATTTTAGCATATTCAGCAATATTCTGTTCTTAGCTCATAACAAAGGAAAGTAACAAAAATTAAGTGACCTATAAAGCAAACTGAAAGGTAAAAGATAAAACATTGAATTTTTTTAAAGAGACAGTATCAATCAGTATAAATATACTGGCTTCTGTTCTCATTCTCTGTTGGTGGGCAAGAGGGCTCAGCTTATATGACAGACCTTAAAAAAAATCCACCCTGCTTTCACTGCTCCTAATTTTGCAGTTTTATTTTAGGGTGAAATTCTCCATCTTACAACATACAAGAAGAGTTAAGTGATTATGCACAAATTTATTAAACACCAAGAAAAGGCCACTCATAGGCCATCCTACCCAATACCAAAGTCACAGTCATTCAGGATAAAAGGATTTCCTTAATATGTTTTGATGTAACAATACAGGACGAAGTCCCCCTTGTCCTACCTAAATCTTCTACCGACCCATTTAAATGGTCTGCAGTTCAAAAGGCTAGAATGATGATGATTTTACTATGTAATCATCTCTAATTTTACATTTCAGAGAAGCAACATTTTGGATCTCATTTCCCTTCTGAACTGACCTGTTTATTGCCATTCCACCTAGTATATAAGCTGTGACAAATGAACACTTAATATTCTGATGGTAATCTTTGAAATCTTACTGCTATGAGCCTAACTGTGCCTTTCTGAAGTTACAAAACATGCAAAAGCAAAGAAAATTTCTTCTACACACCCTGTCAGCTAGTCTCACTAGAAAAAAAGTTTTCATCCATGTCCTGTATCAGTGATCAATGAGACCTACAGTGATACAAGACATTGCTACAAACAAGGAGAGGAAATAAAGTAACAAAAGGAATGAAAAAAACCCCAAACCTAACTCGAAAAGTCATGCTGAAAGTTATGGAGAAAGACATAACAGAGTAAGATCTGTTGTCTCATTACTTCTAAAAGATCAGAATAAAGAAAATCAGAATAAGTAGAAAAGAAAATACAATCAACCAAACTTAGAACAAGCCCTCTCCAGTCTCCCCCCAGGTGGCCTAAGTCCCATCTTCAAGTTACAGTCTAACATTGAAACCTGAAAAGATTCTAGAACCCAGTATTGTACAAACAAATTTCAAGAAGATAAAAGAAGATAAGAGAAAAAATTATTGATCCCTTCAAACTCATCTGAATTATTTCACTGAGAGGGTGCTAACTGGCTTCATGGATGGGAGGTAACAGTAGATGTGATACAAGCTTGAGATTGGAGAGATTTTAAATGTGTTCTGCATTGTTGATGCCATATATAACAAAATACTGTCCAGGCATAATCGTTATAAGCTGGATACAAAAATTATTGAAATCAGAAAGCAATTGTTCTAAAAAAGATATTTTTAACAGCTCTCTCAAACCATAGATATATATTACAAATGTAACTCAGAGACATTTGTTTAATCTGTTTCTATCTAGTATTTTCATAACAATCCTAGTAAGTATTTTTAAAATCAGCAGATAGTAGAATGCTGGTAGAAACTAGCAGCAGCTTAAAGGACAGATTTCCAAATGCTTTTGAAAAATGGAAGATATGGTCAGAAACCAATAAAGACAAATCAAAAGTGCTACATTTAGAAAAGGCGCATGATAAGATACCAATACAAAATGGAGGAGCAGTAAACCATTACACAGGGTATCCATGAACAGAGAATACAAATCAAAAGTGCAAATTTTGTTGGATCTTTGAAAAACACATCTCACTGAAATACACTGGCAAGCACACGCAGTGCACGTCGCTGGTTGTGTGCACACGTGGCAGCACCTGCATGTGAACAACTGATAATTACTTTTTTCCATCTCTTACTGTACTTTACAGTTTTGGACATCGTAATGTAGGCAAACCACGGAAAGTCAGTGGGAGCATGACTTCAAGGAGTGCTGGGGTATGTCACTAACTGAAGCTTCTCAGGAAAGGTTTGATCGAAGTACTTGATCCTGCTGCAGAATAGACTGAAAAGAATGGTAATCTTTCTCCTTCCAGGCAATACAGTTCTTCGATGCCAGTCCAACTACCACAGCCAACTACAGTAAGAACCAGAAGAAAAAGGAGTAGTGTCTCTGCAGATCCTCAATAAGAGCCTAAGTTCTCTCTTATTCACCTCCTACCTTCAGACTGCCATATTCAAACCCATCACTTCCCTTGCTAGCAGACAGGTGGACAGGAGATTATTACTCTGCACAATTGTTTTTCAATTTTCTTATCATGAGCCAATATTAGATTGAGAACATCTATGGGTAACTTTTCCTGTCATCATTCTTTGGCTAAAATTACGTAGAGTTTCACGTAAGAAAAGATGCATCACTGATTATTTTTATTATTGCATTACATGTGTGTTCTTAAAAGGAGGATGAACAGCTTCATACACGAAAACCTAACACACATATAGTAGAAGGAAATTATATCCTGAACTGCACAGCACGGAAACAAAGCGTTTTTAGAAGACCTCCTTTCTTTGTGCTGGCTTCCTCAGCCATTTCATGGATAGTTCTTAGTAATTCCTTAACTTTTGCCCTGTAATAAAAATCAAAAATTGTTTGAAAAATGAAAGTGGCATGCTAATCAGCAGCTCTTCTGTGAATCAGAGAACAATCTTCAGCTTTAAGGGATGTGTCATTTGAGTATAATGGATCAGAAGAAATGGATCTTCTGTACAGATGAAACCATCCTCAAGACAATAGAGAGAATTAACTCTGCTTTTCTAGATCCATCACCTCTACTGGATAACATTAGCCAGCAGTGGAAGATATGGAGGTGGGTTGTGAGATAAGGAACAGGCTAGAGGCAAGAGCTGTTATAATTATAGCGGGGAACACAGAATTTGTTAAAGGAAGTCTACTGTATAATTACATTTGAAAATTTAGCAAGATGCCCAGAGGCTGGCTTGCAGCTGTCAGGAACTGGTAATGCTGGAGTTCTGCTCAGGAGAAAACCACTACTGCAGAGAAGCACACCTCCACCTCCCTGTAGCTGAGCTGACTTTGGTAAGGCAAAGGAATGACTTCAGCTAAAATTAGTAAGATTACACAACACGTGAGATTATACCTATTCTCAGTATAAAGTGCTCAGAGATTGGGCATTATTTTAAAGGAAATTAAATGGTCTTGATACTACATTAAATATATTTTTTGAATGAGAGTCAATGGCAGTATTTTGTGAATTGCATCTTTAATAACAGCTAAATTCTGATGTTTTTTAACGATATTAATTCATAATCAAACTAACCTCACTTCTTTGCATACAAAGTCATAGTTTTCTCTTTGGCCTATTTGGCCCAATCAAATGAAAACAAGTGAGTGAAATGCAGACAAAATGCAAGAATAAAAGTAAATCTGTATACTTGTTTCTTCCTTGGATTTAGAGCTGAAGTGATGTGCTACTGAGAAACAAGTAGTAAACTACAAACACTTAACAAAGTGGTAATCTGCAAACAAAGTGATCAGGTATGAAACATGATTAAGCCATTCTTGAAAAAAATAAAGAAGTAGGATTGAACAATTAAAAAAATGGCTCATTTTATATGAAGTTATTGATTCTATTTTAAAAAGTATATTCTGCTAATTCCGATATTAGCAAATGAAGTGCTCTGCATGCTGGAAAACATCACCAATTGTATTACTGGTGTTTGCGTAAAACACGTCTGGATAAAAAATTGAGCAAGAATCATACCACAAAATAAATTTGACCATATAAAATTATGTTGTCATATTAACATCACAAGAAAACAAAACGCTCTGGAAGACAGAGTCCACAAGCCTACACCACAAGTTTAAACCAAACCTTATGGTAGAATTATTTCTAAATGCTGTAACAACTGCTTCTTTTATTTCAGATCTAGGCCTCTGTAAGAAATTTAAGTATATTTGTCTAATCGGCATTATGGACTGTAAAGAGAGAAAACTGATGGTCATTTCAGCTTTATTAAACTTGCTACTGCTTCCAGATTGAAGAAAGTGCGTCCATCCTCTAATCATGTCTAAATGTTGAATTCAGAAGTGCAGACAGCTCATCAGCTAATACATATTTGCTCCATTAGCCTAAAGATATCCCTGTTTGATGCCCCAATATTAAAATTGGTATAAATACTTCAGATGTCTTTGCTATAGAAAGGTAGAAATATTTTCTAAGTATAGGCTTTTCTCACTTAGGAAAATGTTCTCAACATAAGACTGAATGAAAAGTTTCTCTGTGCATCAAGTCTGCCTTTTGCTCAGTGTAACAGGACTGCAGCAGGACTGGGATTTGCTACCTACACTTTATTTAATGAGAGGGGAGGAAAACAACCCAAGAAACCAGTTATTTTATACAAATTTCTCTCCTCTACTTTTCATTTTACAAAGACGGACGTCTGACATAATAATTTCAATAAAATAGGGATTCCTATTGAACATACACAGTTTCAGTTTTGTTTGACTTTTACAGAAAATTAATCTTTACAATTTAACATATTCCTTTGCTTTAATTTTGAAATTAAAATACAGTCACTTGAAAAATTCAAGTCTTTGAAAGACATATAAATTAAACCTAAGCACTGGGTTTTTATTAATGAGAAATCAAAACTCATTTTGAAAGAAATTTCAGGAATACAATACCGATTTCACACAGTGACCCAGTTTTTATTTCAAATATTTTTTTTTAAAGGACCATCTAATTACAAATATTCTGAGCCTTGGTCAATTTTGGTTGCACAGATATTGCAAATATAAAAGAAAAATGTCGGGCTTCATATTGATTTCTTCTACCTCAAGTGTAAGTTTCCTATGTTGACTTTTGTCATATCCATCTATATTACATTATATAGTGCAGCTTTAAGGACTACAATGAACCCTTCAGGAATGTGCAGAGACGAACTCATTCTTTCATCTAAAATATTACTGTAGAAGAAAAAAGCATTTTCATGCAACAGTTACTCTTATGTATCAACAATTCCACAGTAAAATGTAAGAAAACTACATTACATTGCTGATTGTTGCATGGTCTTGTTGTTGCTCTGGACAAAAAAAAAGCCTTTAAACTTCTAAATATTGATTTTGAAAGAAAAAGAACATCTTAAATGGAATTCTGTAGGTTCTAGTATGTAAGCACAAAAATCCATAAATCTAGGGGGCACTTTTACCTTTTTTTAGTAGAAAAAAAGCACTCAAACATAAAAACAAAACAGAAGAAAGAAAAGTCAGTGCGATCTTCCTTGCTGATACACAATGCAAAATGAACACAGCTCACACTTGTAGAAAATACACTTTTTTCAAGATATAAACCTTTTCAGCATATAGCTTTGCACGGAAATAAAATTTCCCAATACAATTGAAAAGTGCTAGTTCCCCAATCTGGCTGTGCTTTCAGGTAGCTCTGCTTCTTCTACTAGGAACATGAGGTTCCTATCATCGCAAGCGTGGTATGAATTCCATATGGTTTTAACACATAGTACAATGCTACACCTTCAATCAAAAGGCAGCTTTGCTGTATCTGTGCTGAAACTTGTTTTGACTCTTCTGCTATCTGTACATACATGTAAGAGGTTATCCTGTCCTTTAGATTATAACTCTTTTGAGAAAGATTATTGTCCAGTTTTATCTTTTAGCTAAAGAGATGTGATTAATGTTGCTCTTATCACGAAATGTATTCATAGCATATGGTAAATTGTGTTTTCAGACATTCTTATTTGCACTTACCCATGTATCTGTCCAGTGAAACCAGCAGTTTTCAAAAAAAGTTGCACAGAGTTACTAGAGTTTTAAGATGTATGACCATTTGTATGAGATGCAGGTTATCCATCCACACAAAGGCAGACATAATGCTATTTAAAATGGAAATAAAATAGCCTACTCTTTCTAAACTTGCTTTCAAATATTTTAAATAGTTTGCCTCTATTCTTTTCCTAATAAAACAGGGTATGTCAAAGAGCATATAAAGTTTTCTAAATTAAGGAAAGAAAAACTAGAATGCACATTATATGTAAGTGGTAATAGGCAGAGACAACTTCACTAGGCTGTGACATATGACATCTGGTAGACTATTATCATAATAAATGGGAAGAGTAGGTGAGATTCTGTCAACAGCAAAGTAAGAAGAAATGCATCTTGATCAGAATGACAAACATATCTGCCTTTAACAAACATAGGTCAAACCAAAATTCAAGTATCTATGAATTAAATATTTTCACTTTATTTAACCCCTTTTCTTTTTGATTTTAACAATTTCATTGAAGTACATCTACATTTATCAGAGATATCTATTTATGTAATTTAATTTCTTTTTAGTAAGGATAAATTAAACTTACTAATAACCAATTGCTAAAAACTCACAAGAAACAGCCTATTAGTTTTTCACACTTTTACAAATAATTTTAACTGTGCCAAATAGTAATTTAACGATTGTCAAACCACAATCTAAATACACTGTACCATCAATCTGCGACTCCTCTTGATACAACCATGCAGGTATCACATAGATGTTGAAATAGCTTTATCTCTGCAGCTGACTAGCTGAATGGCAACACCACTTATCTGGGGATCATACTAGGTATTTGACAGTATGTGTGACCTACCAAAAAAAATTCTCATATAAGCGAAAGAAGAGGAAAACAGTGACTTTCTGAAGGTAGGTCATGTTCCCACAAACCATGTTTCTTATGGTTCATTTTTCTCCATGTTTTATTCTTCAATTTCATGTCATCAGATGAGAATAAATGAAAAGAACCATCATAAAATTCTTATTCCATGGAGACTGAAAATTGTCATTGGATGCTTTGAAAAACTCTTAGAATATTGCCTTTTTATTTGTGACTAAAAGCAAGACCTAATTTATACTAAGTCCTTTCAAAACTAGATACATGCCTGCAAAATAAAATTTTCCAGATTACAACGATTTTCTGCATATAAAAAAGAACCAGTGGTTTGAAAGTCACCAAGTGAACAGTCAAGTCACAAAGCAATGACGGGGTTTTGTAAGTCATGGATGGAAGAATTCAGGAAAGTAAGCGAACGAGGATTTTTTGTTGTTTTTTTTTTCTTTCTCTTCACTTGTTTTTGATACGAAAAAACTTGGAAAAGCAAATTCCCAAGAGGTACTGAAATATAACATATTAGAAGAAAGATGGTGGAAGAAAAGGTGGAATATTATTACTGCATTCCTAGATATCCATTTCCTTGAAATTGTGTTAGTTTTGGGGTATTTCCAACACTGTGCTGGGAAAGACAGTCTGTATGATGGTATTTACTTTTCAACCCCTCTCAAGAAATTAGTGAGTGGTTTGGTCATATATTTTCAGACTTCAGTACCAGCTGATGGCATGAAGATACCAGAGAGATTGATTTGGCAACTGTGTCTCTATCTCATGCACACTCTCACTTCGTAACTATTGTCTCTTGTAACACATAAATGAGGATGCTTGAAGCATAAGGAAAGAAACCACAAAAAATTTGCAATTTCTGTACACTCTAATAAATGCATGACAGTTTAATGCTGTCTTAAGGCTATCTGACAGGAGACAGATATCCCATTTCAGCCCTATCACTGCTTTCCTCCAGAAGATAGGCTTCTGCTATGAAGCAACTTGTGTGCAACCTCTTCTGTTCACTGACAAAAAAGCTTGGAAACACAAACCTGTCTAAACATCTTCAGGCATAAAAGATGGAGCATGAAGAAAGCTGAAGTAAGGCAGCTAACATGTCCAAAGGAAGATATGCTAGGAAAGCGGAGATTTCCTTTTACAGGGGCTGAATGGCTAACCCATCTTGTAGGGTTGCAATTCTGTTCTCGTAACAATTTAATTGTTTTTAAATCAACTACCAGAAGCATCTGGAATGTAAAATAAATAACTTCTGTTTTTCCTTCAACACAAATCCAAATGAATGCATAGAGACTTGCACAGTAACTTAATGAAGGAGGATGGGGAGATCTAACACTGCATGAAACTGGAGTGGGGATGATGTCAGTGAACTAGGGCTCAGATTCCATTCTCGACGGTAGATCGTGACACCCATTCTCCAACAAGTTGGACAAGTCAGTCTGCTGGAAGTGGAGAGAATGGCATTTGTACATTGGAAGTTCTACCTTGCTTTCTATTGTGTAGCACAGTTGTAACAGGAAAAGTAGATTATAAAGGGACTTAACACATTGCTCTACCTATTAACTGGACTGAACTTGGCTAAGTGCTTACGGTTCTTCCACTCAGAAACAAAAGAGTAAAAAAATGAATAAACAAAATACAGTAACACTGGCAGTCAGATTATCACAATTTCAGTTCATAATTCTGCGGTTTTAAATGTTGTTCATGCCCAAAACTGGAATAAGAAGAGCATCTACTGAACATAACCATCAACATACACAGCTGCCCAACACTTCATAAGTTCATTAGAGACTCCTTATAACCAGTTGGGGAGTATTTCACAAATCATGTCTTAACTGAAAAAACTGCATCAATTTGCTACCCTAATCTGACCATCTTTAGTAACAGAACTGGTATTCAAAACAGCAGCTATACTGAGCTCAAGAAGATGATTTTATAATAAAATTAAATACAGCAGACTTTAGAAAACTGAGAAATAAGTAAGGTCACAATCACTAACTGTTACAGATACAAGACAAACTAAAATAAGATACAGAAATAAATTGATATGATATGGTATATTTCAATACATTTCATGCATTCTTTTTGGTTTTACAATCGAAATACTGAAACAGGTATCTCAATCCACAGAATTTATCTAAAACATTACTATTTGATAAATAAAAATATAATCCAATCATTAATGCTAGAAAGCATCAATTCAAGCTCATCTACTTTCAATGAAAAAACCCCGTAAACAAAAAAAACCCAAGAGATCACATTTGCCTTATTTGTTAATTCCTTAGTGTAAGCTTACAATTTATAAGGTAAACTTGAAGAACCTGGAAATTCAATCGCAGTAATCTAAATGACCAGTTAATAGCCAAAAAAATAATAGATCTAGTGCAGATTTTACTCTGTGACATAAAGTTGTTGACAATACATTTCTCAATAAAGAAAAATTGAATTATAGCCTTAGGGTGGTTTAATTTGGTACAAATTTTGAATAATGTTATATACATTTCCAAAGCAGATGCTAAGAGACTCTACAAGGACACTCAGCTCAATCAGAAGCCAGATTAAAGTTCCATCTGGAATGAAACAGTTCCACAGCTCTATTACAATTAGCAGAGTCACCAATGTCAGACTCAAAAGTTGGGCAATGTGAAACTCTTTCTCTTCAAAATATAGCTATTAGTCCAGAAAACAAACAAGTGCTTCACATGTCTTTAAAACACACTTTTTAAGCAGTCACAAACTTGTATTTTTGTAGTCAGGATGAAAACTCTCTTTCTTCTCTTTATGGTCATATGAAACACAAAGACAATCCAGACACAATGATTTTCTATTACCTCTCCCATTGCATGAATGTAGCATTAGAAGTCACAAGTGTTCAAGTAGCTGCAATACTCAAAATATCAGCAGGCTGAGAATAGCACAGAGGCTATTTGCACAAAATAAAATTCAAGACTGATTTCAAATCGCCCTGATCTTTGCCTTCCCAATTCCCAGAGGTCTTGTTATGAAATAAAGCATTTTCCCAACATGGCATGCTGAAGAACTGCAGCCTGAAGTGACCCATCTTTAGACAAAATAAGAACAGAATAACCTATGAGATCTAATGGCTAAAAGTGAAAGCCTAATTCTTCAGCCAAATATTCAGTGTAACAGTGTTTTTCTAGATTTAAGCAAAAACCAAATTTCAACCCAATTTTACAAAACAAAAGCATCCTTTCAAAGCACAATTCAGTAAATGGTAGTACTGATACACAGACAGTAAGAAACACATTACGACAGAAAAACAAAATATGCCACATGCCTTAAATTTACTATTTTACCATTTAAATAAATAATGCACCATGCAAAAAAGCAAGAAGTTGGAAACCAAATGCCCACATCTTGCATCTATTTCCCTTCAAATAAATCCAGAATGGATACAGAGCAATACAGACTCTTAAAAAATTACATCTCATTACACACATTTTCATCAAGAAAAGACTTGGTTAAAGAGCATATTTATATTTTTCCAGTTCCCACTTACATTTATCAGCCTGATTTCTACTGTCAAATAATAAGCTGGTAAGTCTGAAAATATCCACAATGTCAATATCCAGATAAGAGCAAAGTATAAGAGATTACTGCAGCCACTGTTCAGTTAGCAGCCTATACTGCTCTGCAATGAAGTAAATTCCAACTTCCAAATGGAACAGCAATATTCACAATTTTATATTTAGTACCTTTAATTAGTGTTTAAATACTATCCAATAATGTCCACATCTGAAATTTAATCTTCTAAATCTTTAGAGAGAAAAATTAGCAATCTGGAGCAAGGATGCAACTTTGTCCTTAGTCTGACTCTGTTGTTATTTCTGCAAACAGCGCACAAGAGAACTATTGCCAAAACCATGAAGCAGGATGGAGACATTTAGAAAAAACAAACAGGAAAGACTAGTTGATATTTAAGCATAGAAGCAAAATATCAAAATGAAGATCAGTGCAACCCGATCATTGCCATTGACAGAACACTGCCTTTTTAAGGCAGTGGTCAACAAGAGTGTCCAAGACTGCTTGGTTATACCAGAACGGGCCGAGGGCATCCACAAACTCCAGCACTGATGAAACCACTGTATTTCAGTTCCACACATGAACATAGCGGCCCATCACAACAGCCAGCTTCCCTGTCAGTTAACAGACTTTCTGAAAGATTAAAAAATAAAATAGCACCCAAAACTTAAAATGTTAATTGACAGAAAGAAAAGGATTATAACCAAAACATATGTCTCAAATCCCTGGCTGGGGTCACACCACATGCCTAGGGATTCTTTCCAACACCATAGATCCTGGTCACCAGATAACTGCAGTGATACAGCGTGAAGCACAGGTCTCAAATGGCTTCTCAAAGAATTATCCTTCTCACTGTTGAGCATATAAAAGCCTTATTGAGACCAGGCACATATAGCAGGTTTTTGCAACAATAAGGAACTATTTATCTCATTCCCACAAGCAGTAATTGTCGCCCTGCATTTTGCAGTTCTTCAGCCTGCAATCTCTGTAAGTAGTTTCTCACGCACTTTCTGTAAACATGCTCATGTTTTGCTAACCGTGCCTAGATTGTTTTGCTTTCCTTTGCTAGGTAGACTTTGTATGATAGACATTTCCATTGACCAGTGAGATTGAGAGGAGGAAATCTTCATCCTCCAATCCACAGTGGTTTCTAAGAACATATAAAATAAACGACGGAGGGCAGGGGTCAGGGCTTTCTGGCCTCGCTGCCCTGGCTGCTTTGACCTGACAAGCTGTGTCTCGCGTGCTTATTTCGCATTCAAGAGAGCGACAGTAATCACCCACGCTTTCAATCTTCAGCACGTTTTTTTATGAAGGTCTGTCTGGACTGCAACGTTAAGATTTCCAAATATAATTCATCATCTGTGACTCTCATGGCAGAGTCATGAACTTGCACAGCTCTGGACAAAAATAGCGCAGTAACTGAAGAATCTTTCCCTCCTCTTTCAACCACTCAGCAATCTAACAGTGAGCCAACATAACCAGTAGTTTACTTCTCAGTAGCACACAACCAGTTCCCAAGCAAGTCATGAAATTACTTGACAAAGGCCAACTACAAGTATATTCAGTTTCAGATCAAGTAAGGGACTGAAAGCACTTCGCAGCATCTCTGAATGATCTCTTTGTAAAAAGAAAAAGCATTTACTATCACTGTTCTGTGTATCTCAACAGCTCTTGACCTATGATGAACTCTCACCTACTTTAAAAGATGTGACACAAGTTACTCAAGTAGAGTGATCTGCGTAATTCTGGCAGAAAACTCCGAATGATTCCCAGTAGTTCCTTGCCTGTGAAATTTCTGAAGTATCATTTCTTTTTCTGCTCCTTCTCAAGAGCTACATGCAGCTGTTCTGAGACTTGCTAAGTGACACACGCACAGGATTAGCAGTGTACCGATGCACCATTCTAACTGCCTGTTCAACCACAACCTTGACGTAGCTGGAGAAAACCACCTCACGGACAAATATCTGGCAAATGTAATCCAGTGAAAAGATGGATAAGGGATGGTCAAAAAAACTCAACAACTGAAAACATTATTTAAATAATGTTCACAGTTCACCAATCTACTCTGTAGCTTAGCAACACTCTTACATTCTTCGTTGATGCTAACCTGGTATTTGGCAGCATCTGCAGAAAAAACACTTATCACCACTTCTGTTAGCTGGAAAACTCTACTCCATTCTAGCAATGACTAAAAGTTACTCAATTATTCATATCTTCATCATCACTCAGCTGCAGCATATTTCAAGATCAAGGCATAAAATTCTGGGTTTGAGCTCTCTCTTCTGTGTACTTGCTTGATTTCAGTTTAAATAACTACCCAAAGTTCCACGGGGAAGAAAATCTTCTGTGATTAGAAAGACAAAACTCTTCCACGTGAAGGACAAAACTTTCTTGGAGGTTGGTCCAAGAACAAAAAAAAAACATTCCTACCAGGCAGCAACCACCATCACCAACTGCAAGTCCAAAGTGCTTTTCTTGCTCTTGCTATCCTACACATCAAAACATTTTTTAAGCTCTTAGTATAAAACAAGATTCTCTTTTGTTAATACTTATTCCCTTGAAGCAGACTGACAGAACACAGTACCTACTGCACGGCTGAAGCACCACCAAACACTACAATGGGGAAGAGATCACTGGACCTCAGCAGAGAGGCAAGATGCCACTCAGTCCACCTTGGTATTACATTTGTCTGCCAACAGTCACCACGCTCCTACTGTCTTCCCTGCTATTACTAATGGAGATTTACCCCTCTTTTTATAACATGCATTTTTCACCATTGTTTCAGAAGAAGGAAACACTAAAAAGCTGGCAATCATCTTCATACATGAATCATTTCTCATCAGCAATACCTTTACTGTGCTTTCTGGATACCTGCTTTAAATTACAGAGACGATGGATTTGAAAGCTGGCCTAATGTAGAAGATAAAGGTTGTATCTTTTTTTTTTCCCCCAGTTCTATTTCCTGTGTTCCATAGCTTGTTAGCCAAAATTTTTTTGAACAGCTCATTGCACTGTATACACTGCAGTCTTCCTACCTCTTAAGGCAGAAATATAACAAAGAACTCCAGTAAATTAGGTATGTATGACCTCCTACGCTTGAACCAGGGCTAACTAACCTTGGAATTTTTTTCCAGATATACTCCTGTCACAACTCTTAAAATAGCTGCCAATAAATACCCTATAAAGGATGTAAGGCTTAGTAGCTCTATAGTTTATCACTATTTTCAATAGCAAAGAAAGAAAGGATTAAATATTTGGGAATACCTCCTAACTTAATTTTATTCAAGAAGAAAGTGCACTACATAGATATTTACAGAGGTGACAAATTGTCATTAAATCAGTATTTTAATCACTGTATGCAGTCTAGTTAAACAAATCAGCAAACACCTTCACCAGTGATTTGGAATTGACACTCTTCTTTTTTTAAGGAAAACAGGGATACTGTTCTTTACTTTACACTGCCTTTAGTATGTAAATTACCTTGACAACACTATTCCATTGTGCAGTACACAGAGATAGATTACTAATTATTTGTTGGAGGAAAATTCTTTTATGTAGTATTTTTTTTCTGTACAAGCATGTAAGATGATTAAAGAGCAATCCTAAGTAGATAGAATAATAGAATCATAGAAATGTTTAGGTTCAAAAATACCTTAAGATCATCAAGGCCATTCCCTCTTATCCTACTGCTTGCTCCCTGGGAGCAGTGAGAGACCTCCACCTGGATACAACCCCCCTTTCAGGTAGTTGTAGAGAGCAATAAAGTCTCACGAGCTTCCTTTTCTCAAGGCTAAATAACCCCAGTTTCCTTCTGCTGCTCATCAGATTTGTGCTCCATCCATCCATCCATCCATCCATCCATCCATCCATCCATCCATCCATCCATTTTTTTATCTAGCAAACAGTACACTCATCCAAGCTATGAGCAGTCAGTTTCTCCAGGAGAAAGCTATGGGAAACAGTGGCAAAGCCATGAGTCATGTCCAGGTAGAAAACATTCACAGCCTTTCGCTCATCCAGCAAATGGATCGCCATGTCATAGGAGATCAGGTTAGATAAACAGGAACCTGCCTTTCATAAACCCATGCTGACTGGGCCTGATCATGCAGTTGTCCTGTACATGCCATGTGATGGCATTCAGGATGATCTGCTCCATGATCTTCCCCAGCACCGAGGTCAAGCTGACAGGCCTTCAGCTCCCCAGACCATCCTTTTGACCCTTCTTGTAGGCAGGCTTCATATTTGCTAAGCTGCAGTCAACTGGGACATCCCCAGTGAGCCAGAGCTTCTGGTAAATGCTTGAAAGCACTTTCTGAACATTTCAGCCAGCTCCCTCATTGCCCTTGGGTGGATCCCCTCCATCCCCATAGACTTGTGGGTGTCTAAGTGGTGTAGCAGGTCACTGAACACTTCCCCTGGGAGTATAGGAACTTCATTTTGGTCCCTGTTCCTGTCTTCCAGCTCAGGGGGCTGGGTACCTGCAGAACAGCAGGATTTTCTTTTAAATACTGAAGCAAAGAAGACATTACATACCACAGCCTTTTCCTTATCCTTTGTCACTATATTTTTGCCACATCCAATAAAGGATGAAGATTGTCCTAAATGCTTCTTTTGTTGCTAATGTATTTATAGAAACTTTTTTTTTTCTTTTACAGCAGTAGCCAGATTAAGTTCTAGCTGGGCTTTGGCCCTTCTTGTTTTCTCCCTTTATAATCTCACAACACTCTTGCCTGCCTCTTCCTCCAAAGTTGATACACTTTCCTTTTTATAACCTGATTTTTTCAAGGTTTTGGATGGGACATTTCAAAAACTTTGAATGTCGCAAAACAACAGGAGAAGCAGAAAGACTTGTTCTATTTTAAAACAGAATAAAAAGATTGCCTGAAGATAAAATTAACTTTTTTTAAAAAGCAGAGTTAACAGTTCAGTTTATTATAAATGATATCTCATAAAAGAAATCCATTTTCGTTTCAAAATGCATTTCTTTGTCCCACCCATTTTAACCTATATGTTAAAAACCCAACGTATCACTATCTTTGTGTGCTTAACTCCATGTGAACTGAACATGAATTTTAAAAGTCCTAAAAATAAATCAATTGGGTTTTCATTTTCATGCAAAATTAAAAAAAATATTAATTTTGTACATGTAAACAATATGTACATGTAACTACTTTAAAAATTCATAAATATATTTATTGTATGTAGCAATAAATAAATACAAAACTACTACAGTAAAAATATTTTTTTTGAAAACCAGATTTACTGTAGACACCACCTTTCCTTGGGAACATTAAGAAAGTAAAAACCTGACGATTAATATCCACGTAAGTGTAGATGTTCAAATCATGAACAAATGGCTGATTCAAGCTGCATGAATAATTCCACTCATTTTCTGTTACCATCACATATACCATGTGTATACCAATGTATACCATTACAGAAATACTCTCTAATAATAATATGATTATAATAGTATAAACCAGCTCCTACAGCCTGTACTGTCATCACTGGCTGCAAATAACAGACACTGACACAATAAAGTAAGCTTCCAGGAAACTGAGTAAAAAATCCTGCCCCCACAGACAACAAGTACCCTTTGACAGAGCTTTGTATGTTTTTCTGGCACCTAGTTTCTACTTGCTGGAACTTGAACAGATGTATTCATGGAGCTTTCCTAAAGTTCACAGATGTAGAGCTGAAATTCTGCAGATCTCTGTACTGAAGTCATCTGGGGAAGCAAGATGACTGTGCTTGAATTTTTCATCTGATTCCTTCCTGACATACAGAAGCACAACGAAAAAAAAAAGTCTGTCTAAACAAGATTTAAAACAAGAAAACAAAGCCCTTTTGGTTTTGATTTTAGTCAGCGTGGTCACTACTCTGATTTTTCTTGAACTAACTACCTGAGTAAAACCACCGCCACTTCCTAAAACAAAGATTTCACTTGAAATTCCAAGCTGGGACCCGCTAATGGAAAAATGGAAATCAATGTTAAAAAAACTTTACCTTCCAAGGATTGGAGCTGTAGGTTGTATTGACCCTGAATATTTAGAATTCAGTGTTATTTGGATGGATGAGGTTAGGAAGATAATTGAGAAGACACTGAAAACTTACTGTGTAACTGTTTAAGTTACAGCATTCAACATTTACAAGCAGGTCTTTCAGCACTATGCGTAAGATGCATTCGTTCACCAGTAACAGAGACATGAAAGGGAATCTCAACAGGTTTAAGCTGACTACTTTGCACTCTAGTTTATTTTAATATAAATGGAATTTTAGCCCTTTGCAGTTCTTTCCCCAAGAAGAAAGAGAACATGTTAAGTGCTTGCACAGCCAGGAGCTCCCTCCTCCCCGTCCTGCAGACAACACACAATGTAACCTCTGAGCTTAACTTTCTGAAACTTTTTTCTTTTCTGAGATGACAATTTAGAAGCTTGCAAGCAATGCGTATAGAATGGCATCATATTTTACCACCTTCTCAGTTTGGAAAGACAAATATTTTCAGGGTAGGCCTGGTTCTTCTGTCTCAGAGAAAAGGGTGCCCAGACTGCAGCTATGTGAGATGATGACTAACAGTTTTATTCTCAGTGAAGTGGTATAAAGAAACAGCTGCCTTGCACTAACCCACCCCAGTTCTTTACCTCTTCACCTTCTATCTCACTTTCAGTTTTTTGCTACCAACAAGCCTTAATCTTTCCAACACTCTCCTTCCTTCCTTAAAAATCACTCCATTGTTTTTCCTAAATCTTTTCTCCAGTCCTTCAATTACTTTTCTCTGCCTGAATCTATTTATGCAAGTGCTGTGTGCATACAGATCATGCATGATCTGTACATCTGATCATGATTTTAAACTAAGACCTTTTGAATAAAAGCAGTAGAAAAGTTTAACAAGTGACAAAGTCAACTGATATTCAAGTCTGTCTCCTCTGTAACTTCAGCACTAGCTGCAACATAATCCTCAAAACCAGAGGATGAATACTAGTTTTCATACGTTAGAAACAACTGCTATTCAGAAAGATGAAAGCAAGTGAGCTTTTCAAAGGTACATTTACACTCACAGACACATCACCCCTCATTCTGTTCCTCAGTGGTTTCATCAACCATACCTGAATGTACATTATGTCAATAAAATTTTACATATATCATTGATTTTGCCTATTACATGCATGCAATGAAAAAGGAACTTAACAAATGGGGGAAGGGGTGACTGAGAAAAGTAATTCTCTTTCCAACCTGAGGAAACTTTAGACAAATTTGCCTTTGATAATCGACTGAACAAGCTGCACTGCAAGCATCAAGGGATGGTGCAGGGATATCTAGCAGGTGCTGCAGTTTATCACAAAACCGTCTAAAATAATTGGAAGTGACAACCAGCACTACCACAAATGATTTATTAGTCTTTCACTCAGCTTTTCAGCTTCCTCAGGGCCAGAATAAATAATTTACCAACTCTGTATCTTCCAATCATTAATTCTTCCCTGTGCATCCAAACTACATTTAACTCTGCTGGGTTCAGTGGAATTAAAAACACAATATGAAGGATTTTTCCCCCCCAAGTATAGTATTATCTGACTTTATCTAAAAGCAAAATTGTCAATCAAAATTTGTATTGGTGATAGAAGGGATTAGAGCAAGCAACTAAAGCTAAGTTACAAAATATCTGCAGAATAAAATGTAAGCTAAACTGAAGAGATATCAACAATGAAATGCTCCCAGGGGGTCAGGCGTGTTCTCCAGATATAAAGTACTGATAGTGTCTGAAGATATTGATGGGCATTGTTTTTCTGATCCATAAACTAACATCAGTTACAGACAAACATCTTACATGTCCCACATGGTAAATGCAGGATGAAAACACGGGATAGAAAACATCCAGAAAATAAATGAAAAAGGAGATGTGAACAAAATGAAAGGATTAAACATGAACAGAATGCTTCTGTTAAAAGGCAATACTTTCTGAGGAAATATGCTAAAGATACAAGATTTACTAATGCCCTTTTGTTCATATCACAAAAAAGGAATTTAAAAAAAAGAGTATTGTACAAGGCAGAATTAGAAAACAGGAGTATAAAATGGCATAAAACCAAAGTACATTTTCAAATTTAAAAGAGAATATATAAGGTACCATATTCCTATTAATTATGTAGAGAAAACATAGAGAAAACAAAATCACACCCTAAATCCATTTTTGATGTAAGATACTCTTCTCTCATTAAATCAGCATCTATGATTAAAACCAAGATCATTTTTGGTACATAATGTATTGCATTGTTAGAGCAGCATCTGTTTGTTGCACAGCAACACATTTTTCAGCTTTAAGAAACTATACTGACATAGAAGAAACAGCCTAGACTTTGAAGATATAAAAATATTTTTACTTCCAAAACCATTTTGTACTAAAGGGGTTAATAACATTAATGTGCTAATATTCTGCATTCCAAGAGGAGGCTTCAAGCTGTTGGAAACATACAGAAGAAGAATTTCATGGTACTAACAGCTTTCTTTCTGTCCTATGGGACTGAGACAACTCAAACTTTAAGTGCTTATAAGAAAAGCTCTGTAAAGCTATGAAGGCTAATCAATAGGGCTTTCACCAAGTGATAATATAGTCTGAAATTAAATAAATTGGCCACAACAAAAATGCCTTACCCTTTTTCTCAACATTAATCTCAATACACAGAAAAGTACAGTATGAATACAAGTCCGAAATAGCTGACATAAAAATATGTTTTCACACTGCTTTTAACAACAGAAAAAAATTTCAGAAACACGGGAAATTTAAGGCAATTTATTTGAAAGCAATTATCCTATGTATTTCTCAAATGTCAATTATTCTTTCTAGTAAGACTGTAGAATTTGTACTCTAATTTTACTCTGTAGTAGGGTATTTCCTTTCTTCATTTAAAATGCAAAATCTTCTGCAACTAACCATGCACAAACTGAACTCAACCTCCCAAAATTTTCAAGAGAATGACACTGTTATAAGGGCTGAGTAATTTCGTCACTATGACAGAGGATGTTCTAAAACAAGCCAAAATATTTTTAAAAATGCAATACTGTAAATTAAGCAAAAGTTGGAGAAGCTAAATCACAGGCAAGGTATTGATATCTATGTTTTCCTCGTAAGCTGGGCCAAAAACACCTTCAAAACCCCTAGGTCTCAGTAGACAGAGGGAAAGTACTCTGGGAAGCCTACCAAAGATAAAAATATGCTTGATCCCAGCATCAGATCATTGAGTCAAACGTCATTTGCCATTGGAGTCCGTTATGGAGATTCATAAGAAAGCACTTACTGTTGTCAAATTAAAAAAAAAAAAATTACAAGGTAAGCTACCTGTTGCTCATGGAGTACAGACATGGATCCTTATAAATGAACAGATCCAGGAAGCTGTTTTGCCATCTAACTTTTGATGCCCAACTAGTTATGGCATGTTTCTTGAACAAGTTAAAGGACTTTTTGACTTGGAGAAAAATGGATTTGGACATCAATTCCCTTAATAAGAGTCCTGAATGCAAGTACACAATGAAGTTTTATTTCTATACAGGTCTATTTACAGATTCATAAAAACCCAAACAAATCCAAACCAAAAAAGCCCCACCACAAAAATCTGTGGCAAGTCTTCACTTACTGAGTCTGGTCATACGCACAGGCGAAAGTGCTCGGAAGTGACAGCTGGTCACAGAAAATAACAGGCTAATCAGAGGCTGAAGTAATTCTGGCAAGAAACAGGATTCAATATTTGATCTTTTTCTGATTAAAATGCAATTATAGCTATTGATATGATTGTACACTCTCAAAATGACCTCTCTCACACAAAAATGATTTAGTAATATTTTAAGTAGACTTTCTTCAAAGGTTACATAAAAAAACTGTCTGAAATTAAAAAATGGGGGTGAGAAGGATCAAGGCCAAGGAGGAGAATAAATCAGCCTAAATATACGCAATTAGAAAGTTTCACTGAAATCTTCACTGCTTCTAGAAGAATACAAAGGAACTGTACAAGAAATTCTCATACACGGTTCTCAGCATATAAGAACTAACTGCATTTCTTCATGCTCCTATCAGTTCTGGGTCTATCTATAGTCAATAATGTCTGCTTTTAAGAAATGTACCTAAGGGAGTACTGGGTAAATTTATATTTGTATTTATCCCGAAAGAAGTATCATGTTGGGAAATGTCAGTTTTGACAAAACATCCTCACCTAAGGCACAGGTTCACAGATTTTCTCAGTCACTCTTGGTGCGATTTTTCACCTCCATCAATCTAGTTTCCTTTCCTCACTTTTTTTTCATCACAGCTATTTGTACATTCTGACAAAACCTTGAGGAAGAAGAAAGAAACACTCAGTTTGGTCTGTATTTACCATTCAGTAAATCTGTCATTTCCACTTTATCAAAAGGAAGTGAGGCAGAGAAGGGCCACAGAGCGTATGTGGTGGTGAGTTAAGGATTGAACTTGTCATCTCCTGATTCCCACAGCAACACTTTCTGAGGTATACAGATCAACAGTGCATCCATCATTACCATTTTGGCAGAAAGCATAGGTTCAACCTCCAAGATTCTCCAGAGCTGCATTTCAACCTGAGCTATCATTAACCTTTTTCTGTCCACTACCACAAAAAAACCAGCAACCTACAGGGTATGAAAGGTAAGCCAAAGTTATGAAACCTGTTGAATACATTTCTGAATAGGGATCTTAAACAACACATTTCCAAGACTGAAACAAATGAGAGAGAATTTTATTTAGGAAAATGCTAAGGAGAGCTCTACGACGTCTGTAAAAACCCATGCAAGCTAATATGTATCGGGTAACTTCTTGATCCAAGTCAAGGTTAAAATCCAGTGTCTGGACTATCCCTAGATGTTGAACTGACCTCTGAGACATCTAACTAATTGTCATAAAGGTTTCAAACCCCCAGAAGATTCTGGGGAAAACAAACACACAACCCAAACCCGAAAAGTTCACTCCCAGGTGTTTCATCAATGAAAGTCAACTACATCAACTTAGAAATAACTCAACAAACAATTGCAAAAATGGCCCATTTTCCCCCTTCTTTAGAAGGAAGCTACTTTTGTGTTATTTCTAGTTTTAATATTCAAGTCACTCAGCTGGTCAGCACAGTCAAACCAGAAATGTGTAAAAGTCTGATTTTCAAGCCAAAAAATTCATTATCACAGCCCAGACATTTGGGTCTATTCTCCTGTAAAGTTTATTTTTCTTTCCACACATAGCAATCATCCTCAACGACTGAAAGAAATGAAAGGAATTGAGATAAGATAGGAAGTGACATTACACAGGGGAGTATGACATTAGCTCAGACTTTAGCTCAGGAGTCAGCACGGTTTGCTGAAAAAGCTTTAAACTAGATTTGAAGAGGGACATAGCCAGACTTGACAGACATGAGGTGTGAGAAGGGAAACCTACAGCAACCACTGAAGTAGCAAAAGGAAGCTTAAGAGAGGATACCGTCAGTGAGTACAATAATCCAAAGCCACAACCACAACACAGGACTATGGGGTGTCCATTTTCACCCCCACTAGGATACTGATGCAATCAAATACTTCCATAAAGTGCTGTACAGCAATGCAAGCAGTATGGGGAACAAACTGGAAGAATTAGACACCTGTATGCAATCACAGGGCTTTGGTTTCAATGGGATTGCAGCCATGTGGTAGGAGAGCTCCTGACTGGAATGTTGTCATGATGGACTACACGCTTTTTAGGAGACACAGACCAGGAAGGCGCTGTGCTGAAGTTGCCCTCTATGTGAGACAACACTTGGAATGCATTCAGCTCTGTCTTGGGATGGATCACGAATGGGTTGAGAGCTTACAGGTTAAGATAAAAGGGCAGACAAGCACAGATGACACTGTTGTGTATGTTTGCTACAACACACCAGGACAAGGACGAGGACGAAGCCTTCTAGAAGCAGCCTCAAAGTTACAGGCTCTGGTTCTTGTGGGGGTCTTAATCTACCCTGGAATGTGCCAGAGAAGCAACACAGTAAAGCACTAACAGTCAGGGAGGTTCCTGGAAAAGCATTGATGACAACTCTGTGAGACAGGTAGTGGAGAATCCGACAAAGAATGGTGTGCTGGCTGCTCGGCCTTATACTAACTAACAGGGAATGCCTTACTGGTGATGGGAAGGTTGGGGGCAGCCTTGGTTTCACTGACAAGACCAGTCCTCAGGAATCTCTGACCCAAGAGACCAGGGTAAAGGAATGTTGGACGGAAGGCTTTCCATTGGTCAAGGAGGATTGGGTTAGAGAACATCTAGGTAAACCTGAAATCCACGAGCCCATGGGCCCTGGCAGGATGCACCTATGAGAGCTGATAAGGCACCTCAGCTAGGCTGCTCACAGTCATCATCTGAAAGTCATGATCAGGAGAGGTGTCTGAAGGCTGAAAGAAAGCAAATGTCACTCTGGTCTTCCAAAAGGGCAAGGAGGAGGACCCAGGGAACTACTGGCCAGTCAGCCTCACCTCGATCCCTGGACAGGTGATGGAGCACCTCATTCTGGAGGCCATCTCAATCCACATGGATGACAAGAAGCTGATCAGGACCAGTCAGCATGGATTCACTGAAGGTAAATCATGCTTAACCAACCTGACCGCCCTCTATAGTGAAACAACTGCCTGGGTGGATGAGGGGAGAGCACTGGGTATTGTCTACCTCGACTTCAGCAAGGTTTTTGGCACTGTCTCTCACAATATCCTCATAGGCAAACTCAGGAAGTGTGGACTGGATGAGACAGCAGTGGGGTGAGTTGAGAATTGGCTGAACCAGAGGGTTGTAAACAGTGGGACAGAGTCCAGGTGGAGGCCTGTCACTACTGGTATTCCCCAAGGTTCAATACTGGGCCCAGTATTGTTTAACTTATTCATCAATGACTTGGATGAAGGGGCAGAAATTCACTGATGACACAAAGGTGGGAGAAGTGGCCGATACCCCAGGGGGCTGTGCAGCCCTCAACAGGCTGGAGAGATGGGCAGAGAAGAACTTTCTGGAATTCAAGACAGGTAAATGCAGGTTCCTGCACCTGGGGAGGAATAACCCCATACAACAGCACAGGCTGGGGGCCAACCTGATGGAAAGCAGCTCTGCAGAGGAGGACGTGGGGGTCCTGGTGGACAGTAAGCTGTCCATGAGTAAGTGCCCAAGAAAGCCAAGGGAATCCTGAGGTGCATTAGAAAAAGCACTGCCAGCAGAGCAAAGGAGGTGATCCTGCCCCTCTACTCAGCCCTGAGGTGAGGACACATCTGGAGGGCTGTGTCCAGTTCTGGGCTCCTCTCAGTAAAAAAACAGACATGGAGCTCCTGGGGTGCATCCAGCAGAATGCAGCAAAGATGATTAAGGGACTGGAGCATTTCTCTAATAAGGAAAGGATGAAAGAGTTGGGCCTCTTCAGCCTCAAGAAGAGATGACTGAGAGCGGACCTCATCAATATATGTAAGTATCTGAAGAGAGGGTGACAAGAGGATGGAGCCAGGCTCTGCTCAATGGTGCTGAGCAATAGGACAAGAGGCAATGGGCAGAAACTGATGCACAGGAAGTTCCACCTGAACATGAGGAAGAATTTCTTTACTGTGCAAGTGACCAGGCACCGAACAGAGAGGTTGTGGAGTCTCCCTCACTGGAGATATTTAAGAACCATCTGGACACAACCCTGTACCATGTGCTCTAGGATGACTCTGCTTGAGCAGGAAGACTGGACCAGATGACCCACTGTGGTCCCTTCCAGCCTGGCTAATTCTGTGATCTGAGTAAAGGAGGTTTATTATTTAGCAGTAGAAGCAGGCCTAGTTCACATTGTCCTCATATTGGAGGATGTCCAGCCCACCCATGAAGTAAGACAGCAATAAGTACATACCAAAACCAGCAAATGCTATGAGCTTTTCTACATTCTGCACAAACAAGCATCACGCAAACCACTTCATTTTGCTATTTCATACAACAAATAAAAGGCACGGTAATTCTGCAGCGAAAAATCACTCTCTATGTAAAGAAATGCCCAGACTTAGGGAGCAACATACTCTTATAATCAGCATAACAAAGGCAGCACAAGAGAAAGCAACTCAACTTCTAATCACGTTTTAGCTAACAGGTTGGTAGACACAACCATATGGAACAAGTAACGCCTCTTATCTGAATGAATGGAATGCACTTCAGCTGTGTGTTTGCTATCCTTAAATTACTAAGATTATGGGCGCACTATCTACTTGAGAACAATGTAATAAAACTAGAACATTGCAACTTCCAAAGCTCAAATACGTTCAAACACGAGGTCTCTAACATGCTTTAACTGTCCTATTCTAAGAACTTCCCAAAGAAAAAAAGAAAATCATTAAAATTCAGTTGTAGTTCTAACAACAATATATTTTAAAAATATAACTGATGGTAAAAGACTGAAAATGACTGAATATCAGAAAATAATCAGTGACAAAAATGAAACCTTGCATCACAGGGCTTATGACAATTCTACTATGCGACCCCTTCCTCCTCCAGTCTTCCTTCCATGTATTTAATCATCTGTTAGCAGAAATTTTTGTGGAATTGGCTGTCAAAAAGAAATAGTGAGGATGATCATGTTTTCACAGAAGCAATGTTAATAATGCATGAGGAAATGCAAAATATTTAGTTGCAATTTTCTGAGCTATTTAGCAAAATATTCACTAATCTTTTGCTTCATATACAGTATTTGGGTAAAAATAAAATCTCTACCCCAAATCCCTTCTACCTAATCAGATAAATTCCTCATACTAATTAAGCAAGTAATTATTCTTTTAACTCACTCCATATATTCTCCCTTTATCCCTTTTGAAAAGGTGCTCTTTCTTCTTACCTTTACCAACCAAATCTCTGAGTGGAACAGTCCATCCCATTTGCAGGACCTGGTCCTCCTTGAGCAGTACCTTGCCAATATCTATTAAAGGAACAACATAGCATGGATCAAGCAATCCAGAGGTTTTCTGAAGTGTATGGACCACAAGTTCATGACACAAATTATTAAGGAGCTGTTGAGGGGAAGACTTTCTGTTGGATCCCATACTTACACACAAGGAAGAACAGACCAGGGATATAAAAGCCGGAGACCACCTTAGCTGCAGTTACCAGAAGATGGTGGAATTCTATATCCTGAGAGGAGGTAAAAAAGCAAAAAGTGGGTTCATAAGTACAGACTTCAGTAGAGGAAACTCTGACCTCTTCAGGGATCTGCTTGGAAGAATCACATGGCAGATGGCTGAAGAGAGAAGGGTAGAGGAAAACTTGTCAGGGATGTCCTCCTTCAACCTTAGGAACGGTACATGCCAAATACCATGAAAATGAGCAAACATGGTAGAAGACCTGAACGGCTGAACAAGCAGCAGCGGGCAGAACTCAAACACAAAAACAAAGCATACAGGAGATGGAGGCAGGGACACGCAAACTGGGGTGAATATTAAGACATTGTCCAAATACGCAGGGACAGGGTCAGGGAAGCCAAAACCCAGCTGAACTTGAACACAGCAAGTGATCTGAAGGGCATCAGGTATATCAGCAAAGGGAAGATCAGGGAATGCATGAGCCTAGGGCTGAAAGGGAACTTCATCACACAAGACAAATAAAGGACAAGATCCTCAATTCCTTCTTTGCCTTGGTTTTTATTGGTGAGACAAACCTTCAGCAATCCCACATCCAGAAAACCAGTGTGAGGTAGAGCAGGATCAAGTTTGGGAATATTGAAACAAACTGTACATAGTATTTGTACAAAATATACAGAAGATGAACACAAGTGTATGGGGCCCTGAAGGGATGGATTCATGGGTGCTAAAGGAACTGCTTAATCTCACATCAAGGCCACTCACAGCAATATGTGAAGGGGAGTAGAGATCACAGCAGGGTCTCAAGGATCAAATGAAATGCCACCACTCTCTTGAAGAATAGCACAAATGAGGATCCATGGAATTACAAGCTGGTCAGCATCACATCAACCAGCAAAAAGAATTACACCATGTGCCACACTACAGGCTGACGGGCAAGGATCTGCAGAGCTTTGCAGAAAAGAACCTAGGTATTGTAGTGGACGCCATGCTGAACATGAGCCAACAATGAGTACTCACAGCAAAAGAGGCCAAGACCATTAGGAAGCGTTTTACTACAAGGTCAAGGGAGGTGATTCTTCCTCTTTTGGCAGCACTGGTGATATCCTTCTGGAGTACTCAATACAGTTTTGGGCTCCCCAGTATAAGAAAGACAGGGACTTGCTGCAGTGCACTCAGCAGAGGGTCTGAAAGGTGATTAGGGGTTTGAAGCATATGACATATAAGCAGATACTGAGAGAGTTGGGACTGTTCAGCCCATAGAAGAGAATGCTCATGGGCTTTTATCTATTTCTAGACATTTCTGATGGGAAGGAGTGCAGAAAATTGAGCCTAATTAATTTAAGTGGCAAACAGTCAACAGACGAAAGTTAAGGGATACAAATACAAGGAAAGTAATTTAAAAATATGAAGAACTTCTTTTACTTGTAGGATAATCAAAGACTGGAACAGGTTGTCCAGAGCAGTTGTGGAGTCTCCACAACTCCAGCTTTGCAGATATTCAAAACCCAACCAGACAATCTCCTGAAGAACCTGCTCTAGCTGACCCTGCACTGAGATGAGAGGTTGCACTAGATGATCTCTGATGGAGTCTTCTGACCTTAAATATTATGTGAATCTGTAATTCGATTTATGGGAAAGCATAAATGGTTTTGCTCAAGTTATTTGTATTCAACAGATATTTATACATCACTAGTGTTAAAAATATATATACACATCTTCAAATATTGTCATGCACATTATTTTTCTGTTGTTTTTTGAGACTCTGAAAGCAGAATGTGAACAAAACACTGTACTTGATAGCATGATCTTAATTAAATAATCGCACAAAAATATTTCTTTGACAACAAAATATATATATTCACACACATTGACGTATATCTTGAATTTAACCAGAGCATGAGTTTTGAATATAGAGGGTTTGCACATTCATTCATGTTTGTACCAGAACAGCAGAAGAACTGGAAAGAAAACTTTTGTAGGGAAAAATTTAGGTAAAGGTTGAAAACCAAAGGCTTACAAGATGGAATGGAGGTGTATATGAGAAAAATTGCAAGATAAAATTTGAATTCCTGTACTCCGGATGTCAACTAAGCCTTATAAATTACGCATTTATTTTTACCTTAATACAGCTTTGGAACACTGAAGAAACAATGCATCACAGGGAACTTATTTAAGAAAAGCCCTAGCATATTGAGCCAAACAGCTCATTTTTTTTCTGACAATACAGGCTTTGTTTCTGCATTCATTTTTCTGGTGTCTGAGAGTTTTTAAAACATTGTTGTATTTCCTGAAGAAGACCAGCAACAGTAGAAATGTGAAAATTAAAAGTAGCCAAACACATTACAATTTGCACTCCTGCTGTTGCAAAATAACAGAGAGAGAAACCTTAGAGACAGTAAGCTATTACTACCAGTACATTTCATGTACCTGGCAGCAATACTGTTCTCACCATTCCTAAGCATTGGGTCTGAGTATTGCTTCATGACCCTTCAACTGTCTTTTTTTCACTCCTTCCTTGAACTAGTACTAATGTAGTCAGATCAGAAAGTTAATAAAGATGGAAACTAACATAGCAAAAGAATGCCTGGATGCACAAGCAGCAGACTGCACATAAAAGTGATGAAAACACACGCTGGGGAAAGGGACTTAGCAAGGCTACCTTCTTCAGTACCTGTAGTGGTTCTCCCAAAGAGTCATCATGATTATGCTTCAGTTTATACTGCAGAGTAGTATTTATTCAAATAATAACTAACCTAGCTGTTCCATAACAAAGGTAGCTGAAAAAGCACTTCATATTGATCCAGAAAGGATAAAATGCTCATGTTATCCATATCATTTGCATTTTCAGCGAAAGCAGTATTTAGTCACTCAGTAGTAGCCAGAGTATTTTTTTTTAATTCACTTGCCCATGTAAACTGAAATCGCCAAAGGAATTTTAATGCCGCAAACTGAAAGTAAGGTGCACAGTCTCTCCTAAAAGAGAAATGTGCAAAGAACCAAGAACCTCTGGCTTACTTTAAGATTTGAATGTTTTGCAGGGGAAAAAACCCAAACAAACAAGAAAACCACTAATTGTTTGCGTTGTTCTACTTTTTAAAAAATTAGCCTTTCTAAAAGATTTTCCATCATTTCCATTAGCAACAACTGTGAAAGCTGAGCTGCGTCTCCTCCAAAATCACAGACTTACACTTTATTGGTTTGCCTTTAGCTATTTAGCAATATTGCCTTCCTGAGGTCAGCTTAATCCCATAATTAACAGTTTTATATCATTAATAGCCCTTTCTTCTGATTTAGAGCATTTTGCCACACAATCTTTTCATATTGTTGGTGCACAGAGAAAAATATCTACCTTTTTGCTTATGAATTTTTCTCAGCTCCACTCTGTCCCAAGCCACCACCAACAGATTCACCTTGATTCTCTTAAGTTCAATGACTGTAATGAACTCAGTTCAAGATCAGGATTCTTTGTCCATAAAGACCATTGGTCAGACTGAGATTTCCTTTGTAAAGTAAATCTCATTTACTCTTTTTCTACAGTGCTGACATACACCTTAAAGCAAGACAACCAGAACAGTCCTACAGTCAGAATTATCCACTAATATTAAAAAATCACCGCTTTAAATTTACAGAAAGAAGTCAGAAAAGAAAAAGGGAAAAGATCTTTCAAAAAACAGCTGTAGCATGTAAAAGAAATTAGCCTGAATGACTGTAGGCAAAACAGCAGCAATAGGCTTTGAAGAAATCTGGCTTGGGTCACTGAAAAGAAAACAGAGGCAGATGCTAGGCTGCCTAGCCCAGGTCACTGCAGGAGGAACAACAGCTGGTTATGGGAGTCTTGCCCGGGACCCAGAGTTGGTGCTTGATTTTGCTGTGCAATTATTCAATACTTCCTTGATGATTTTAGTATAGGAGAAAAACTGAAAACAAGATGGATTTTTTTTTTTTTTTGGTGGAGCTATGACAAATTGAACCATTTATTTAGTAACAATACTCCTGTGTACATCAAACAAAAGAGTTTAAGTGTGCACTGGCTACACGGATCTACCTCTGAAATATAAGTAAGAGGTTTTTGAAGTGCTCTACCAAGTTATCAATATTTTAACAGCTCTCTTAAAAGCTGTTTCGTAATAGTTCAGATACTTTCAAGGCTCTATATTCACTCCATATTAACTGTAGTATATTTTAAGACATTTTATTTTCATATTCAAACAGGGGTCAGGAGAGTGTCCTTTGATCATTGTATCCACAATCACTTTTAGCTGAGAGTTAAAAAATTCCTTTTTATAACCCACCAATCAACATTCAACTCAACTTCAGGGAGTTGTTCATCCACCCAAGGCTTTTATTAAAACCTCTACCATTGTAATTTCTGGATTATGTTACAGAAAACTGAACTCACATTACACATCCTGGTAAGCAGAAGAGTTTTTAAAGTGAATTTTTCCATGATTGCCCAGCTCCCCATTTCATGACTCATGCATTCCTTCCAATCATATTATTCATCACTCCTTTTCATGAAGACAAGAAATTATAAATGATTACCATCTTGATTCGTCTGAGCACAGAAAAAAGTATCTTTAGAATCAATGGACAACTCTACTCAATAGATCAGCTAGTTATTCAAAATATGTTTCACTAAAAATGCAGAATATGCCTTCAGATGTGCCCATAGTTTTACTAATTGTTCCAAGAATGTATAGCATGCACATGTATACAGTAAAGGCTCTCTCTAAGAAAGAGTCTGAAGAATAGTACTTTTTTAAGGTGATTAAAGATAAAAAAAAGTTGGGGTTTTTTTGAGGTTGTTACCAAAATAAACTTCTCAATTCCAAGTTATTTTGACATTCACTCCCAGGTAGTACAGGTATTTACTAAGAACAAGTAAGTAGGCATAGCAAGGCAAATAAAACTCTTCAGAAATTGTGAAAGAAAATGTTAAGAAAATTTTCTTTTGAACCAACTAAAAAAAAAGATAGCCTAGACACACGAGGGCAAGGAGTTTCCTAGCAGAGAAACAAAAACAAACGGTATAGAAAATGAACTGTATAGAAACAGAAAAAAGTGAAATAAGTAAATGGAAAAGTTTAAATCATAGGAATTTCATGCTGAAGCTTACTATACAAAAGTTAAGTTTTGTAGTACTAATCTAAACCCTTTTGTATGAAATGTTGGAAGTGAGATAAATATGTTTAAGTGGCACTGTTCCAGATGCCTTGGATCTTTTAAAACTCTGGTCAACTGAAACATGGCACTAACTACACACATACCCTGATACATAGAAACATGAGAATTAATAAAAACAACAGTCAAAAAAGGGAGAACAACAAAGCTCTTCACACTTAATATTTTTGCAACTACTATACAGGAAGTTTTTAATGTTTGCTTATCCTCACAACAGAGTAAGGAACGTTAAATCCAGCTATAACCGTATGTCAAATGCAAGAGCCTAGGATAAAGAAATAGCCTAAAATTAACGTTTATTAAATATAATGCTGTGGAGAATATATCCATCATCTTCAGTGCTACTATCACCTTGTCATAAGTTACACTTGAATGTTTACAAGATCAGAATTTCAGCTGAGAGGAAAAACCTGTTTCAATAAAGTCACCATACTAGGCACAGCCTTCTTCACTGAACTTCTTGACTCTTCACTGCATCGCTAGTAAGATATTAGAGGCTCATTCTCGTAGGCATCTTAACATATATGGTAAGATATTATACCTAGACATGGCAGGACAAGGTATGCTGGTGGTATTCTACAAGCATGCTAACTTCATGCAAATAAGGGTAAGTTACGCTAGAAAAACTGATTTTTATCTTCTCTCGGCACTGGAGACAGAATGAACAAGACTAAGATATTCTGACTACCACCACACTGCTAGTAAGTTGCATCCAAGGTAGATGTGTCTTGGCAGTATAGGCAAACTCGCAAAGTGCTCCTCATCTAGACGTGACCAAATTCATTAAAACATATTTCAATAAGAAACAGAATCAGCAAAAACATTCTGGATTTGAGGCTGATAAACTCAACAAGCTATGTTTCTCAAGTTGCTAGTCATCTTTTAGGTGCTAATCATTTCCCACAGTTAACATAAATAAGAAAAAACTCCAGGAAATATTGCTAAAGTTTATATAATATTCACTACCATTACTGAAATATAACTAGTTACTGTAGTTCTCATGAAGATTTATTTCACTGCCTGCAAAATAGGAGGCATTTCCTCTCCAGGAAAGGTCACCAGAATACGTGGACAGATTACGTCAGGCAACTTTATGAATATCATATAGAAGAAGTGAAAAGGAGAGCTACTGTAAAACCAAAAGTATTAGATTGCAGTTTAGACTATGAACATCTGAGAAGCCATGTTTTGCACAAAAATACAAAACAATGATAGTGCAAACAGAACAATTCGCAATTTACAATGTGAATGTTTAATTATGCAGACATGCCTTTTAAAGTTCTTTCAGATAAAAAGGTAACATCTTTCATACAGTGAAAAGTATGTAAATAAATGCACAAATACTGTTGTAAGGAGGTAGATATTTTGATAATATAATAGAAGATTCAACTCTGTCGTTGCTTTCAGATGTCCAACACAAAAGACCTTGTGCTCTTAATAATCTACTGTTGCTACCAACATTAAGCCTAGAAATTCCTATCATCATAATATTGCTTACTACAGTTACACCACTTCTCTCAAATTCACATCTTCCTACAGCTGCAGTCTCCCTATGGGATCCTTAGTGCAAGTCAGGAACAACTGCTTATTCCTTTTGGACCATGCTGTAGAGTGCAATCATGGACCGGGCCGGGTAATGTCTTGCTGGTTGTACCTATTTCCTCTTTCCAGGCAGTGCAGCAAAGATTTTTCCGTGAAACACACAGAATTTCTACTAGCTTGAGGCTTCTTGTTTTGATAGATTTTTTTAGCCAAGGTCTTACTAAGATCCGTATTTCATGTGAATTTATATTTTAAATAATGTTTGCAACGTATCTTTTTAAAATATCAGACTTTCATCAATGTCAGCTCTGATCAATCCTACATCCCTTAACACAGACTTCCAAAATGCACTGCAAAGCAGCTACCCTATAAAATGAAACAGAACTTGAATATTCATTTTACAAAGCCAACGCATGTGCTTGGTCACAAATACTGGATTATTTCTCTAGTATTTCCTTCTTTTTAAACTTGTAAAGTTTGATTTGAGAGAGTGCTGATCCCTATTCTGTGAAGCAAGCTAGCGTCATTAGGATGACAAAATCAAGTCTTATTGTGGCAAGAAGAAACAACATTTAGTGTCAACAACACACTGCTATTGATTTGAACTCCTCCTTGCCTCACGGGTGAAATAACAAGCTCCTACACACAGACTCTCTAAGCATACCAATAGAGGAAAGAGGCAAGAAAAATACTAAAAATGGCTGTATTAAAGATACAACAGGAAATATGTGACTCATGAGATGCAAATTCTTTTATCTGTATGAAACAAATTGAAGAAGAGCTTAATATGGCTTCTGCAATTTCTATGGAGTTAGATTAGAACAGAAATATACCTACCAATAATATACCAGATTTAGGCTTCCCAACCAGTATCTCCTAACTGTTCAACACTCTCTGTGAAACAAGTCAGCTTCATTTCCATTATCTAATACTTACTAATCATTTTTCTAAAATGTCGCCTTATTTTAGCATCCTGGTTCACCATTTCAGCAGAAATGATCCTTTAACAATACTGGTAGGATCTCATTAAAGCAGAGGTAAGAAACTGTCAACACAGCCAGGTTGACTCTTTTCCTATTTCTGAACATACTCTAATTCAAAGAAAAAAAAAAAGTATCTTTCTTTTTAAAAGATACAAAAAAAAATAAACCCATGGTCATGCAACATCAATATAAATACCACTTTGCAGTGCCCTGGTTTTTGCTGCAATAGAATTCATTTTCTTCCTTAGTAGCTGGTACAGAGCTGTGTTCTAGGTTTAGGATAGGATGAGAATAATGTTGATAACACACTGATGTTTCTGTTGTTGTTAAGTAGTGCTTAGTCTAAGACTTAGTCTAAGTCAAAGGACTTTCCAATGTCTCGTGCTCTGCCAATGTGCACAAGAAGCTCAGAGGGAGCACAGCCAGAGCAGCTGATCCAAACTGGCCAAAGGGATATTCCCTGCCACAGAATATCATGCCCCGTATATAAACTGGGGGGAGTTGACCAGAAAGGGCCGATCACTGTTCAAGGACAGGGACAAGCTAGGTGTCAGTCAGCACGTGGTGAGCAATTTAATTTTTTTTTAATTGTTTTTCTTGGGTTTTATTCCTCCTCTCTTTTTGTTTTCTCTCTTCTCATTACTATTATTATTATATTTTACTTTATTTCAACTTTTATTTCAAAATCCCATGGGTTTTACCTTTTTCCAATTCTCCTCCCCATCCTATCACAGCAGAGAGGGGAGTGAGTGAGGGGCTACAAAGTACTTGGTTGCCAGCTGGGTTAAACCACAACACACATCAATAGTTCTTTTTCTAGAACTTAAAGCTATGTATTTAAGCAAATTTGCAAACTAAAAAATGTAGTGAGATGAAATACTACTTGTGTTGTCTAACTGCACCCAAAATTTAAGCTAATTTCAAACACTCTTGTAGCATCAATTTAGCATGCTAGAATTCCATAGCCTATCTCTTAAAACACGAACAAAGTAATATACAAAGCATAAAAAATTATTTCAAGATAACTTCCTTTTTAAAAATACAGAAGTATCAGGAACAAAGCTATTTTCATACCACATCCAGAAAATGGATGAGGTGTGAAAGAAATCTCTTGTTTAATGTGACCTTTGGCTGTACTTCCACTTGTCATCATTATGAAGTAGCTACTCTCAGTGCCAACACATAAGCTGCGTTATATTATCCCATAACAGTAGTAGCACGTCTTTCAGGGAGCGTTTCATACTTCAAGAAATTGGTGGCAGAATGCACTGACAGCACTTACCTTTGTAGCTGCTTATAATAGGTCTTATTCAACAGTAAGACCTCATTTACAAAAGGAAATAAGAGTGTACTAAATTTCAGAGAGCATATCGCATAAACTAGGATGTGTTGAGGAACTCCCTTGGAGTTCTCAGCTTCAGTGAAAACATTCAAATAAGGAGAAATGTAAATTTCAGATTGGAACTCTGCCCCAAATAATAATATTCAGAGCTTTGTTACTGTGCACAGACCAAAAATACTGCATCATTAAGATCTGCAACATACTTGACTTTTCTTAATGCATGTAATTAAGAAAATATTTCTGGAAAGCAAATGAATTTGAAATTCAAGTAAGATTAATAGAACAAATACGACAAATTTACGTTTTATACAACGGTAGCAAGCTGCAGAATAAAAATCAGTAGCTATCATTATCTAAAGCTGTTCATCTAACACCATAGAGAGAAAAACTATTGATACATACTGTACACACATTTTTATCCATGTATATAAATCAAAGGAAACAGCTTCCTTTAAGGCAAGCATATGAAGATACTAAAGCAAGATACGAATTAAATATTCATACATTCAATATTTCAAAATAAGGAATTTGGATATACACATGCATAATTTAAGTTCTATAGTGAAACCTGTCTACAGAGGCCATTTCTACTGTATTTCAACAGCATTGAAACTTGAAATGTACAATACAACCTTTCCACGCTGTGCTAAAACTTTAAAGTATATAGTAATTCATTTCAAGCACTAAACATAGAATAAAGGCCACATTATGCGCACGGCACTTCTGCAGAGGAACTGCTGCTTTGCCCTATTCATTACAGCTCTGAAACAGGGCTGTCAGTCCCACAAGGTGGTTTCGGACTGCCCAAGGTACTCAGCAGGAACTGAGGCCAAACAGGCAACTTCAGGAACAAGGCGGCTCACCGGCCCTGAATAGCCCATCAGTCAAAATTGACTCCAAGTCAAATTCTGATCCCAGGCACCAATTTTAAACTCTGTTGAGATGGTGCTCACACATAAAGTGTGAAATTGGCCCCTTACATTACTCTTACACATTGACTCAAGCCTCTGTGGAGTAAAGATGATATTTCAGACCTTCATGATTGGCAGAGGAAAGGAACACAAAAACAGGTTGCACACTATGTTTGCACTAGGAATGATTCTTTGTGATCACAGAACCTGAAAGTAGTTCACGTACAATAACACAGACATGTTAAATTTGAAGAGCTTATAAATACCTATGCATGCAAAAAACTCTGTGGGGGGGAAAAAAGTCCCACTATGCACCTTCCTCCCCGCAACACATATCTTCTTCTGCATGTGTCTAAAGATACCACCATTCCTCCCCGTGTACTTAAAACCTTGCCACTAAAAAAGAACCCTCTAGATGGGTTATTAATGTGAATATTTTGTTTTCTTATTAAAAGTTAAATGTATTAGTTCAAATATCAAGTCTCATTTTAAAAACATTCATTTCACTGGGACAAAAATATCTCAAGTTAACTTGAAGAATAATTAAAGAGTACTTATTAAGGGGAAATAAAACTACTCTATTTCTACACAGTTTAAAGTAAACATTTATCTTTGCCCCTTAAAGGTCACTCATTTGATCTTGACACACCTATGGAATCATAGAAGCAAAAGCTAAATAAGTAGAAAAGTGGTATTAAGCAATATAAAACTAAACAAAATTAGTATCTACATGGTAAATTACTTCATTGAAAACCATCTATGGATTCTGCAAAGAATATACTTTTGCCTTAGAGCTAGTACTTTAATTTTCAAGAACCAAGAAAAAAAAATCAAAACTAGTCAGTAACAATGCAGCGTCGAAAAGCAATAAACTCAAAATTAAGTTATAAATAATTTAAAGCATGTCATGAAGATGTATTAATAATTCATCAGATAAATAATTTACTAAATAATCAAATAAATAAATAATGAAATACATAAATAAATCAGCAAATAAATAATTCTGCAAAATAACCTAAACAATAAGTCACTAAAACAAATGACAAACCTACAAAACTACAATGATTTTCTAAATTCTGATAGTTTTAAATAAACAAATGTATATAAACTAGATCAATCTTTGGTGGATAGAGAAATATTTTTCACTGCTATTGGTGAATTCCTGATTACACTGCACAAGGATACAATTTTAGATTTTACAAGAGTGCAGTTTTCCCCTTGTAAATTATTAACACCATTCCTACAATACATCCTGCTCTGTATTTTACATGTAATCCCTTCATGTAGTTCATTTTTACCCCCAAAAATGAAAATCTCTTTACAACATTCTTAATTCACACATTTCTTTTTTTTTTCCTGGGTGCAGTACTTACAACACTGCAATAGCCTTCTTGGTGGTTCTCTTATTGTCTTCTGCAAACCTTCAGAAGTTTTGCTGCAGGGGAAAAACAAGTAGAATAACCTTAATTATTACAGATGGTATCTCGTTCATTAGCAGATGACAACATTTTATTTGAAAGCACAAGAAAAGCTGTTTTATAATTCTACAAAGCAACTTAATGTGAAACAACCATTACAGTTTGCAGACTACCGAAAGTTTTTAGAAGTCTTTGGTGGAACGAGTTCAAGCAGACTGAGGCCTGTTTCTTGTATTTAAGCTGACACACAATCTGTGCAAACTGGCACTAATTCAGATGTAAAGACAAACCACGAGAAGGACAAAATACTTGGCTGACATCTAATGTTATCCTTGATTTTGGAAGTTCATAGTCCTTGAAAGAATACAGCGAGATCATTTAATATCCACTGTCTAAGTACGCTTACAATTTAATTAGAATACTGCACTCCAAAGCAACACTGGTACCACAAAGGTCAAAATCCACTCTTCTCCCCAGTCAATTTTCAGTCTCCATTTATTTTAATGAATAATATTGACAGTCACCATAGCTTTCTTCAAAGTGGTATTCTGTAAATATAGCAGTTGAAGAAATGTGCCACAAGTGTAATCGTGTTACCAGATTTCATCCGTTCAGTCAAAAAGGTTTATTTGCTTTCTTCTATAACACACATTTCATACAGGAAAGAGCAAGACAGTTTACAAACCATGCTACTGACATGGATTTGTTATCTCTGTACTGGACTGTAAAAAGGAAGGGATACATCAAACCTGAGGTTATATATTGTATACATGCACGGTTTTTTGCTACTTGTTTCAAAGGGGGTCAGTGTGCAGTGTTGTTTCTGCAAGAAACATCTCAAATTGCTGATGGTGCTACTGTATTTCAGCATTTAAAAGCATAAAGGATAATTTACTCTTAAAACTACCTGGGCACACTATATTTAACAAGTCTCAAATTCTCTTTAGGGATTATAATAAGAAAACACTTTGCTTAATCATAAATTTTATATTTATCTTGGCTAAACACCCTCCTTTGGATAGACTGCCATGTTTTGTCAAGAAAAATCAACACAGTGGAAATGAAGTACTTGTTCTGTTGTGTGGTCATTCAAAAGAGTATGTAGAAGTAATGTAAATGTGCACCAGCACTGCTGATAATTTCACGCTCTCATACACTCATTTCAATTTGCTTTAAAAAGGACTATTCCTCCTGGCTAAATATAGTCATCATGAAAAAGCATACCTCCCCTTTGAGCTAATAACACTGCAAGCCCCAAGACACAACACTACAAAAACTTCTATATTTGAAGGAACATGAAGCACTTTCTTCTCACAGTATGTGTTTCTGAAGTGGGACAAATGAGACTGTTTTTTTTATTAAGGTATTCTCATTTAGTGTACAGATTTCTGTTTGAAAATGACAATTCATTCCCACACCACATCTCTGAATCCCATCCACCCCCAAAACAAATCATATATATACCAAATGCTTCTTTTTGAAAGCAATGGGTCTTTGCAAAAGCAGCCTATACTTTCACGCATTAAAAGATTTTGAGGATTGCTGGGACATACAATGGCTCTGGAGTTTCTGGAATCAGACCTTCTATAGGAAGAACCATTTAGTCATGGAGCATTCATCTGCAGCTTTGGAGCCTCTGGTAGCAAAGTGATTTTTCACCAATGAGTTACAGTAGAGCTAAAACTGTAATTACAGCTACTGACGTCTTAAACCCAGGTTTTTTTCTTCCTTTTAAAATTTACTTATTTTTTAATTACTTTCATGTTTAACTGGGGCTTCCAATCTATGGTTACAGAACTCACCTCCTCAGACAACTACTTCTGTCTAAGCTGGAGGGTCATAATTCCCTGCTCAAATAAGACATGTAAATCATTTAAAGAAGGACACAAACCAACAAATGACCTGGGATACTGCCACCTTTATCCCACTTGCAATCATATGCAAATTCCATTCTATACAAGAGACAAAGACAGAAACTGAACTTGATTCCCTTCCCCTCTTCTGCCAGCTGGTCCTTTTCCCCCCACCTCAAACATTGCATAGATGCCTTACACCACAGATCATGAGGAAAACTTGTCGACAGAAGACTAAGGGCACTGACGTTCCGGTGTACTTCACAGAGAAGAACAGCAAAAATCAAGTAATCGTGTGCGCTCTCTATTCTGCCCAATCTGGGAAGCTGTGCTACAATAGGGAGGCTCCCTTGCTGGCACTCGTTAATTTGGGTGATAATTTAAGAAACTGGATTGTATCCCCTACCTAAGAAAAATTTTCAAATATTTACAACAGCAAAATTATAAATAAGGCTCACAGTAAAAGGACTGAGCAAGAAGCTATTCCATTCTCTACCTTTTGATATTGCCATCACCAGAAAGTTTCTAAGTTTGAAGGTACAAATCAGACCAAAAGAAACCACATACTGCTGCTTCCTTCCTATGGGAACTCATGAATATAGGAAACAGGGAAATTTTAGAAAGAGATTACCACGTAATATCAAAATTTAGGATTTTGTTTTTAATTCTTAGAAGTAAACACAGGGAGAAAGAGAAAGGCTGGACGGACCTGCTTAACCAAATTATAGTTAATGTAAGGTACTGACCACTATATTCTGACCCACTTTTCAAAGATTCTTGGAATTGTTCTAAGTTACACAAAATATTTTGCATTATCAATGAAAAAGATAGATAAAAGAAACCTACAATCAATTATTATATTTGGGAACTTAAATATGCATAAATCTTTCAAGATCAGAAGATTCATTCTTCTGCCACAATTCCCTCCCTCTATTTATTACACAAATTAAAGGTTAACTGTTTGGTCCACATCACATAGAAAGATACTTTTGTGACACAGTACGGTACTTCATAAAAATTTTTAATGTATCTGATTTTTTAATCATAAAAAGTAAAAAAGTGTTTGTTATACATGTTGGTAAGTCTAACTAAAAACTTTAAAAGCAACAGAGTCCTACAATGTTATAGGATAATTTTGAGTATGTTCTTCGCAAAAATTTGCGGTGTTTCTGAATAGCTTTTTAACCAGCTTCTTCCAATTGTCTCTAAGGTAAAAATCAATTTTAAAATATTATAACATAGCAAAATGTTAAATCCCAGACTACTGAATCAACTCCTATCAATGCAAGACATAGCTCATTTGACTGTTATGACCCACGTTTCCTAGTCGATTTTTAGATAAAAACAAGCAGATTACCAGCAAAGGTTTATCTCAAATTCCCACATGTACAGCATGCCACATTAAATATATGCAAATCAACCTCTTTCTCCTCTAGTTTTTTTGAGCTGACAACTCATATGACCCGAAGCCATGGTTAACGACTACAATTATTTGACTTTCATATTTATACAATCAGTTATCAGATATGCATGTTAATTGATTTTAACAGATAGTTTTGTATTCTAATGATCAACAGTAAGTGTACATTTTACCAACCTCTTGATTTATAAGAAAATAAAACTTATATCAGTTTTCAAAATTAACCCTTCATTGTATTGATTTGCAGTATTCAATGGGAACTTCTCAATAATATGTTAACCTAGAAGTACTCCAAACTAAGTGACCTTAACTTTGGTAGCAAAATTTAATTTTCCAATTACAGACACTCTTCTATTGTGTTTAAAATTTATTTAAACAATGCACTGTCAATTTAATGGAAATGATGAAACACAATTTATACTTAAATGGACTGGGCAAACAAGTAGTTTGCATTTATTTAATATACACATTTTGCTAATTAAAAGTTCATTTCTCTTTTTCAAAGAACCTTAATCACGCACTCCTGGATTTTAATAAGCCCTCAGATGTCACATATATGACAGAGGACAACACTACATTTAAGATCCTTATTTTTTAGTAATATGCTTAAGGCCAAAGGGTTCCTCTGTTGTCATCACTACAAATATTAACTGAATTGGTTACACTTTTTTTTTCCATGGCTGAAAATTTAATCTTTGCAATTCAATTTTTATTTTGGATGCCCAATTTATTGAAGCATAAAATACAAAATTACAAATTGCATACATTTTCATGCGAAGAATTGACTATTTTCTAAGATTATACAATGTGCAATCATTATCTTCTACAATTAATGTTGTTCTTCTTTAAGTCTATTCATATAAAAGAGTGGATATTGTATTTTACTCTCAAAAAGATCACATCACGTCTTGTTCTATACAAGGGCTCTCCCAATTTAGGCCTTAATTGCTGTTGTACTAAAGGATCATGCACCAATTTTGGTAAAGCAAGAGCTGCTGGATCCCTTTCTCAGCATATTTTAATACCAATATAGGTATTTTAATTTCTGCAAAATGCAGAATCTTTCTATTTTTTATAAATAACTGAATGAGGTGCAGAGTTATTCAGCTTTTATCCAGGTGAGCTTTGTACACTTCAAGTTCTGCAACTATTCTCTTTTTGTCTGGTAGCTCCAATTAATTTCAAGTGAGATTTATCCACTATGAGATTCTGAGACATTCTCCACAACCAAAAGAGACATCAGCACACTCATGTTTACACAATGATTACTCAAGTTCCTGTAATGGACCAGGGACAGAATAAACTCAAAGTCACATTCCCACAACCATGAATAAGCACCTTAACCCCTAAAACACTCTTTAATGGACTTCTCTGGTTTTTAAAAAGTCTTGATTTCACACTGAACATAATGAGAAAGGTAGTGAATATATGATGGGATTCTGTTGCTTACTTAATAGCCATTTTCCTTAAACTAAGGTCTGGCAACATGACAAATACTGATAAAGCAAATAAGTTCTCTTCAATCTTTCCCTTATTGGGAAACAACTTCTTGGTCTTCAAAAGATCTTGATTTAATCCTGAACATAACGAGAAAGTCTGCAGGTCTGCAGAAAGAGGTCTGTTGAAAGAGGAAATACATTCCACTCTAATCACTAACCCCACTGAACACCATGGGTACCAATGCAGAAAGAACCTGGTTTCTTTTCTACAGTTCAGTGCTATGAGTTAACCACCTTGAAGACTGACTGTAAGGTTTATACTTTTGTAGCCAAGGCAGACATTAAGATATATGGAAAGGTGAAGTAAAGATCCTACACTTATACGTGAAAATAGTGGGAAATATAAGACAAATATGCTAATTGAATCTACATCTATATTTTACATGTAAATATCTAATAAACTTAGAAAACAGATATCATTCCTAGTTTCTAAAAATGTTTAATATCCCCACTTCTCTTTAAACTTGACCGTTAAAAATGACAAACTTGGTTATGTCAGCTATGAAGCAAAACAAGTAAAATTTAACGACTGCATTACGTATGGGCTGATTGAGCTAAAGAAGTCCTACTCTGACTCATAAATATGGCACATTCATTTACATCACAATAAACGGCGTTACATCAAGCTGCCAATCAGTCACTAGTGGGGTTCTGCAGGGCTCCATTTTAGGCCAGTGCTCTTCAGTGTCTTCATAAATTATTTGGATGCAGGACTCAAAGGTATACTAGGCTTGCTGACAACACTAAACTGGGAGGAGCTGTTGACTCCTTTGATAGCAGAGAGGTCTTGCAGAATGGTCTTGGCAAATTAAAGGGCCAGGTAATCACCAGCTGTACGACAACTTTCAAGGGCAAATGCTGGATTCTGCAGCTGGGACAGGGCAACCCTGGATGAATGGACAGACTGGGGAATGAGAGGCTGGACAGCAGCCCTGTGGAAAAGGACTGGGGGTCCTGGTCAGTGGTGAATTGAATATGAATCAGCAGTGCCCTGGCAGCCAGGAGGGTCAACCGTGTCCCAGGGTGCATCAGGCACAGCATCGCCAGCCGGGCAAGGGAGGGGATTGCCCCACTCTGCTCTGCAGTTGGGTGGCCTCACCTTGAATAACGTGTGCAGTTTTGGGCACCACAATATAAGAAAGATATAAAGCTATTAGCGCACACAGGAGGGCCACAAGGATGATGCAGGGTCTAGAGTAGAAGGCATACAAAGAGCGGCTGAGGTCACTCGGTCTGTTCAGCCTGGAGGAGACTGAAGGGAGACCTCACTGCAGTTACAACTTCCTCGAGAGGGGAAGAGGAGGGGCAGGCACTGATCTCTTCTCTGTGGTGATCAGTCACAGGACCTAAGGGAACGGCCTGAAATTGTGCCAGGGGAAGTTTAGATTGGATATTTGAAAAAGGTTCTTCACCCAGAGGATGGGTGGGCACTGGAACAGGCTCCCCAGGGAAGTGGTCACAGCACTAAGCCCGACAGAGTTCAAGAAGCATTTGGACAATGCTCTTAGGTACATGGTGTGACTCCTGTGAAGGGCTGGGAGTTGGACTCGATGATCCCTGTGGATCCCTTCCAACTCAGGATATTCTATGATTCTATGATTCATTTAAGTTAGAATTTATATAAACCTTTTCACAAGATGCCTGAACCGAGACTGAAGTAGAAACAAAAGAAAATACTGTTTACTACTCACTATTTTTTAAAAGTATGTTAATTGCTCATCTTGAAGATTGATGATTAGAAGTAGCATATGATTAACAATACTCACTGTATTTACCAAAACCTGAGAGGAAACAAAAAGTAGAAAGCAATTGGTGATACTTTCTGATGACAACTTTTATGAGAAGAACTGCAACTATAGTGAATTCCACAGTTAAAGGTTAAATTAAGGCTATGTGTAGAAAGAAGACCAATAAAACACATTCTGGGAAATGAGAAAATAGTGTACCTAAAAATGTCCCATTCTAAGACAAACATTTTGAGTTCAGAGATAGCAAGCCACCATCCAGACGCTATGGCCAGTTTGGATCACTGAGACTATTAAAGGGATCATGACAGGGACAACTGAGTGAAAAAACATCCTGAAGTTCAGTATGAGTGGTGTAGTATCCAACAGCCTATGCATAATCTTAGTCACAAAAATGAAGCTGAATCCATGAAATATAAAAAACCACTTACTATACTACCCCTGTTGCACAGTAACGTGTCCTCTGGTACTATTTCACACAAGAGAAGTAAACATGGAAATGGGTACATTTAATACAACTAGGTAGGCAAGTTTAGTTACCTGCATCCACACGTGGTCAGATTTGATCAGATATGACCAAAAATCATCAGGGATAAGGGTCTTTCACTGTCCTCAATGTAGAAAGTATAATCTTTAGGATGTTTATTTAACTTCATACTGAAAACATTTAATTACTTTGCAACTCACTGTATAACACCAACAAAGAAAAAATATATTATCAATCAGCTGGATCAGTTCTGTACAGCCATATGAACTCCAGCAAAGGTACAAGGCATGGAAGGAAAAATATCAACAAATGGGAAGAGAGGGAGGACAAAAGATAATATCAATCATTTTGCTAACAAACTTATCTAAGTTCAGGTTATCTAAATGTGATAAAAATCACATTCATAAAAACTCCAAGTGTCCATTTGTGAAACAGAAAAAGTTACACCACTTCCAAGATGTTTTATTTCTACCAACACCTGCACTCCATAAATGTCACTCTATTTTATCATGGCGACTGAATTTCAATGGACTTGCTAACATTAAGAAATGAGATTAATAAAAATGGCATTGTTTTGCTTGCATAAAACCAGCCCACTACTTGGATGCTGCCTGTCTATAACAAAGTGGTACATGAATACTGCATAAGTGGCCAAATGCCTCCTCTGACATGAAGACTCCTTTGGAGACTCCCAATGCCACCGTTAGAACTACGGCCTGTCACATCCAAATGAACAAAACATAGAAACTTCACTGCTAAGCAAAATGAAAGGCTGAACAGTTTCTCTTAGAGCAAGTAACTATTTTACACAGAATCATCAAGTTAACCGAATGCAAACCACAGCAGAAAACGGCTGCAAATCTCAATCCTGTTAGTGGATAGATGAATTTAGGGAAGAGGATGTAAGTATCATCAATGTAGGGCAAAATTGCTGGGTTTTATTTTAAACATGCTAAACTCAAAATTTTAACTTAAACATTTAAGAGTGATTTTAGTCTGTAAGTTTTACGCCACCTGAAACTGGTGATCCAAATGTCTATAATAGTGCATTTGAAATGCTGAGTTATATTAATCTCATACTAACTATAGCAGTTCAATTTCAACAAATTTCTCAGGGTTTTTGCATATCGCTGAATAAATGACTCTGGAATTAGCTTACTTTTCTTGGAGGCATTATAAGAGATTATTTCTTAGTCTCCTCCTCTTTGATTTAGTACACATCTTCAGATAATTTATTAATGTTTTGGATATCTCATTCATCATCTATTATTACTGGTGTCATAAATTAGAGGAATGGAACAAAGCACTGGACTATACACTTTTTCCATATTCATCAATAAAATAGCTACCTCTGCTAGCAAACACTCTATAAAGGAGTTGGTTTATCCACTAAGATGAGATCAGGAGCAGTTTTTTAACTCAAATCCCAAAACAGATTAGATTTATAGTGTAAGAGGCTCTTAATGAAATAAAAATCAAGGCTTCACTTTAAAATATAAAAGGGTAGGAATATCTGGTCTGCAAAACACAAAAGCAAATGTCAGACATTGCTATGTCCTCTAAAATACTCAGATGAATTAAAAGGCTGATAAATGCCAGTTTTACCTGGAAAAAATAGATTAATTGTTAAAAATGCTGTAATTTTGTCAGCATACTATGAAACAGTAAAGTGAAGGAAAAATTCAACCAACAGAAATGTAAATGTCAACATTTAAATCAGTGGTAATATTGCCTAAGAAGTCAAGTTGCCTGAACTGTGGTAAGTAGGAAAAATGAAATCCCTTGCCTTTTCTTTTTTGCTTTTTCTTTTTTCCTTTTTTTTTTTTTTTTAACAATTTAAATACAAAGGACATTGGAAAATACAATTGTGAAAATTTCATAATATTTACAGGATAATAGATATTAGTGGGAATCCTATAGGTAATAAATTACATAGCAGTATACTATTCTATATAAAGTACCAGAAAAGACACAGAATTAACGTTATTATGAAAACATTAACTATTGACTTAACAAGGTCATTCTGCATTATTTGACATATTTGAATTAAATCTAAATATCCAAAAAATCAGTTTTTGTTGTTTTATGTAGAGACTGTTGATATATTTTGAACACATTCACTGTTTACATTCCTTTAACTAAAAGTAAATCTCTCATTAAGACAAATTAATATTTTGCATCATGTAACAATACTGCGCTCACCTCTTTTCTAACTGTTCATTGAAAATATTTAAGCCAGGCTTAGGACCCCATTAATGGAATGAAATACAGAGTTTAAGTTCTTATAATAGAAGAGAACTCCAAATGTTAGATTGGAATCGGATAAAATGCTTCCAATAGCAACTATTTATCTAATTCCTACAGGGGAAGAAATTCTTTCTTCTTTAGGCATTATAGATTAGATAATTCAAGCTCTAATATGACCTGAAAACAACAAAATAAAATTTTCCAACCAAATTAAAAGTTTCTTATTGTGCCACCTCTATTTCAGGACCCTCATTATTTTCCTTATAGAACCTTCACTATCTATAGCGACTGATGATTAATAAAACATGCTTGTACCAGTGCATTTTAAAGTTAATTCAACTCAACACATAGTTACACTCTCCTACAGTTACAACTAACAGTGGAACAGAAAATTAACTACATGAGCTGCACATTTTGTTAGTCTCCAGTTTGATCAATTTGGCAATGATTGTACCTCTTATTCAATCTATAAAGGCAGTTTGCAATCAAAAAGAATCTTATCATTGCATGACGAAAGTAAGTCATACCCTCTTTGTACTAAGGTGCACTTGGTTTGAGGACTTACATAAAGCAGAGAAGCCAATCCCTTCTCTGATTGAGAGCAGCTATTTGCACTCTCTTATCTCTGCCTCACTTCAGATAAAAATGCACATTGTCAGGGAAATGCTGAAAATTATTCTTCTCTCTCACAATTACAATATTCACCCATTGGTAGGTCCCCTGAATTCCATTTTTAGCCTTGGTGAATTTCTAAATTCTACAATGGGAAACTTTATTAGACAAGAGACTATAAGCGTGTCATAACCAAAATGTCCAGCACCAATCTAGAAGTAACAGGTACAGGATAATTCTTTGGTGAAAAAGGACTTCATTGAACCTGGTCTCCCATGACCAATGGAATTGCTCTAGCAACTGAGGGAGTAGTCAAAAAAAAATGCAGTGTAGTCAATGGCAACATTCCCTCATGCGAGAGTTTCCTTGACTTAGTGTTTTCAAATTATCTGAGATTTTTTCCCTTCTCGTCTTTTTGTTCACTGAGTGAAAAACTTATGTCTGCACGGAATTCTTAACAGAACCTCAAAACAAGGAACAGACATGGTTAATTTACTTCAGACCAACTTCAGCATGTAACATTGGGATGCCTGGAAGAAGGTTTTTCTTTTCCTCACCCCAAAGAGATTACTTCCTTATCTAAAACTTTACAACTAAATCCCAATGAAGGGTAACTTTATTATTTTCCAGATAAATAAGCAGGTAACCTGTTCTATATTCTGAATACACAATTTCACCTGTTGGTGATAGATTTTAACATTACTTAATGACTGTATAAAAGTACTGAAAAATCATGGAAAGAATCCTTTAGCTCATCCAAGATGGAATTTGGAATACAAGAGTCAAATTTCCTTAAATAATTATGCCAACATAACCTTCCTTTAACTCTTGCTACCTAATTCTCATAACTTTCAGGTCTGCTGAAAATGTCATCAATGAAGAATAAGCTGCATGGTGAATAGACAGCAACCAGCCAGCAAGAAGTAGACAAAAATAACATTTCTTTGGTTAGAACACAGAATAAAAATTAAAATCAATGGAATCTTGAATTCAATAATTTTGTCTTTTTAGATTTATTTTTATTGAAGGTTCTGCAAGACCCAAAGTCCTGTCTTCTTTTTAACATCAGATATCCAGAAGGCTTCAGATATCTATTCAGATACCTGCTAGATAGGAGCAGTACTTGTAAATGTTGACTCTTAACTTGGTTTTAAGGGACATCACTGTTACATTCTCTAATCAGAGAAATTACATGAAATTTAAACCTTTGCTTCTCAGCAGCACCATATCCTCTAAATTGTACTTGTACAATTGAGTACCTATTTTCAGACAGACATGTTCTTAAGCGAAATATATTAGAACATTAATTTGTGTAGTTGATCAGAAGTGGTGGTCCTGCAAATATCTAACATATTTACCACTGGCACGAAAGGCCAAGCAGGACATTTGAAATCCTGTTACCACAAAGTAGTGCTTAAATGCAAGAGAGCTGGGAAGATGGTATTCTGAAGCAAGCAGACAGGTAGCAGTGGAGGGCCAAAGCTGACACTATCAGGACCAAAGGCAAACCCGTCCACAGGGGGCTGTCCGATTAATTTCCTCAATTCAATTATTACCACTAGTGAAGAAGTTTACTATAGCTACATGATTTAACAACTGTTAAACCAGCATTGCTAAATCCAGAACCCACTAAAAACATACTACAAATTGTCGCAAAGAAATAGGGCTTGTTTACTCCTCATTACAGTGTCAGTGAGTCAAAGAATTGATCTTAAACAACAAAAGCCTGACAGACGAAAATGCTGCCAGCTCTGTCAGACTCCTGGAAGAGAAAGTCAAGGCTCAAATGATTGCGTTGATCTTTAACTGAAACTGTAAAACAAGTCAGTTTCTTCAAAGCCAAACATAACACTGAAGCCAACAATAAGGAATGTTTTAGTCTTTTCCACACAATGAATTTTTTGATGTCATGAGCTCTGGAAGTTTTTAATCACACTAAAAAAGCATCAGCAAGGCAAATGTATATGACCCGGGCCCATAAGCAACCACAGGACTGGTTTTCCTGACTAATCTTGTTTTTCCTTCTCTTGCCTAAATTCCAGTATCAATACTTCTTAATAATAGATACTCTCAAATTTTTAACCAGGTTTTAACCCATGTTTTCTTTTCTTTCACTATGAAAACCTGAACAACAATTCATACTTGCTCACTGACTAAACTCCAAAGTATCTGTATTTTGTTAGTCACATGGAAATTGGAGTGCTACCCACAAGACTTCAAAATAAAACAGTTGACTGACACAGATCAGAATCAAAAATTCATCCCATTTAAAGACTAACAGCCTTAAGACACATGATTTTATGCTTTAAATTTAAAAAAAGGTAATTTAAAATCCCGTATTTACTGTTCTGAAGTTATTCTTAGTTATCCTTCCTGAACTCCTGATTCTGAGTATGACCACCCATATCTTACATGTCTTCCCATTCCTTTTTTAAAAAGTCTACATTCACTAAATCCCTCTCAATGTATGTTCCAGCGTAATTTTATAGTATATTTACAAGATTTCTGCTGCTAGTCATTAAAAATCAGATTCATCAATGTTTATTTTCTAATTTTAGACATGAATTTATTTGAAGTAGAATTTTAACCCATACAAAGGAAACTAATTTTTACATACTGCAGACATCATAACCCCCAGAGAAGAGTAACAGTAGAAATTAAGTTAATGACTAGAATCAAAAACACTGGACAGACAATAGTTTCATTTAACCAATTGCTGCACAATCTCTTCTTCCCACCTCTCACCTCCAGTAAATTTATCTTGATTATAACTATATTGGTCAGTTCAAGTTTGTTTAGCTGCAGGTCTTTCCACCACTGACATCAACAGTGAAGTCACTCAGGACTTACAAGTACAAATCAATTTTGTCTTCCTGGAATAAATCTTAAGCATCCAGAAGCTCAGGACCCCGATATTTGACTTCAGGAACTAAGTGCTTAGTAGGCATCTGGAAAGCAATGAATTACTTCACTTAGCCATACCAGCACTTTATTATCCATTTTACGTAAGAATTCATAATGATAACAAGCGTTATTGCTTGGCATGGAGCAAAACCATGCAGGCAACCAACAGATATTTCCTCTGACCCCTGTCAGATCACTTAATTTTGGTAACAGAGACAAATGCCTTCAGAACAGCAGAGCAAGACAACAGAATTCCTCTAAAACGGAAGAAGAGAATATATGCTGGGAAGAAGTGAAAAAGGTTTTAAAAATAATTCACTAAAGTAATTCTCTATACCACCAGTAAAGCTGTTTTCACTAATGTACAGCATGTTACATAATACTTTATAGTAAATAACTTCATGACATCATACGCTTGCCAGAAAGATGCATAGGCTGCCTATCCAGAATGCTTGTCATTACAAACATCCATTTCATTTTAACAGAATAGAATTGTTCAGGTTGGAAAAGACCTTTAAGATCATCAAATCCAACCATTAACACTGCCAAGCCTACCACGTCCCCAAGTGCCACATCCACAAATCTTTTAAATACCTCCAGGGATGGTGACCCAACCATTTCCCTGAGCAGCCTATTTCAATGTTTGACAAATCTTTTGGTAAAAGAAATTTTTCCTAATACCCAATCTAAACCTTCTCCAGCACATCTTGAGGGCATGTCCTCTTGTCCTGTTACTTGTTATCTGGAGAAGAGACTAACCCCCACCTGCACACAACCTCCTTTCAGGTAGCTGTAGAGAACAATAAATTTCCCCTGAGCCTCCTTTTCTCGAGGCTAAACACCCCCAGCTCTCTCAGCCACTCCTCACGCACTCCAGATCCTTCACCAGCTTCACTGTCCTTCTCTGGACTTACTCCAGACCTCAATGTGCTTCTTGTACACAGGATTTGAGGTGTGGCCTCACCAGTGCCCCGCACAAGGGGACAATCACTGTCCTGGTCCTGCTGGCCACGCTACTCCTGAAACAGGTCAGGCTGCCATTGGCCTTTTTGGCCACCTGGGCTCACTCCCTGGCTCATGTTCAGTGGCTGTCAATCAGCATCTCCAGGTCCTTTTCTGCTGGGCAGCTTTCCAGGCACTCTGCCCCAGCCTGTGGCACTGCCTGGGGTAGAGGTGACTCAAGTACAGGACTTGGCACTTAGCCTTGTTGAACCTCAGACCACTAGGCATCAACCCATCCACCCAGCCTGTCCAGATCCTTCTGTAGAGGCTTCCTACCCTCCAACAGATCAACACGCCCGCTCAACATGGCGTCAGCTGCAAATTTACTGAGGGTGCACTCCATCCCCTCATCCACACCCTTGATAAATGTATTCAACAGGGCTTGTTCCAGTACTAAGCTCTGGGGACACCACTGTGATCTGTCACCAGCTGGAAGTAACTCCATTCACCACCACTCCCTGGGCCTGCCAGACAGCCCGTTTTTACCCAAAGAAGCACATGCCTATCCAAGCCAGGAACAGCCATTTTCTCCAGGAGAATGCTAAGGGAAACAATGGCAAAGGCATTACTAGGTAAGGTAAGGTCTAGGTAAACAACACACACAGCCTTTCCCTCATCCACTAAGCAGGTCACCTTGTCATAAAGAGAGATTGGTTTGGTCAAATAGGACTTGCCTTTCATAAACCCATGATCATGAGGTTGTCCTGTACACATCATGTGATGGCATTCAAGATGAATGCCTTAAATTTACACTTTTTAACCTTAAATTTACACACACAATGCAAACAATACTTACTATAAAAAGAAAATAGCTTATCTAGTGAAATCAGTTAAAATTCAAAATCTAAACACAAAGCCAAGTCAACGATAAACAGCGGGAACAATGCCCATGTAATTTTTGTATCTTGTATTTACCAATCTTCTGTACTTTTACTAATGCAAAATATAGCAACTTAGAAAATGTAGAGTGAAGTTAACATTTTTTATTATGAGGGATTATCTTCAGGATCAAAAGAGTTACACTCTGAATAAAAAATTCACGAGATCTTAAAAAAAAAAAAAGTCTGCTGCATCTCCATCTACTAGTCATATGACAAGATGATGTCAAGCTTACATCAGTCAAGGATTACCAAGATAGCTGTGTGTTTAATTATTAGTTGGTAACCACTCAAGGCCCTAGTAATTCATTCATTGTCCTTCATTCCACATGCTGAACTAGAGATTCCTTGAATAAAAATTCCCAATTCACTGACTGTAATCCTGATCAAGTAAGATGTAGAAGTAAAACTAAGATACAAAGTTCTTAATAAATGCAGGTCTAATTTACTTTTACTCCTGTGAATTTCAAACCTGTTGTGCTGTCACGGTCCAAATCTAAGAATGAACCATTTCATTAGCTGTAATACAGAACCAGCTGCCATAACATTGTCTTCATCCACAAATCAGTCACTGAGGTTAGCAATGCCTAACAAGCAGACTTTAGTTTAGAGTCACACAGCAACAGAATAATCTGAGTTGGAATGGACCCACATGGATCACTGAGTCCAACTCCTGGCCCTGCACAGGACATGCCAAGAATCACACCATGTGCCTGAGCGCATTGTCCAAACACTTCCTGAACTCTGTCAGGCTGGTGCTGTGACCACTTCCCTGGGTAGCCTGTTTCAGTGCTCAACCACCCTCTGTGTGAAGAACCTTTCCCTGATAATAAATACAGTCCAGCTACAGGACTGTAGGAAATTCCTGATGACCAGCAGTACCAGCATAGGGAAAGAAAGCCCATGTGGTGAACAGAACAGTCATTCTTGGCTTTTCTTCCCATGTATGTACCTTTCAATGCTGTTCTAGGAATGGCAGCAGTTTTCTGGCCTGAATACTCCAGACACCTTCTTAAGATCAAGATTCATCGAAAGCAAAGAGATAGTTTGCTTATAATAGCATGCATATAGATAAGGTTTACTTATCTGATATAGAATTCTAAAATGCTTATATGTATGCACAGAACCTCTTACACTGACTAAATATTGAAAATCTCCCAGCAGCACCTACTATGGCTTTATGAAAGAGATGTAAATGAAAAAATAAACAATGCCTTTTTTTATTTTGGTTCTCTAGAGAATTAAGAGAACAGGCAGTACTCAAAACACATTTCATGAACTGTCATAACCAAGACAGACTGACTGACATAAGATCCACCACAGCTGAATGGTCAAAGATGCGTAACAAAATGTATGACTATTTCAGTTAATGAACGAAAAAAGTTTTTCTTAGTCAGTAATACATTACCAATTGGCCTTATACCAGCCTTACTGAACATTAAAGTGTGTGACAATCAGGTGTATAATGAAAAAATCAAAGTGAAAATACAATTCTGCTTTGGGTAGAACACAATCAGGGGACATCCAACTGAACAAAACGAAAGTGATTGTTCTAAGCCATGCTGAGTCTAAGACTTCCACTGTGCACAGTCAGTAGACTGGGACTAAATTCAGATATATCTATTCCCACCTAGTACAGTATTGGGGTTGATTTGCTTATACTTGGTGACAGACATTTCCTTTTAGATTTCCTGCCAAATGTCACTTGGTGGGATCACAATGTGTACAATGGGGCAGACACTGAGGAGCCTCTTGTGGGTACCAACAACTTGTCCTATTTCTGCAGAAAGGCATTTCAAATTAAGGTTTAAATGGGCAGAGGGAAACAAAAATTCAGCTTTAATCTCGACTCATCATTGTCATTCCCTCTAGACCTAGAGCCATTCCACCATCAAGATGCAGCTGCATCACTAACAAGGGGCAGGTACTCAACTCAGTGCTCGATCTTTTCAATTTGAGAGGTCACAAAGCAATTCTCCTCAAGAGAACAGGTCAGCTTAGGAGACGGGGAGTTTGCAGGTTTATTTGTTTATTTTTTTTCTTTTATCACAGTATTAATAAAATAACTAGTCTTTCAAGAACTGTAGTAATTTATACATGCCCATGGATGCAGTAATGCCTAGCAGGGTTCAGGGTAGTCAGATGATATGTGACCAGCTGTCATAAGCAACAGAGGTTACAGCAGGGTGTTGAACTTTGAGCTCTTGCTCTAAGACAGTCCACAGCTAGAGCTCAGAGAGGAAGATATGAAAGTAAATGTCCAGTGTGGAAGAGAAACCTTCCCTCACATATGCAAGATGACAGATAGCACTTAGATTTTTTTCATTTGTTTACCTGTATATGCAATTAGAAAGTCTGCTTGCATTTCATTTTCATTTCACTGTTATCTTTTACCTGTGACTTCAAGTCACTGTATCACAACGGTGGCACAGACTTTGAGAGGAATTGACAGTTTCTGAGGCCTCAGCTTCAGAAAAAGGCGAATGTCACATGAAAGTAAAAATACTTTGAAACATTCTGTTAAGTTAGTTAGAAACTACACAAATGTATCTCAAGTTACAGGGAAGAGGTTAGTATATCAAGAGGGACTACATGGAAAGTCACAGTATCCAGTGGATGCTATAAACAGACATAGCAATGAATCATGACAAACCCATTACTAGCTACTAAAACAAAATTCTGGAATTGACACTTGTTTCAGTTCCTTCAAAACTAGCAAAATGAACAAGAATAAAATTGGCATGGCCATAACATTTCACCAAGCAAAATTCGTAACGGTAGACAGGACTTAGTCTCAAGTGAAATGTCAGTTAATTCATTGCTGTCAGTTCAGGATACATTGCAATGATGAAATCACTGCAAAATGTAACTCAGGACTTTGAAAGATAAATTCTTTCACGTTGAAAAAATGAAACTGCTACCCAACCTTCACTTACTCTGAAGTTAACCTGAATAATAATTTTGCGAGTTGTCTGGTCAGAGTGAGTAAGAAACATTAGCTGAAATACCATATTAGCAATTTGGAGACCTGTTGGCAACTTGAGTATTTTTTTTTTTTTTAGATGAAAAAGTGTAGATGGTATACTGAGCATATCAGAAAGAGTGTCAGCTTCATGTCATGTACTGCTACAGATATATTTTTTTCTAAAGTAAATTGAATGTTTGAGACAAATGAGAAATCCTTGACCACTTTTTCCTCTCAGTATCAAATACATCTTTGTCACCACTTTTATCACTCAGGTTCAAAATGAGATCTACATCAGCTCCTCTTCATCTTCCAATATATTCAGATCTCATCTGAAACTTTGTAGTTGTTCTTGTTGTTTTGCGTAAGACCTATATATATATGAGTCAACCTGCCTATACATCAAAAATTCTCATTTACCCCACTTTCTCATGAGATTCAACTTGCCTCCCAGTCAATCCATGCAGTGCACAGTTTCTAAAATGCTCATCTCACTGGTTGCCAAAGTTTTCAATAACTGTAAAGACAGTCATCTTGAATGATCAAGCCTCTCATCAGCAATTTTACATTATCCTTCTTGTTTGCATCTTTATCACTGCATACCATGATACAATATTGGAAGACAACGTGAGTAAAAACCCTTGTAGAAGCCTGTTTTTCACTACTACTACAAATGCAGTGAGCCAGTACAATCTACTTCAATACCTAATGCTGTATCTTTACTGGTAGTGTATTTGTTCTTCCTTGCCCACATTTCTTTTCTAGTGAGCAGTTATGTGGTGCTTAGCTGCCTACTGTGGTTAAACCACAACATCACCCTACAATTATTTCTGTTGCAGCTGCATCTCCTCACGGCTTGAAAACACAGAAGCAGGGGAGCTTGGCATGCACAAAAATCAGACAAACAAAATGTTGAGACATTCTCTGTAAAACAACAAAACAAAAAATAGTAATGGCCAGTTCAAGACACACTTTCCGTGTTGTTGGTTTTATTACATGTTTCCAGAAGGTGGAATCTTAGAAGAATGCTAGCTTATTTCATGCTTAGGAAAGTCCGCAGCTGCAAGCATTAGGGCAAAGTAAAACTGCATCAGGAAACAGGGATCTAAGATATGCTCAATGCTCTTTGCTAAAAAAAAGGAAAAAAAAAAGGAAAAGAGGACTATCAGACTATTCAATGCCTGTTAATAAGCTTTCTACTGAAGGTTTTCCTCTTATACCCACTGGTTTAAGTCCTTGTCATCCACTTTCTATCTACGCATTGTTCTTTCTCAAGCTCATATGGCTTGACCTAGGCTGATCCATTACATGTGGAAAAGGACAGTATGCATCTGAAGCTTTTGAGCATAACAGAAAATGGAAGATTACCCCAAGTATTACTGAAAGCTAATTCAAAACTCTGGCAAAAGACTGACTATCTGTATTAGGAGGTATCTAACATGCTTAGGGACTTAATGATAATTAACAGCAGCTCTACAAGACTAAGCACTCCAGTCAACACACAAAAATTATAGCATGAGTCTAACAAAAGACTTTTATACCAATCTGGGTAAGCTGTTACAAGTAGTAAAATGATGTTCACTCAGCCCACATTTGCCCTCTTCTCAGATAAAATTACTCACAGTGGAAATTATAACCATGACTGATCATACACTATTACGGTAAATTAACGTAAAAATCTAGTCTCCCCCAACAGCAATGAAACATCAACAGTTCTAACACTCTAATTCCTGGCATATGTCAGTTTTGAATAGTTGAATATTGACTTATAGGTAGAACTATGCATTTTTCATCTAATATACAAGAATTTAGACAGCTTATTTAAAAATTGCTAAAGACCAGAACAAAAATGTTTGACATAACGAAAAACAAGTTAGGACTTTCTCCAATCACTGAGACTTCAGGGTGCACAGGAGTACTATTAAAATAACATAGCATCTCAGCAGGATTTGCAACAGCTGACAGTGCCACTTGTTCATTCTGTATGTGTATCTCAATCCATTCCAGTTGTGCAAAAAGTCAAAGTGGAGCTCTGTGTCCAGTGACAGCAGCTGCTACTGTCCTTTGCTCCTCTCCACTCAGTTTTGTAAGGACTGAACCTTGTGATAAATTGATTCTGAATTTGTGGGTAAAGACAGTACGACTGCACCAAACAGATGTCTGATATCATCATCATCTATAGTTATTAAGAATTAACATTAACTTCTATCTTTCCAATATGCGTTTTCATTTCTTCTCAGGTACTTAACTCCCCACACTTCACCCCAAAGAATGTTCTTAATGCTCAAGATAAAAGTCATAAGAGACAAAAGACTGGGCAGCTTTTCCATCTCTGCACACTGAAGTTTGACACTCTATCTTGAAGGTGTGTCAAATCAGCCATCAACTTCAGTGGACAAAGGTGGGAACCAAAAGCACTCAGCAAGCTGCTTGGATCAATACACATTTCTGAAAAATGTGTAGTATGAAAGGTGCCACAAGCAGCTGGCAATCAGCTGAAAATGCAGCAAGCACATCCTGCCTTATACATTTCTCATTCCATCTATCCCTTAAACCTCTTTCCAATTCCCTGACTTGCAGTGGAGCCTCAACTGTTACCTTGCACCTAAATCAAGCAGTCTGCAAATCAAGACTCTTGGGAAGTGAAACAAATAAGAGGTGGGACTACAGCACAAATCCAAAAAATCAAAATAGCCTTCTACCAGGCAAAACTGACCCTGACTACAGAAGGTAATCTTGTGAGAAAGGTACCAAGTGTACAGTATTTATACTGCCTTACAGTTTTTTTCACAAATCTATATAGGAACCAATTTTTAGTTTGAAAAGAGAACTGCCTGAAACAAACTTACTTAAAGTAATACACCAAGTACTGATATAAAATTTCAAAGGACATTTCACAATGATGAAATTTGTGAAGTAAATTCACAAACAAAAGGTGAAATTTACCCTCATTCATAAAACATCTTCATTTAGTTCTAACTGGCTGCTACCTTTGCAAAGTACACTTGAAAAAAAATTCAACAAGTCCTAACTGTAATGCACACACTTCAACAATCTAAAATTACAGTTTTTTTATTCCTTTGGTTTTATTTGTCAAGGCACCAACTTCTGACTGAATGCTTTAAAGGTGTTTCATGCACAAGGAACATATACCACTCTTATATGAGTGGAAGAAACCTTTCCACTGACTGGGACATATATTTCCTCTTATTACAGGAAATCAGCAACTTCCTGCCTCTTGCACTTTCTTCTACTTGCACTCACTCACTGTTCTGTCACTCAGCCACAAAAATTAAACTCACAGATTTTTTCATACTTGAAAATAAAAGAATATCTTCAAAATTATCTGCTACATATTTTCATGAAGCAGTAAAACCGGCAGGAACAACCAGTGTGAGTTTTACGTACAAATGTGAATCTACAGTGAAAATCAACAGAGCTCAGATCTTTGTGCCATTAGCCTAGACTGCCCAATGCATTGTACATAAAGGTTATGGGGTATAATGAACTTTAAAAGGTATTGTCATAAGCAGCACCAGGTTTAGTCTGAAAAAAACAAACTGTATAGATATATATATATATATAAGAATTGCCCAGTTACACATTTGAATTTATCAGCTTTCCCCAAAATGTGTGTATTTATTAGCATCAAAGGCCAAAGTATAAGTGATGTGAATTCAAAATAAGTCAGGCCCAAAGGAGGAGAAACACTATGCTACTGACTCATGAAAAACAAGGAGGGCCCCCACTTGTTTTTTTTTAAGTATGTGGTGCCAACAAAAGTAACAGGCTGTATATTCTGCAGGTGCCCAAGTCACTGTTCTGAAAGCATAGTTAAGTTTTACAGGAAGCAGGACACGCAAAACAAACATGCGTATCAGCAGAGAGCCACTCGTCTCACTGAAGAAATTAATAACGCCGTTATCATTCCCAGCACAATCATCAAATAACTTACCAGACATACATTCAGAGAAGTATACTAAATGTTTACTTCCATTTTCATTAGCATTAGTACTACTCGCCTTGTATCAAAGAAACCCAGAACTGGTTTGGGCTGGAAGGGATCTTAAGGATCATCTAGTTCCAACCCCTCCTGCCCTGAGCATGGACACCTTTCACTAGACCAGGCTGCTCAGGGCCCCATCCAGCCCGATGTGGAATATATCCATGATGGGAACACCCACAACTTCTCTAGGCAACATGCTCCAGTGCCTCACCACCCTCACAGAAGAGAATTTCTTCCTAATATCTAATCTAAAGCTACCGTATTGCAGTCTGAATCCATCACCCCTTGTCCCATTCACTGCATGCCCTTGTAAAAAAATCCCTCTCCAGCTTTCTTGTAGGCCCCTTTAGGTCCTGGAAGGCTGCTCGAAGGTCTCCCTGGTGTGTACTCTTCTCCAGGCTGAACAGCCCCAACTCTCTCAGTCTGTCTTCACAGGAGAGGTGCTCTGTCTCTCTGGGTCATCTTCATGGTCCTCCGCTGAACCCGCTCAGGTCAGAGTTAAATCTTGCTCAGAGCAGATATAGCAGGTTCTCTATTATGTCTACTCTTTCACTCTACTTTTTTTACATTGCTTACTATTTAACATGTTTAAATTATTTTTCGTTTCTCCCATTTAACCAATGCATTTAAATTTTAAGATTTATTCAATATTTACAATGCACTCCTGTATTAGCAGTGATGAGATAGTATAAAATCTGGGTTTACTAAATCTTTCCCTTTGAGTTGTTGTTTGGCCTTGAGTAAGTCACTTTCCTCTCACTGAAAATTATTAATGCTATTTTCATTTACAGATGAAAGGCTCTACAAAACTACTAAACATTAATCATGAATAACCCAGATAAAGTTTAGTTAATAACAAGGTACAAGAAATCAAAGTATCAACTTGACACTGGATCCTCTTATTCAGTTTCATATTGCAAGCAAGCATGCTGATATAAGCATGATAATGAAATAAACATGAAACATACCACCCAAGGCTTGAAAGTCTCTAGTTTTAAACGAGGTCCAACTTACATGGGAAAGGTCAGTGGGAACACTGACAAAAACTTTTAAAGCAGAGATGATAAAGAAAACCAGTAACTTTTAAAGAGAATAATATTAATTTTGAAGGAGAATCTGTTGGGGAAGATCAGAAAATACAACTACAGTTTTCAACACTGCAGCTTGTCAGGCTTCAATCAGTAAAATATAGGCAGATCTTTCGCCAGATATAAATGTTGCCTTACTGTGAACAATGAAAGGTAGGAAAAAAAGAAAAGGTCTGAGGAAAGAGTGTGCTTATCCACATAATAATGGATGCAGGAGCCACTGGTCACATCCACCACAGCTAATGGAAAATATCAGGACCCAGAATACAACCATCTTCATCAACACCATGTAGTTAAAAAATACAACTAAATGGCCAGCATGCTGGCAAATCAAACTGCTTGCTGACACATCTAAAGCATAGCAGATAAGAAATGGTTATCAGTGTGAGCATTAAGCTGTTCTTTAACAATTGAGGAAAGAGTGCTGAGCATGACACCGGGAAGGTAGATTATAAACACAGCATCGTAAAATTTGTAAAATAATTACATAAAACCATGGATAATGAAAACATTCACCTATATAAAATTAACTATCAACAAGAAAATTATTATGGCTAACAAAACTCAGGATCAGCACAGTAAATCCTTACAAACTGACAAGAATTTGAGGAGCTCCATGGTATGGCAGTTAATCCACAACTGGATTTTTTTGTAACTTCATTTAAAACATCTGCTGTTGGCCACTAAAGTCACAAAACAATGGCCTGGATGACAATTCATCTGACACCAGGTACAATTCTTGCACTAACATTACAGTGAAGTCTAAATGCCAAAAATTTATTTCTACAGTTCCAGAAATATTCTTTAACACTTTTAAAAATTTCCATCCCTTCCTTAAATTCAAGCCTGTTCTCCATGTGCATCACACAACTATACTTCTTCCCAACAAGAAAAAGGCCAAAGGCCCACTTGTGTAAAATCCAGAGACTATATAAAAATAACATTAATTATGAAGCAGGCACAATCCAGGTTTCAAGAAACATCATTCAGACATTCATCACCTGATAATCCAGAACCAAAGGATCCTGACTGTATGGGGGTCTAAAGGTTAAATACAACGGCTCACTCAGAAGGTGGTGATAGCAGAGGTTTGTTACAGACCATCAGCTCAAACTAGAGAATGGCAGGATTTTTTTTTTGTAAGCCCTATTTTTAATGTGCTGAAAGAAAAAGGTCAAACTGAAGTCTTTAATACTGAAATCTAGTATCTCAGGATCTTAAGGTGCCAACAGTAAAAACATCCGTTTTTAAAAAGTTATTAGCAACAGTTCTCTAACAGCACTCACCATAACCAGAGAAATTATCATGTATTCCATTATAATAGCTACAATGAGTAAGTCACTGGAGTAGAAATTTGGCATAGCCTAAGAACTACTGATCATGATCAAATTACATATCCAGATAGAGATTACTAACTTTTATATAAATATACAAGGTACATCGATGCTCATATTCCTGAGTTTCCAAAACTTCAGATGCTAAAAAGTGTTATGAACAAAATGAATTGGGAAGAAAAATCTTCAACAGAAAAACATGAAAACAGAAACTTCCCTAATGTTTTTTTTCTTTGGTCAGGCAATTCTACAGCTAGCAAAAGGACAAATTTTGTACAGTTCTGGCTACAACTCAGCCTAGCTTCTCAGAACCTGATTTTTTTTGAAAAAAAGAAGTTAAAAAAATAAGCAGGATCAATAACTTAGAACAGGGGAGGCTGGATCACTATCAGTACAAACTACTGTTGCAGAGTGCAGAAACTGAGAGACACAAAACATCCACCCTGAACACCACCAAGGGTGTAAGTAACAAACATCACCTCAACAATAACAGAGGCCCATAACCAGACAGAGGTGGCACAAGTGTTAAAAATTGTAAGGACAGATCAAAAATAGTCAATAAATACTTTCATTCTATAGTTGGAAAGATTCAAAATGGTATAATAGTATCACATTATATTGATTTTCCTTCCAACTCATTTGTTAAGCAGATGTTCCAGATCAGATGTTAAAAAACATTGCGAGAAAAACATTTTAAATCAGCATACTTGTTAAACTTATCTCAGAGTCCTAGAGTAGTCAGCCCAGCAAATCTTTGATCTGCTGATGCTCTTTTAAAACTACGTATTTTAAAATCTGTATGTGTCTTTAAATGCTAGGGACTGCCACCATGCAGAGGAGTGAAAACACAGTGTCAAAGGGACAAATCAAGTTTAAGGCAGTCTGATATGATAGAGAATTCAGATGAGATAACAAGAACTAAGGAAAGACAGATGCATTCAAATGTATTCAAACAATAATTGCATGCCTTATTTTTAAATAGTGGCAAAGATGAATCACTGAAACAAGTCATCCAGAAAAGTAAATGGTAGATTCTCAGTATCTCGATACACTTAAAAAAAAAAAAATCTTAGCCAACCAGAAGTTCAGAAATCAAACCCATTGAGACAAAAACTGATGCTGTAATATATTTAAGGTGAAATGTTCACATATTAAGATAGATGCAGTACTTAATACAAGACAGCTTCAGAAAGCACATGAACTTTTCACATACACAACCAGATTAATTAGTAGCATGGTAGTAATGGTCTTTAATAAACCTAAAATAACTATTTGCCAGCCCATTAACAGAACAAAAAGCCCTCCAAATTAAATAGTACAGAAGGATAATGGTGGGGATTTTAAATGGAACACCATGGCACTGTCTCATTTCTGTTGCACTCAATTCAGTATCAGTGACACCTGATTCTTCCTAGTATTTTCAAACCATTTCCAAAGAGACTTCAGGTCATATTACGAGTCAGTCCTTTTGGGAAACCTACACCTAACCATTAACAGAGGCAGAATACCCATTTCTATTCTGTTTGGTAATTCATCAACTTTTATCCAAAATAAATGTTCAATGATCATCTCCAAGGTCTGGATGCAGTTTGACTAACTGCTCCAGCTTAGCTCTTGCTTATTTCAACTATCACAATGCAAATACGGTCAACTGTTTCTCCTCAAGGACTGTCACACATGGATTCATGTAAGATTCAGAGAAACCATGCTTTTTTCTAATCAGTGTCATTAAAAAGAGCAGGAATTATCAGATTATGATGGAGGACCTCAAACTACGTAATTTGCAAGTCCTTTTTGTGAAAGTAGTTGATCACACAAGTTGCAGCATCAGAAAAATAATGACACTAGGGCAAGTGAGAAAAACATTCTTAAGTAAAACACAGACCACAGTAACAACCTTCCTAAAAACTGGAAATGGTACCAGCTATGCCTTTTGGAGGTCAAAACCCGAATTCAAGCCTCACTAATGTAACAACCAAACACAGGCAAGCAACTCCTTCTATCATGTTTAACAGGCCTCAACCTCCTCTGAAAGCACAGCTCACCCAAAGATCTGTGTTTTTATAGAATACAGACTTTGGGCCCTTTCCTGGGCCAAAAGAAGAAGCACACAAAACCTACAGTTTATTTGCTTCAGAGCAGTACAGAGCCTAAGTCAAACAGTTTAGATAACATACCACATTTGCACTCAGTAGACTTCACCGGCTCCTGATCCAAAATGCTCTTACACGTGCTAATCAACAAAGCCTCCAATGGACTAGGAACTGATTATCTTAGAAACTGTCTATCCTCCACAATTCTCAGCAACAGCTGTTGTCAATTACAGCAGCATACCTAACAGTTTAAGATAAAACTCCTAAGGATGGAGCGCAAAGTAAACTTTCTAAGACTTCATCAACAGAATTCCTTTCAGGGCAAAGTGTAAACCAGTTCTTTGCACAGCCCTTCCTGAGAGAAAAAATTAAGTTGTAATAGCAAAAACAACCTGGAGACAGCAAAGACAATCTCTACTTTAGCATAAATTATAGGCAGGCAGAGAATGTATAACACATTTCCACCAAATCGCATTTTTCTTGCACATCAGTACAAGGCAACAAAGGCTAAAAGATTCAAGTGCAAACAAAAGAGAAAAGCACAACATTCAAGCAAAGCCAACATGGTTATGTAAAGAACGAAAAATATGAGAGGAATGTTTTCACTTATATTTCTTAAAGGTAAGTGCCCTTCTCACAAGTGGCAAAGTACTTTCAGAAAACCACTGAACCAATTTTGTGCGGCAAGTGAGCTTTGCTAATATTGCAGCTTAAACAGAAAAACTGTTTGTAAACATCAAGTTTCTGGCTTTTCTCAGATTTACAAGAAGGTGAAATGAAGCAAAACATGCAAGAATCCCATCAGTTTAATTAATCGTTGAACAAAGCTACCAGTACAAGCCTTACTTAATCACATTCCCATCCAAAAAGCTGGAGAACAGACCCTTGTTTTCATCTCACTGACAAAGGATGCCATTAATATATTTTCAAATGTTCAGTTTTCACAGGAATTTACCATATCTCTAGTACCTAAATTGTGAAGCCATCATAAAATCTAGAGGCAGGAAAAAATGCACCATCTTTCCAGTATGCACTTACACATCTAGTAATTGCTCATGGTCTCATACTTTGCTATGCACTGAAATTCACTACCTGTATGGGCCTGTAGGTTCACAGCCCATACAGCTCCCATTGTTGGCTCAATAGCAAAGCTGCCAATTTCAAGTAAGAAAATATACAAAAAAAGGTTCGAAATTCACCAGTTTATTTGGAATAGGCTGTGTTTGTTTACCTGAAGTTTGAACTTATTTCAACACAGTATTAATTTCAACAACTTCAGCAATCGCTACTGTTTATACACATCCATGACTCTTATGGGTAAAACATTTAGGCCAAACACAGGCCACGTGTGTCAGAAAAAAAAAAAGTCTGACAACTGGTAATCACAACTGTGTTAACTCACAATTACAGTTACTACAGTAACAAAAAGAAAAAAAAGGACTGGTTTCAAAAATATAAATCATTATCACCCACAAACAATGTAATTTTCTTATTGTCCAGTTTTCGATCTTACAGTATTTCAAGCTGAGTTGGAAAAGTAACAGTGGATGATGATTTAAAGAGAGATGTGATCTAGGACTAATTTAACTGAATGTTTAATGAACCTTAAATTCTTAAATATATTTTCAATAACAACAATCAGCCCACATGTAATTGGAATGTATTTTGGAATCTTTAGTTCCCCCAGAGTATTATCAGTAAATAGCTGAACTAATGTGTGACAAGTAACAGAACTGACAAATAACTTTAATGAAGTTTCTTTGGTCTGAAAAGAGACTTATGTGGTGCTTTTTAACCAAGTTTCAGATCTTTGTAAGGGAAGGTAAGCAGGATTACGGAGAGTCAAGTGGAGAATGGATACTGTGGGGCTGAGTGGCAGAGCTAGGAGTGTATTCTTTCCTCCCAAGTGCCATCTCAGTACATTTTGTACATGATTCTTTCACATGTATACCTCTTTCATGAGTATACCACCAAAGCAATGCTATGCCAGTATGATGGAACAACTGTTTCTTAAAAGCAAACCATAAAGCCTCCAGGATGTGTAATACCAGAGGGCACGTAGCTAAACTGAACTACTGATGGGTACAGTACAGCAATCACACTGTATGAAACCCTCAAACAGCTAAAATGTGTTAATTGCAGCCCTTACACAGAAATGCAACTTGTACATCACTTGAACTGCTGTATCCCAAAGAAAAACATGTGTGATGGTTAAACATCTACCACTGATGCCAATGGACAGCTAGCACAGACTGAGTGAGTCAGGTAGGTGAGAACAGGGAGGTAGAGAGGCTCTGAGGCAGGAAAACTGGAGGGAAGGCAAGCTGCTTCTAGAAACTCTTTTTTGAAGGCCTGGAGGGGAAAAAAAAAAAACAAAACAAAAAAAACCCACGAAGACCTTCAACTTCCCTCTTCAGCCATCAGAATCACCAACAACAATTTAAAAAAAAACCAGAACAGCAACAACAACAACAACAAAAAAAAAAAACAACAAACCAACCCAGAGAGGGAAACCTTGTGACAAATCTGCCTCCTCCTCCCTCCCTGCTCTCATCTCCCGGCAGCGAGGCTCTGGCTGCACAGCTCCCTGCCGGGGAGCATCTGCCCTTGGCACGCCCCGGGCCGCCGTCGCTCCCGGCNGTGCACTCTGCTCCCAAGAAGTCTCCTGAAGGGGAAAGAGGAAGCAGCGAATGAGCTGATAACAGCAGCTGGCTGGGTGATGAGTGGGAGTTTCCTGTCTTTGATAAAAGGCATCCGCAGGCATTCATTCTGATCCAGATTTCAGAAATGCTGTGAATAAGACTCGATAGCTTCCTACAGATGACTGGAAACAATGTTTCACACACACACACACACACACAGAGCGTGTAATAGTTTGGGGCTAATGATTCACTGTAACTGAGTTTCCACAGTTTCTCGGTTTTCATGGAATGCAAAATTTAATTTGCTAATTTTAGTTTAAGAGGGGTGTTTTGAGGAGCTCTCCTAACTCGAGGACAACCACTTGTCCCGGCTGTTCAGAGACTAATTTGATGCTGAGGGGTGACTGCTGCTTGTCTGGTGACAGATTATTCCTCTCGCCTATGAATGGGTCTGTTCTCAGGCTGCAGGTGTAGGCAGACCTCATGCTGTCCCACACACTGACACACATTACAGGCCAACAAAGCTCCTGGTTCACTTTTCTTGCTGTACAAAACAGGAGCAAGATGTGTTATGCTCCCGGTGCGCGCTCCCCGCTGTCCGGGGCTGCGGGGCGCCGGTGGAAGGGGAAGGGCGAGCATGGGGCTGCCTTCGCGGCTTGGCCGGTGCCCGCGTCTCGCCACCCGCGCTGGGCAACAGCAGAAGGGCGCCGGGGTTGTTTGAAACTGGGAGGGTTTGCGTTTTTGCGGGGCCTTTCGGCCTCTTGAGGAAGCCCGGCCTGCTTGTATTTACATAAAGCGTGCGTAGAATGTAGTTGCCAGTCACGCAATGCATGGTGAGGGCTGGGGGGAAGTGGCTTAAAAGGAAGGTATTTTAAAGTGAGTCCGTAACATCGCTCCTTGGGAGCGGCTGGCCGGCTTCAGACCGCTTGGGAAACGTCCTGGTGGAAGGAGTCGCCTGTCTGGCTGGAGCTCTGGGCGGCCGGCGGTGGGTGCTGCCCGCCCGGGGCGCTTGTCAGCCCCAGCAGTGGGGTCACTGAGCGCGACCCCACAACCCGGTAGCAGCTCACTAGGACAGACGCGTCAGTTCCCAAGGCACACTTGGACCGCTGGCACGCAGTTGAGATCAGTCAAAAAGATCACTTACTTAAGTTTTGGAAAATCCGATGAACCTGCCGTTTGCTTGGCATCGGCCCTTCATTAAAAATCATGAAGGAGTGTAAACAGAGGAGCCCCAACTATTGAAGAGTTCATTTTTCTTGCAAAAGCAGCCTGCAAGGGGTGTGTTTATGCAACAGTTTGAAGGTGTCGGGAAGTGCCTTGTGACTTAGGTTGCTCCTTGAGACCATTTTACAGTTTCTCACTATATGTGCTGATGCATTAGGTATCCAAGCTTTTCTTTGGAGACACCAGTGCAAGACAGAAAGGGGAAACTAGAGACATACTGCATTATAGATGGTAGCTGAAGCAGAAATATTCTTTGAACCTGCGTCTTGGAAACATAAACCTAAAACTGGCATGTTTGACTATTAGAACATGCTTCAAAGTAACATGGGAAGAAAGATGATCCATCTGAGACACACCTAGAAATTAAACGGGAGTAAAACTTTTTATGTTTAATAAAAATTGCATGATGAATGTATGGTATCTAATCTCTGAAGACATTTCTTATAATTCCCTTGATTCCCAGAAAGGAACTTTTTTACTTTTTGGGTGATTTCAGGGCAAGATAATCAGCCTATCTATGTGGTTTTGCCAAAGATACTTAGAGAGGAAATCTTAGCTCCATGTCAGTCTACAGATGTTTTTGATTCCCAGATGTTTGATTAAGAAAAGAGAGACCAAAGTGGGTTCCGGCCTGCTGATGATAGTGTTTTACAGCCATACATTTACATTTTTTGCTACATCAGATTGTTTAAAGTAGAAAGAGCCATTTAAAGTTAAATTGTTAGTAGATTTAAAATTAAAAAGCTCAGGACAAAAACCAAATGAAGACATGAGAATTTCCTTGCATGTCCGCATATCCACTAATTTCAAACACATAGTCTCATTTTCTGTTTGCAATAAAGATTTTCTGTTTGTTGCTCCTTAGATTTATTTTGTGTCAGAGCAGATCTTGATATTAAAAAAGCCAAGCAGTCAAGCATATAGTTTTTTTCTAGTAATACCATGTTTTGAATACCTTGAACAGCTCGGTGATGAAAATACAATTTTGTTCGACACAGGGCACAGCATTTGATTTAGAAATAGTACAGCCATCTACAGTCAGTCTGCATATATCACAGTGACCTGTCCACTATAAATACATGGAAGTGCCTATTTTCTGCTTTTGCAATACAGTGCATTTTAGATAAGAAGATATGCAAAAGTAGTGTGTGCTTGGGAGATGAAATGGCAATGTGAAGAATTACAGCACATTATGTGTTGAAGATATGGGTGTGTAGACAGAGCTCACTAGGTAAAATTTGTGTTGAAAGTATCGATACCTTTTCTTTGTAAGCCTGCAGATTTGTGCTACTGTTTAAAAAAGGGGAAGTGTGCACCTGCCTTTGGCACATACTCCCACTGTGTCCTCAAGTCAGGCAATTGCGAGTTGTCCAAATAACTACTGCAGTAATTATATAAGCATAGGATGTCTAATTGTGTGCATGCTTAGGGGATGTCTTAAAAGATTTGGCCCTCTCAGTATTCTCAATATGAAAATTTTCCCATGGAAAATAAAAGCTGGAACAAAAGCCAGCAGGAAAAACAACAGCAGAGTCTGCCAAAAGTAGTTATTCTTGTTTCATTGGCAATCAATTGTTAGGCTAATAGTAACACTTAGAATGCTATTTTAAGCAAGAATGGAGGTTCCACCCCAAAATTTAAAAATTGTAAGGAAATTAATCCCTTCTACTTATGCACCAATAAAGAGAAAAATAAATTCCAAATATTACTAATTTCTGTATTCTCAAGATTATGGACAGTTAAGGTCAATCTACTTAGTTTATGTTCACAATACATCCTACTGCAGAGTCACAAGTAAAAATGTATAAACTTCATATAGGTTAAGAAAATAATGTTTCTTATATTAGGTGTTGACTGAAATATTCTTGAGGTTATAAATATTTTTAATATTTTACTTGGCTGTGCATTGCAATTATGAAAAATCTTGGTTTATACTTCGTTACATTATTAGTGGCATTCTTCATTTAAGTCGTCTGGCCTGTAATCTGACTAAGTTTTATACAAGTTCTTCACATCTCATGTGTAAGTGGTATCCATAGCAAAAAATGCGTATGTTGCTTGCTTGCATTTTAGTTTCTCGTGCTTGGGAGGGAAGAGTAGCCCAGCTTTGTTACCAGCTTTAGAATAAAGCCATTACATGCATTTGAACTAGTTAGGAGGATTTCATAAAGTTTGAAAAAGTATATTATAGATTTGCCAATTGAATAAAATATAAAGCAAAATTTCTTGACTTTTTCTCTTAGTTAACTCATGCAAACAGAATATAAAAATTCCCACAGTTTTTTAATATATATTTGTGTGAATTATATACAAAGCATTTTATTGAATGCATATGCGTACATGATTTTGTGCATATGCAAATATATAAATATATATACACACATTAGTTGTATTTCAAATTGTTATAGCATCTTGTTTGGATTTCATATTCGATCTGTAATCCAGGAGATTTTGAAATGTCAGGAATTTGAAGAAAATATCAAGGAGGATTTTATGACTGCAACTTCTCCCATGAGTCAAATAAAGTTACAGCTCCTCTATCAACTGAATTCCCATAGAGGAACTGGGAAGTACTTGTGGAGTATTTCTGTCATTTCTAGACCCTACAATAAGATGTATTCTATACACAGCCATTAAGAACAAAGTCATATTGATTTTAAGCTTGATGAACTTTCTTCCAGTAAATCTGTTTGATGCCTTTGTCAGCTTTCAGTTTCCATTGTGACTATTCACTTAATCACTCTTAAGTTGTGCTTTTGTGCATTATTTAAAAATATTTACCAATCATAAGGAGAATAATTAATTACAGGTTTTGTTCTTTCCTTTTCATTCTCCACCCAAGCCTGCTTGTGCAAAAAAGTAACCTCATTTTGCCTCTGAATGATAATAAGATTTGGCCATAGACATTTACACCATAACTTAAATGGGTCTTAAATAATTTAAAAATCCTTTGGTTTAGTGGAGCTTAGGTAAGCTCTTTGTGAACCTGTATGTCAAGTGATTCGATTCAGTATAATTCTCCTATTATTAATTAAACTTCCCAAGTACCTAACACAACATACTGTGTCTTCCTCCGGTAGAGAACCAAGCATCAAATGCTTTCTCAGTAAAATGGATAGCTTGACATACTCATAGTTATGTCAAACATGATGAAATGCATCATGTAAGTTGGACAAAGTGGCACGACTCAGTGTGTTCTGAAAAAATTTAGAGGAATCAAGGAAAATGGAGTGAGTAAGAGGAATAAAGACTGATGAACTACTGTGGGAAAGAATAAAAGGAATCATGTACTCCAGACTAGCTCAATTAAAATTTGCCACGTTTGAGACTTCTTCTGAAACGTGAAAAGAGAGAGACCTGATCTTGTAACACACAGTGCACCAGCACAGAGTCATATCAGCATAATGTGGTGTTCCACGTAGCTGTTGGGCCAGTGCACAGAGACATGCAGAAACTGGATAGAGCAGAGCAAGGCTATGCACAGATTTAATGGAGAAGGGCAAAAAGAAAATAAACTGGATCTCAGAAAAAGTTCCTTCTAAGAACATCCGAAAATAAATCATGATTCCTGTGAGTATGAGTGACCAGGGCAGCATTTTTGCATGTGGTGCCTTTGGTCCCAATTCAGGCAAAACCATCCATTGACACTTAAGTTCCATGGATTTCAGCAGAGCTTAAGTGCTTTCCTGAATCGAGGCTAATTAACTGCATCACATACAAATACTTGTGTGCATAAATTGTTTACAGGATTGGGGCTTTAGGGCTTGTCTAAACAGAGACACTCAGGAAAATTAATCCAAATTAACCAAAGGTATGAATTTAAAGTGGATTAGTTAAACCACATTAAACCCCGGTGTGGACTGGGGTTTAATGTGGTTTAACTAATCCACTTTAAATTCACTGTTTTAATTACTTTGGATTAACTTTCCTGAGTGTCCCTGTTTAAGCAAACCCTTGGTGTATTGAATAATGTCCCCAAATGAGTCAAAATTAAAGTAGACCCCAATCTATATAAATAACAATTCTGCATCGGCAAGGGATGAAATCTTTAATTTTTACAATTCCATTGACTCTGTACCACCAATGTGCTGAGGAACAGCAGCAATGAGATCAAGTATCAGTCTGTGAACCTGACAATGGAACTAAACCATGAAACTCCAAGCTATGTAGGAAAGGCTGGTCTGAGAAAAAATCAGAATAAAAAACCAAATTTTCAGATCAATCTTGTGTATTTCGGCAATATTAAATTGCAATTTAAAAATAAAGATCAGATTTATTTCCACTTAAGTTGGCAAGACCGATGAAGGTACTGTGGCTGCCAATACAGTCTGTGATGGCTAGCAGGGAACCCAAAGCTGGCAAAAGAAGTAAGACAAGCCTTATTTATGTAAATAAGTAACCATTTGTATTTAATAATAAGCTATTACTTCTGATTAGCCACTTACATATGATATATAAATAAAGCACTCAAATAGCAGTTGAAATTTCGATAAATGAACATTTGTGTTCTTTTGAAAACTACAGTCTGATTCCCAGGGTAGCATTTGTTTAGAGTTCTGCTGGAAGTGGGGAGACTTCATTAGACTTTGAATTGGGGGTCAGCACAGCAACCATATTCTTCAGGTGCATTAAAAATTAAATAAGGGGGAAAACATGGAACTGCAGCTATGCAAATTAACTGAGTGTGGATAGATTTTTTTTTTTTTAGTAAGTAGGCAAATAAATAAATAATAAACCATTGATAACTACTCAATTTGGCATGAAATATCCGACATTCATGGCCAGACACCCAGCTGGTGTAAGTGGGCAGATGGTCCTATCTTTACTTAGAAATGGTAAGTTTGGGAAAAATTTTGTTTCATTTTTTTTTTTAGTTTAAGCAAAATCTGTTCCTCTGCTGAAAGTGACAATTCTTTAAATAAAAATATTGTTGAAAAAGGTTAGTCTTTTTGTATTCAAGTTGTGCAATTTAATTTTGATACTTAAAACTTGAAACTTGCTATGAGGCTAATACTATTTTACTTTACACTGGTGAAAGTGCCTGCAACCTGACTGCTTTCCAACCCTGGTAAGATACATGTGCGTGAGGCTGTCACAGCCACACTACCATAAAACAAAAAAATTGCCTATGACTAAAAGAACCTTTATCACTTGTAGTAATATGTGCTCAGTGCTTGGTAACCAGTGATGCTCACTCAAAGGACAATTCCTAAGAATTGTCTGCTTTACCCATTTATTTGAAAACACTGCAAAGCAGTTTGAGTGTGATAGGGACCATGTGGTTCTGGTCGACGTCTCCTGCTGCCCCCAGTCCCTGCAGAGCTTCATGGTCCTCTCTGAGCTAGCCTTCCTCTGCAGTGGGACAGGGCTCCTCTAGCTGCTGACACTTGGTAAAGGGAAGGGGCTAAACCTAGTGAATTGGAGAAAGAAGCAAAGCAAGAAGATGGAGGAGAAAGGAAACTGCACTGAGGGCTTGATGTGTGGGTGAGAGTCAGTGGAACGCCTACCTGATCTCCAAAAACTGAGAAGAGTAGCAAATTGAAAGTTTGAGTAACTTTACCTCAGTCAGTTTTTTTATTCTTCTTCTGCTGACCAAGTGCTTCAGTAATTTTTCTTTTTCTGCAGCTAGCTTTTTTTCTTGTCCCTCCCCACATATAACTTTATAATTTTTTCCTAAACTTAACCCCAAACCTTAAAGCTGTTGTTCTTAAACACTAATGTGCTGTGCCAATAATTATTTTATACTGTCCTTTCACTAGCCTAGAACGTAATTAAGCATGTTCCCAGCTGTTCAGTTCTTGATGCAGAAGATTCCCTCAACTTGCATTGTTCAGAATAATGGGCTGTGAAACTGTTGCTTGTGTTCAGGTACGGTATATGTAGAAGTTAGGAGGAAAGTTACAGAAAAAAAAAGTAAAAGAGAGTGTTCATTTTCACTTTGATCTTTTTATTTCCAGAATTTATTTAATAAAAGAATATCCCCATGGACAGGTGAAAAAATGCACATTGACTTTTGTTTATGCTGAAAATGATTGCTCCCCTGGTAAGCAGAAAAGGTAGTTCTAATCCATGCCCTATTTTGGATAACTCTAATTTAGTGCCTGAAGGAATTTGAGGGCAGGAGCACCTCTTTCATTACACTGACTCCCACTTGTTTTTTGCAACAATTAAGTGCAAGCCCTACAGCAGCACAACTGTTAAGATTTTTATGGCTCTTAAAAGGGACACTGACAATATGAAATGAGTGAAATATCATACACTGAGTAGTACCAATTGTTTCTTTTTACCACCTTGTAGCATTGAAAATGTGGTTTAAATTTTGGGGTTTTTCCTGATACGATGTTTGTGTGGGCCAAACAGCAGTAGAGTAATTACCCTCTGGCTCTGCAAAATGTACACAGGATCCTCTGTGCTCAAGCACATTCTCTTCTTCTCTGGTGATCTGATGAAGCAGCATGCTTCTTCACCAGAGGGGTGTCCTAGAAAAAGAAGGAACTCCCTCTCTGAGGTGTTTTCAAAATAATATTACTTTTTATTGCCACAATTTTTATTCAAGGATTTCACTAAAGCTTTAAATGTGTCAATGAATATTCAGATTAGCCCTAAAAAATGTTTGTCAGTCATAGAGTAAAGTGTGGGAAGGATGAATTTAGGAGTTCACAGCCACAAAGTCAATCAAAAACAAAGAACGCTTCTGCTGAATTTATCATATCCGTTAACCTCATTATGATAGTGATTGTCTGGGGTGCATTTCAGTGTAATAACCGGTGAGAGATTGGGAAGGGATGAAGCAACTGTTTCCTCCAGAACACTTTATGCAGTGCTGCCAGGGGAAGATTGTCTTATTTCTGTCCTCTCTGTAATTCTTCTTTTTTCTCAGAGTGAACCGAGGCAACTGGCCCTATTCCTCTCTGAGTAAATATTTGTAGTGTTTAAGTGAGCCAGAGAAGACAGTTAAAAAAAATTCACCTTGCCAGTATGAAGGCAACTGAAGTCAATTACCATTATTTATCTCTATACTTCTACTCTTTTTGAACAGTTTTTTTGTATTTCCTGTTGATCTTAGGTAGGGGTATAAATGATGGTAAGTTTCTGCAGGAGTGAAACTACACAGAAAATCTTAACAGCACTTATCTACACGTGTGGGGAACAGGACACAAACAGGGAATAAACTGGAGAATATAAACCTGGTTGTACTCCTTTTTGCCTTGGCTCTAAATGGTAACAATTTTGAAGTAGTGAATTAAAATGCTGGTAGCTTTTCCCAAATCTGATATATATATAAACTTCTTCAAGATCTAGAATTCTAAACACAATTAAATTTTTGTTGTTCCTTTTTTTTCACTATTTACAAGGGTGAGTGTCTGAGGACTTGCAAAGGTCTGCAGGGAAGAACAGAAAAGGAAAGACAGATAGCTTCTGGGTTTTTTTAGGAAAATGAATGATCTATGAATTTGCTAGGGGTTCTCTGCAATCTCAGACATGGGAACACTTGATCTCTAGAATCATCTCTGAACAAGGAGAATGCTGAAACTTTAGCAATAGTATATTTTGTCTCAAGAGTTCTTTAAGCTATGATTTTGATCAATACCGATGAGAACAAACCTAAACCGGTCCTCCAATTTTATATTTAGTCTCATCAGGGATTGGGAAAAGGAAAATTACTTTCAACTACCATTTTGTCCTCTAAAATCAGAAATCAACTAGGCAAATGAAGGACAACTTCTCTTTCAAATAGTGTGCTTTGTCTTTCCTTTAATTCTTTTCCTTCCATGTCTCTGTATACCGAGAACGGCGAGTAACGACACAATTCAAGTTCAGGAAGAAAGTGGTTATTTAATTAATTATAATTTGGTTTATATGACTTGGTTCCCAAAGATGACAGGAGGTTATTGGTTCTTTGGCCAGCCATCCCCTGTCCTATTGGCCAAAGCTCACAACATCTGCTTTAAAATATTTCACTGTGTACCATAACAACTCTGAAAAACAGATCCCAGGTGCACAAATAAAGACCCAGTTTACAAAGAACCCGTAGCAGTGTTTATCACAGCTTTCATGAGAAACACAGAGCTCTCACAGAATGCTGCAGAAAGCTGAAAAATTTCTCTACCGAAGCTTTTCAGCGTCTACACTTCCCTTCTCTCTGTCCAAAATCCCAGTTTCATGTAGATTCCTCATACTTCAGTATGACAGAATTTTTTCATGAAAAAATGTTGGGGTGTATAGTCTTTGTGAAAAAAGCACATTCTATTGTCAGCCTTCAGGTAGCCAGTCTCTTAGTTCATGTATCATTGTCAGTCACTTTCCAATCATCACAAAATCTTCCAAATTTTATGGATCATAAATTTTTACTATAAAAAGATGCCCAGGTAAATGAACCATATCCCTTGAGCACATACACACATGATTTTCTTAAAAAAAAATCCTAATATATTTGCTTTTTACAAAAGCATAAAGAAGACAGGTCTATTTTTTGCTCTGCTATTCCTTTCTGAATGTGCTTGTTCATTGAAACCATTTAAAATGAAAATTTTCTTGAGATCACAAGAAGTCAAACCATTAAACATTTTAAAAATATCTCAGTAGGAAAAATTGTCTTGTGCCCCTGGTTAAACACTGACTTCAAACCCATGATTTCTGCATTGAGTTTTGTTAGCAGTCAGTGAGCAAATTTGAAGGGCCTGATCCTGCATTGCTGACACCATGCTGGATGAGGCAGAAATAAAACAGCACACTGGAAATTAGATTAAAGGCCAAGTCTGCAACTGTTATTGAAATCAAATAATTCCAACTGCAGTCTTACCAGCAGTTAGTAGAGCCCCCATGGTGCTAAATTATCATAAATCTTGAGGGTATCTACTATTGTGCCAACTGTCCAATGAGATGCAACTATCCCTGCCTCAAGAGTTGGAAACCAAAAGCCCTTCTCCCATCAAAAGCACAGGTTTTCTTCAGGAGGGACTGAGACCTGGATAAAGAGCTTGTAATGTCTTCTATCACCTTCTGTAATCCCTTTCCCTATCTTTACCAAGTCTACAGAAAAAAAACCACCACAAACCCTTAGAAAGGACACTCAGTTTCTCTTGCAAAAAATATGAGTATCAATATGTAGCATTAGCAATCAATGTCAGATCGTTCGAAGCCAACACAAAGGACTTTTTTTTAGCTAGACAAGTGTAAATACAGCCCTTTTAGTTACGTCTCCAGACAGTGTTCGTATCCTAATCTTGAGCACTTTTGCTTTTGAATTCCCCAGGCACAAGGTTTTTTCAAGGAAAATAGAAATAAGAAAAAGAAAGAACTCAAAGGTTTTAAACTTCATACAATGTGATTGATTCTCCTTGCCTATCCATTTCATCCTAAGCAGAAGAACATGGGTCAATTGGAGTGAGTTGTGTGTGAGATCAAGAGTCATGCAGAGACCAAATGTCATGTTCTCATCATAAATCTTTATATGGGATGAAACAAAATTTTTTAAAGTAGCATGAGTGAGAGGTAGGTGAGTTAAAAGGAAGACAGCTGAACATTGATATTCCTGCCTTGTCACTGTTTCTTAATAGCAAGTGCTAACTGAACAAACAACGCATTCACCAAGTCTGTTCTTCCTAACAAAACAGATAAGAGTCAGAACAATATGAAAATAACCAAATGCAGTTAGTCTTTGTTGGACCAACCTGTCTTTGCCTGTGGTATCAGGCAAAGGAGACATGAATAAAACTGAATCTTCACTTACTGAGGTCACTGTAGGATTGGCTTCTAAATTCAGCAGAGGTGGTTTTATTCATAAATGAGGACAAATTCTTTGTCAGAGCTCTGAGGAGGCTATCCCTTCTGATAAATGTTTCTTTGAAACAAAGGCTGAGTTTGAAGAATCAATTCAAAATGAGGTTTTGGTGTCAAGAACTGCCTTTTCAAGACACTGTTTCAAACAAATCTATACACCCTTGCCAATTTTTCTGGTCATACAATCTTTCAGTAGTTACTGCAGCTACCTGTTAGGGGTGAAGAAAATATTTTGGGTAGAAATAGTACTAATGTTAAATACCCTATTAGTGTTCTGTAGAAGGAGTCTTTTTTTATTGAACCCATCAGATCTTCATCAGTATTTTCTTGGTACCTTTCTTTTTCTGCTGAGTAAACATTTTTATATTGTCACAAATGAGGAAAAAAAAAGGCTTACAGCTGAAAAATCCCCAAGATCTTGTTTTCTGTTTCAAAACAGGAATTATTTCAGTGATGTGATAGGGGCTATTTAGCTTCATTTGAAAGAAAATTAGAAGATCTGTGGCTTGAAGAGCACAAGTACTTCAAATACAGCATTAAAAAAATCTGATGGACAGCCATCTTTGCCTGGTGTCACTGAGGTCTAACTGTTCCCAGTGTCTTTTGGACCATAGCCAACCTCTTTTCTCCCTTGTTAAGGAAAAGATAGATAACATTCAATTTCTTCATTTTCAGTCCCTAATTTTGGATATCATCTTCAGAAGTTTCAGATTTATGTAGTCTCATAATGTGCCCTGGAGATATCACATACCTAATTCTTCTTGTTCATTATCACCCCTTGTTTTGTATAAATTGCTGTTATGTTGAGATTTCTCTTCCCCTTTTATTAAGGCAGTTAACCATTTACCAGTTTTATATGAATTATCATAGAAAAATTTATTTGGTCTATAAAAATAATTGGCTTCTTTAACAGCAATATTATTCAATAGTGCCTTAATCTGTAGCAATTCTACATAAGCTTTTTACTATGGGATTTTTGATGTTCTAATTTTTTATTGTTATCTTTGCTAATAGCTCCAATTATTCTTGCCTTTGGCATTTCCTAATTTCATGACATACACCTAAAATCCAGCTTCTAAAAGTCACTTTGAAAACCTTCAGTACGCTATGATATGAAGCAGAGACCAAATTAAAATTTATATATTCCTTGATTTTCCTTTTAATGGCTATTAGAAATTCTTTATCCTTAAGTAATAGAGTATTGAATCTCCAATGCAAACCACTTTTATTCTCCTCTATTTGAATTATCTCTATTATTTCGCTGGTGTATGATCAGATGAAAGGAATCCGTGCACTTTAATTCTCAATTTACTCCCAAACAGGTTATTTTTCCCTGAAAAAAATGCCATGTCTCATGCAAGACTGATTTTCCACAGAAAAGGAGTCTGAACTTGCTTCACGGAGGTCAGTAGAGCTACTCACAAGTTCATAAAATAAAGCTGCTTGTCTTCATGTTTATAAATTTGAGTCTTAAAATAATTTATTTCATTTATATTTTGAACTACAAAGTACCAACCTTCTATTCAACAACTTTAAGACGAACTTAATAAATCTTTTTTGCTGATTTGCTATAACACATGCATAGGCCAAAATAATGGGGAGATTCTGTCACCTTTTTTTTACATTGAAAGGCAAGCAGAACTCCTTCAGAAGTATGGTATTTCTGAATGCGCACTGTAGCCATACAGCTTAGGTCTCATTATGACAGCAAACTCCTCAGATAATCAGAGTTCTTCACTTTATCTCCAAATGAAGGACATTATAACTTGAACTGACTCTCTTTTTAGAAGAAATGTTGTGCTTCTCCATTTATATATCTCTTAAATAGATGAAATGAGAATCCACCCCATTGTTGTATGAAATAGATTTGTGCAATGAGTGCACTTATAATCAGTTGTAGATGAGTAAGATGCTTTTCTCTCCATGTAAAGCACCTCTGTGAAATTTAGCTAAGGTGAAACATAAATTGTATTCTATTTTCTCATTTCATTTGGTATTTTTACCAAACAGTTTTATTGTTTGAATTATTAGTGTGGATAACTTTGTTCTCTTACTCTTTTGATGGCAGAATTCAGTTTGTAGTAAGTATCCATATTATTACAAATATCAAAGCAGAGTGAGTTGAACATGGGAAAATAAGCTGTGTATGATAAAATATAGCCACTCTAGGAGTAAGGCATTATTCATTTCAAAGGCTGCTTTGTAATACAGGACTTGGTCATTTGGATGTAAGTTTCACATTTAAAGGTAAACTAACTAAGTGTTTGTTTTAATCAGCCTGTCCTGTGTAATCTCATGGAAAAAATAAACATCAGTTTAAAAAGGCTATCAGTCTGACAAAATGACTTACCTTAAATGTTAATTTGAAAAAAAAAAAAAACCACTTCTTTCATTCTCATTGGTTTGATTGAACTGATGTTTCTCAGAGCAGCTAAGAAGGAAGCTTTCCCAATCTGTTTCAAGGTCTCTGGTCTTTCGAGTTTGTTTTTCTTAGGGGTTTTTGTTTTGCTTTTGTGGAGTTTTTGTTGTTGGTTTGTTTGTTGGGGTTTTTTCTGGTCTTTACTGCCTTTCAACGGTGTCATTGTGTCTGGAGGACAGCATTTATAACAATATGATGCAGGTATTTTTCCACAGAGACCTGCCTGGTTCTTGCATATTGCTTTAAAATTTCTGGAGCTCCCCTTTCCAATGGCCGTCATTGGCAGAGAAGGAGAAGAACATTTATGGGTATATTTGCTGTAGTGGTATAGAGCTGTGTGGGGCTGCTTTGTGATCTGGTAAAGCTTCTGGTCCTTTTGTACTTTGTGCAGTATTTAAGGCTCCTTTCTCTGGAGTTTTATACAGACTATAATGCATATAGGAATTTTGAAAATGGCCATGAGTTAAAGGAAACTAAACTCTGCACAAATTAATATACTGCTATCAGCTTCTGCAGTTATGTTATTTAGCTGTGTTATTACATGCTGCCTAAGAGCTCTGCTTGTGGAATGAGAGCACTTTATGTTGGAGTGAAAATAAGAGGGAAGATAAAAACACAAGATAAAAAAAAAAAATGCCACAAAATTACTATCAGGTGCTTGTGTCAGTTGAGTGGTGATATGTACAGGTTTCTATGCGCTTGTTTGTTTTGGACAAAGTCACAATAAAGAAATGGGAAGCATTTTAATGGGGGAATCCGGTTTGGGCTCTCTGTGAGGAAAGCTAGATGCAGCCTCTTGTAAAGTTTTGAAAGCCATGCCCCTTCTGCTTTCTCTTTTGTCTAGAATTGATGCAAAGTAATAATATGTGTAAAAAAATAAAGTGAATGAACAGTGACAGGGATGACAATAAAATGTTCACTGTCATTACTGCTTCTGCAAACAGACCCATTTGTGATAGCAGTGTAGGGTGACTACCCTGGAGTGGGCACAGAGTATATAGGGTAGATTGTTCCATACTTAAAAGTCCGTTTATTCGAGCTTCTCTCTTTGTGGCTAGGTGTTATTCCATAGTCTTCAGCTGTTAAGTGCTGGTGCACTGTGTCTGTAATTTATTGTTCTCATAATCAGTAATATGTCTCTTATGTATATGCTTTCTTTTTCTTAGCTGTTGTCTCCGATGGTCATATTAAAAAAATCTTTTCATGGTTTTGTAGCTTGTGCAGCAAGTCTGCATTTTACTTTTTTATACTCAAAATGTTTCCCTCTGCACTTTGTTTAAAACTTGGAATTGAGCTCCATGAGAGGTAGAATGACCTAAAAAATCATATCATCCACTGGAATGCCTTGAGTTCAGTAAGTAGAGAGAGAGAGAGAGGGGAAAGCTAATTTGCTGGTGTGGGTCTCCCATACTCGTTGAAAGTAGCTAGCCAGCAGGCCATGAGCCTTTCCTCTCCAGGCAGCATCTCTTTACCCATTTAATGATTATGGCTTTTTTTCAGTTGTATGTGTTCACCATGTTTGAATAGCATCACCTGCCTCATTTGCTAAGCATAACAAACCCTTCATTGTACATCCATTTGCTGTCTCGCAGTCAAGTGGTCGCAGGGGTTAACTGAGGGATCTTCAGAGCTGAACCACAATCTGCCTGTTTTGGCTTACTGAGTTGTTAGTGAAAGTTTTCCTCCATTCCAAGATGCAGCTCAATAAAAGAGCAAGTCTGGTTTGTGGAGTTTGTCCCTTCACAAAATGTGGTCATAAGCAAATGGCTGCATGTTGGGTGCCCAGGAGACATACCTGCTGTTGCTCTTACTGTGTGGAGGTAAAGGCTCCCCTTCCAAGACTGAAGCTTCCTCACTCACTGCAACACCAATTGATTTCTGCTCGCAGAACAAACTCAGCTAGGGCTGATGGGGATGTTAGGTGGAGTTTGTGCTGCTCCATTTAGAAGAGATTTTTGGTGCATTTTTATTCTCCTCCTATTTACACTACGGGGGACGGTATGGCTCAGTGTGTTTACCGTCTGCCCAGCTTCCCTCTGTTCCGTGCACTGTGCTGTGTAATTAACAGGCAACATGCCTTTCATCCAAAGAAAAAGCAATAGGTGGACTACATGGCAATTTTCTAGTATGCAACTGTGTTTCCAGAGCTGTGCACATTGCTGCTGACACCTTTACACATATAATAGTATGAATTTAACACACCAACAGAAATGCAAGGAAAAGGGAAAACCATGCTGGCTTCTTCTGTGCTAGAAAAACAACAAATTAAAATGTTTGGCAAACAGAGGACAAAATTCATAGGGAAAAGACTTGTACTTCCAAGCTTCTCAGGGTACATCAAGCAATAAAGTTTTAGAATTTGTTACAGCTTTGTGTTCTCATTGTTATTTTTATCCTTCTGTCTTCTTCTCTATCTCACTGCATTAAGTTTGCTTATAAAGTTATCAATAAAAAGTACTCCATGTAGAAGGAATGGTAACAGAGCGTTCCTTTTGTGTCCAAAACATGTTGCTTAATTGCATAAAATCACATTGTGTTACTGGGAACTTTAATAAGGTCTTCAAGTAGTCTGGCAAAAACATTTCTTTGAGAATGGTCAAGTTGACCTATGAGCTGTAGTGTTTAAAGGGCAAAGTTGAAATTCTCTAAGTAGGTACATAAATTTGAATTTTATGAATGATGAATTTATTACTCATGAAAGTAAGCAATGGTTCGTGTGACGTGTGCTAAGCATCAGGTAGCAAGTGTCACAAGTTGCCATGTTTGGCAGCATGGAACCACATGTTTTCTTAACCTTGCTGGAACACAGGTAGCAAAGTTTCTGCTTATTTATAAACAGGGCAAAATATTCACTAGAAATGGGGGATCAGACCAATCCATTTATCTATATCTTGGGATTAATGAGCTAGGAAACCACCTCCCACTGCCAACTAGATGGCATTGGTACAACTGTATGTAGACAACAGAGAAAGACTCCACGAAAGATAGGCTCTTTTCAAGTAAACCATAATAATTTTTTAGCTTTTTTCTTTACTCATATGAGTAGTTTCACTGATTACTGGCATGAGGAAGATGGCTTGGGTTTGGCCCAATTAAGAGATGTTGTTTCTTAAAATTCCAACAATAACATTCCTACACATTATTCTACAGAGCTCTTGCCTCAGGGCCCAATCTTGTCATCCTTCCACACACAGCATTTCCATTGAAGTCAGGATCAAGAAAATTATAAATCATACAGCATGAAAAGATATGCTTGGTTTATTTGGCACTGGAAAGCTCTATGTACAGACTTTTGGGTGCCATTCCATGATTTTGACAGAAACAAAATGGGAAGCAGGGGAAGGTTAATGTATGAGTATTATCAAAATTTTAATAAAGGGTATTATACAATATAGTTCTGGTTGGAGTCAACCAGCACTGACCTATAAATATTGGAATGCACCCCCTGAAATGAAACTATTCTTTGAAGATTAATACTGATTCTATTCTCATGACCTTATCCTCGCCTCTTTGAGCCCAGCCAAGTAGTGTGGATGGGCAAGGAGCAGTGGATGTTTACAATCAACAGCACTTTGCAAGAATCAAGTGTGCTGGTGCTTCTTTCATAAATGCCCGCAGTCGTGGTTTCTCAAACTTTTGTCGTCTTTGAATTGCACTCTAGATGAAGCTACCCTGATGTGACTAGATTCTGTGTCTGCTTTGCATAAGACCACTTTATGTTTAGTCTCATGATATATTACCAGGTACCTGGATGAAGAAGAGATTGCTCTTGACCTACAGGCCTTCAGTGGTTGTGAATGATCTGACAAATTCCCTTTCCCTACCTGAGCTTCTCTGAGATGTCATGTGTGCCGCCAATGTACTTGGCAAGGATGTATCACTTCAACTTTTCCAAGTCCAGGTTCAGAAACTGTCAGATCAAATGCAACATGGTTATTTCTTCCAGCCTTTTTTTGGAGTATGTGGCCTGAGGAAAAGGACAGGTGAAGTCGAAGGATGAAAAATCACTTCATAACGGTTTTGACTTATTTCTATGAGGACCAAGAAAATTCTAGGCATATAAACATGCTAAAAAAATCTTACAAGTGTCTGAATAGTCAGATTTGGTTTTCCAGTTCTCTCAGTGCTTAGAAGTTTTTGAAATTCCTTTTCACTTTCATTGTCATTATCTCTTCTGTTTTATTTTTATTTCACATGTTGAGAAAAAATGTATGGCAAACAGTGCCTCAAGCATGGCAGCACGATTAGGAACCAGGTTTCTAAATGCCCCAGTTAATATAATGTATAATGTTGCATTCAGCAGCAACTCATCTGATTGAAATAATTTGACTGGAATTAAACTATTGCTACTAAAATTTATGTAAAACTAATGAAAAATTTATTGGTTTATAAAATCCTTGCTTTTATCCAGGACTAACAATTCCTACGCAACACTAGTGATCCTCCCACAAATAGTTGAGAGAAAATAAAATATATGGGAGTTCTTCAGTTCATATTCCCTGAGATCCTCACAGTTACTCTTCTTTGTGATCCAGTCTTTTAACTTTTTCATTACTTTAATCTTAAAAAATAGATTTTTAATTAAATTCAGAGCTATTATTCCCCTTTAGGGGAGGTGGGAAAAACAAATGCAACTCAGCTGAAGGACCTCTGAGCATAACACTTTCCCTCACTTTACAGTTCATTTTGGCATTTTTATATATCTTCTGCTAATAAAATGTAATGATTTTCATCTTTTACTTTGACATCTGAGTCTGTATCTTTTATCTGTTGTTTACAGTGTTTCAGCCCATAAATAAATCATATGACAAAATAAATTACTTAATCTTGTGTTTTATTTGGAAACACATTAAAGACTAGCTTTGGTGGGAAAAAAATCACTTTACACCTTACAATTGCTTATATACTTTTATGACTTTTGTGTCACGTTCAAATACTATCAAGGTGTCATATCAATACCAATTGTTCACAAGAGCCACATTTTAAACCTTTCAAGTTTTCTGATAGAGTTTGATAGGAATACTTTGAAATGAAAGTACATCTGTCTTTGACAAATGGCATTTTCAGTTCTGAGTGGGTTTTTTTTTTAATATGTTGTTATAGTGCATTACAAAAGCCATATTAATCCCCAGAAATTTCTTCAAATCAGTATACATGTGATCATAATGAAGTCCGTTTATCCAGTCCCCTACATCCAAGGCTGTTTGTTGTCAGCATCTGTTTTTGCAATCCACTATAAATTCACTTATTCTGCAGATTCCCGAAGTTGTTCTTTTGTATTTTTGACATCCGTCTAACTAGTAAAATAAATTGTACTGTACTGAATTTCAGGCTGTATTTTTATTCTCAGTTTCTTTTAGACACATTTTGTTTCTGCAATGAGAAATAAATGATAAATATTTTCTCTACTGTTAAGAAAAAAAAAAGTTTGTAAGCTCAGTGCATTTATCAAGTTTTTACCTGGTCAAAGAAAATTAAATCAAATCCTAAATAGTTGCTTGCATGTCTCTGCTAGAAGATTCTTTTCTTCACAAAAACCTTCCACAAAACTATCTTTCACATAGACAGTGTGCCCTCTTTTCTTAGGTTAATTACTGAAATATGATGTGGTTTGGTTTCATTCTTAGTAATTTCCAGATTCTATTCCAGGACATTTGGGATAGAGCCCAAGAGCTTAGCATGTTTTCCTTTTTTCATGGTAAAATTGTGCAAATATGCATTAGAGTGTGAAAACAAACAGTCTAATACATTTTTGCAAAGCTCTTTATGTTTACTGTTTATTGCAGATACCAGATCCTAATTAAAATGCGCTAACAAAAGCCAAGATATAAAGAACAAAGACATAACGAAGCCTCATCTTTTAAAAATACTTGTGATTAATCCCAGAGGACATTGTGTCATACGTCATTATTATAAAAATCCAAGAAAGTTAACTGCATATTTGGAAAAGATATAGTGCCAAACACTGTGTCCAATCCATGGAAAAATAATCATATTATGGTCATGTTTTCTAAGGAATAATCTTTTCAGATCCTATAATGGCATCCAGCTACAGCCCCTCTTGTTTTTGGTTCCTTGCGCTTCTCTGTGAAAACTTCTTGAATAGGTTTTTAAACATGTTGAAATGCTTCTTCTGCTTACTGATGTTTGCCTGTAAATAGATCTCTGTCATTATTAAAAAGGGGTGATTTAAATTTGATCCCAGAAGACATTCTTAAGCAAGAAATTAACTTAATATGCTTGTTATTTTAAATGTGTGGAAACAAGTTACTACTTGATTTTAATTTTGTTCAAGCAAAGATCAAGCTTCTAGAGATCACATTTTGAATTCACTTCAGGTGAAATAAACTTCTGGTCCAGTAACTGAAGCCTGCAATGAGGTAGAATTTCTGTGGTCCTGATACACTTTGGATCTGGAGATTAGAGCATTCATGCAGAGTAATTCTGTTTTCCTGTGCACCAGGGTACTGAAGCATAGAAACTGGGAACACGCACGGATTAGGTATATTAACAAACAGAAACTGATCAATCTGTTCACAAACTGTGAACTCACTGTCCAGAAACTCAAGTGTATGTCAGCCACGCAATGGTCTGCAGTGGTGTTGTAGCATCTGAACAACTCTTCACTAAATAACTGGCACCATTGTCTCTCCTAGGTATCCCTGTTACTTCTCATGTAAATAGAGCACTAGGGATTTGGGAAAGAGATTGTCCTCTAAATTTGTCAGCCTGTAAGAGGCGATGAACTCAGCACACACCGAAGATTCCTCTTCATCTGGTGGAAGGCAGAGGGTAGCGCTGGTGGTGGAAGATAATTCCCTGTGCTTAGGAAGGGGATGTTACACCTCCTCTTTGGATTTCCCTGAAACAGAGCAGAGGGAAAGAGAGAGAGGTCAACACTGGAAAATAAGCTTTGTAAAAAAGACTTGATTCATTACTGGTGAATCAGAGGCCAGCACAGAACCCCTCTGTGGAACTGTGTTCTTGGTTAGGCTGGTTGCCTAGTCACTGTCCAAAAGCTTTTGTGTGATTTTCTCTTCCTTCAGAAAATTTGAATGTTCTTGGGATGTCATTTTGCTGCTCAGGACAACACAGATGACACTGGCTTCTGGATCTTCTCTGTGTCTGGATGTTTCAGTTCTCTCAGATTTTACATGTCCTACTTTTCATTTCAGAGCTTCAAGGAAAAAAATTCAACATGCTGTTTTGGAAACATTTTAGGCATTACTGTTCTTTTCCCATCCGTATATCAAATTCTTCTGGTGCATGGGATTGTTCCTTTCATACAGCAGCTGGTATCAGTTAACACAAAGTTATTTTGAAATCCTGACAAAGTTGTACTGTTGGGGTGTCCTGGCAAACCTGCCAGCCTAGGGCTCAGAGGGACAGAGCTGTGCCTGGGAAAGCCCCTCGGTTTATGGTATCTCTATACAAATGTCTATTGGTTCACCCCGCCTCCCTTTTCCCCCCGCGGTGCCAGGGGTGTTGGGCTGGCCCCGGGTTCCTTCCCTTCCCATTGGCTGCTGCTGTAAGCCCCGCCCCCGGCCCCGGGACCCTGAGAGAAGCCAGGAGCTCCCGGGTCAGTCTGCTGAGGGGGACAGAGGAATGAATACCTCTAACCAGCTCCGGCGTCTCCGTTCTCGCCTTCCTTTGTTCTCGGGGTCCAAGGGGGTCCAACCAAACTCCCTGTGGACGTAGCTGCCTCACCTAGAGAGCTCCGCAGCCAGATAAGGGAAAATCAGCGATAGCACAGCTGGCTTTTAAAACGTGGTCTAAGCTCTGCTATTTTGCTGAGCTAGTTCGGGACCTCACCCCCAAGCTAGCCAGCCCAGGAGCCAGACAAAGACACATTGTACCACAGACTCTGCTTGGTTTGTGTTTAGATTGTTGCATAAATTAAAAAACACTCAACCTTCTGAAAACAGGAATCTAACCTAAATAGGCACATTTTCCTTCCTCATTTTGCTTTGTTTTCATAAGTAGCTAATATCCCATTATTTTATTACATAAAGTATGTGTTTGAGAAAATTTAATTTATATTTCTGTCATTCCCATAACCTCAACCAACCACAAACCCTTTCAGGTGTTGCGTGGAGAGGACCACTCTGAAAGGTTAATATTGTCCAGTCTCTTCAGATTTCTTCTGGGGACCCCAAAGAGAGACAGGCTCTCTGGGGCCAGGAAACTGCTGAATTAACTCTCTAGGGAAACAGTTTTCTACCCATTAACTGTAAAGACAGTTTAGGTAAATTTGTCTCACTAGTTAAAATAAACCCTTGAGAATACTTCTTTCAGTTATGTTAGTCTAAGGGAAAATTTATTTGTTCTTTAGGTAAGAAACTTGTAAAATCTGCAGAAATACTTCTGAATGAAACAGAATATTTCCTATTGTAAAATTAATTCTCTGTAACAGGGAGTGTGTACCAGAAATATTTGCTAGTATTGGTAGACTAGCATTCAGCTCCTCAATTGAAGTTATGGAGAGATTAAGAAGGTATTTAGGAAAATAAGGATTTTGCAGGTTTACTTCAACAGTACTGAAGCATTCTTGAAATCCATTTGATTGCTTATCAGCCGGGGTAGGTCCAGACACCTTGTGTCTGAGAAAGGTTCTGGTGGTGCTCTTTTATTTGAACTACTTTCCCTCTAATAGAGGTTCCTGCACAATCCTATTGCCATTAGTGTGTCTCAAAGGCATAGATCAGCAGCCTGAACTTATCCCTGGCCTTGCAGCAGACAACTCCCCTTTAAATGCAGTGTAGTTTGTCAAATAAACTATATATGGCATCTTCCTGTAATGGGAGTGTGTAACAAGTCCATTTCTGTATTTGTAGAAAGAAGAACAGGTACAACTGGCAAACTGAAATTAAAAAAAGGTTTTAATTCTTTATTGTTCACCAGGTGCAGCTGAATTTACAGTATGAAAAAAAATAGATTATTTTTTTCTCTGTTTGAGAAAGCCTCAGATGTGATTATTTTTTCTCCTATTTGCTTGTATCTCAAAACTTCTGGAATAAAGTAAAAGAGATATGGAACTTGCATATTTTTTTTTTCCTTGATGAAAATCATTGGGTAAAAAAGGAGTGAGGGCTTTTAAATTCCAGTATAGATGTAAAGAGTTCATACCTCCTCCTTCTCACTCTCTCTTCCCACTTCCCATTTACAGGTACACTTTGGACCTGAAGAATTAACACCTTTATTTTTTGCTACTCAACATTGCCTTTTTTCTGAACTTGGTGGCTACTCACCCAAAGTGTGGACATAAACAGAAGGCTGCTATTTGACACAGTATGTATCTATGCCATGGTAACAGAGCTGTATTGTTATATTTGAAATGCAGGCTCGTGTTCCATCGGTGGTATTTGTCACGTGAAAAGCCATACTGTGTTCCACTAATGGCTCCTGAACACAACTGTTACTTGGCAATAAGGGTAAGTACAGTGGATGCTGCTCTTGTGGTATGAAACACTGAGCAGCAAATTCCGTCAGAAGAAGTCAGCACCTTGTAAGAGTGTAAAGCCCTGGAAAGAGCTTGGCATTCAAGTGCCGTTGAATAGTCTGTTGATGGGAACACACTAACAGTTTAATTTGGACCTGCTAAAATCTTACAAAGTTTGTGTTTTTGTCTTCTCTTGTATGCGCCCTTTTTGATCTTGCTAATAAAAGTAAGAAAAGAAAACTGTAAAGAAAAAAGTACCTTACAAAAGTACGTGCTTGGACTGACTCAGGCACAATTAAGCTAGAACACGCCAGTCTTAACCTACTGAGCTGTGTGTGGGTGTAACAGCATGAACAGAATTTGACACTCTCTACTGCCCGATACCACTGAAATATCTATGCAGAGTGATAAGCAGATAACAGATTGTCAGCCTTTTAGCTGAATTTCCTATTTTTGTTGGTATAAATCAGACTCTTGCTTTTTCCCCCCCTCTTGTTCTTCACCCTTTCCCTCTCCTTTGAGATATCCTAAATCCTTGCTGGAGCCCTGCCAAATCCTTCGCCGCCTGTGTCATTCATCTCTTTACATCCTTTCATTTTTTAGGCTTTGTCTCATGCCGTCCTTCTCACCAGAGATCCAGCTTCTTCTCTGCATGCAGGCATCACTGAGGGCATACATCCCTTCTTTCTCTCAGCTTTCCTGGGAGCTCAACACATTGCCTCTGTAACACTTGCATCCTATGCTAGTCTGGGAAATGAGACTCCAGATTGAGACCACCCCCATGTCAGGTGCCCAGCTAATGCTCTGCATAATATATTCACTTACAGGATGCTGATGGAGAGTTAAGTAGCCTTCAAAAATGCTTAGGAGATGTTAACATTTCACACGGACCTTGCTTGAAACATATGGGATTTGCCTTAGGGCCAACCAAGAAAGACACAAGATTACTAATTTGTTTACATGTATCTATTCACTTTTTTGGCTTCGTTGGACAAATTAATACTCTTATGAAGAGACATAAAAAGGTGCTGAAGAGGACTAAATTGTCCCCTTGTACATATAGAATAGCCCTGGAAGCTGGCTAAATTGAGGATTGTATGTATCTGTTCTAGAACAGAATTTAGCTTGCCCAAGGCTGGGATGGTGATTTGCAACTTTAACCAGTTTGGAGAGCAACAAAATTTGAAAACTATGTTAAGGCCCAGATAAACTTCTCCATTTCCAAAAAGGGACAAATAAGAAGAAATGTTCCTTCCCTAATGCATAATTTCTCCTTTTCTAGTGTAAAATATAGTAAATTACTCCAAACACAAACTAATCATCAAGAAGGCAACAATACTGTTAATGGTTTAAGCATAGTACTCAGTCTGAGTTTACTCTGCCTTATGGAAATATCAAAGTCATCTTGATTATGCTCAGAGGTTTAATATAGCTATTAGAACAACAGCTACTGTATTGGTGTTTCACCATTAGATTTGTTAAGTTGATTCAGCACCAGAACTACGACTCTTATTCTTCCAGTTGCATTTGTGAATTTGTTTTTGTTTAAGTTTGAGTAATTGAAGTCTTGTGGGAAGTAAAGTCATTGTTCATCTGCTTATTTCAATGTGTGCTGGGAAAGCCAATTTTCTCTTGTTAAATTATATTTCTAATGTTCAACAGGGATAGTTGCAGATACTTGCTGTCATGCCTTGCTTTCTTTGAAATACATCTTAGCTGGCTCTCCGAGCTGTCTTATCACCCCCTGATGTTTCAGCAGCAAGATGATTCATTCAGAATGGTCTTACCCCATTTCTGACATTTCAAATTTGTGAAGTGAGATCATCTGAGAGGGATCTGAAACTGATATTCTGTAATGTGGCTAATGCAGAACTATTACCTTAACACAGCACTGAGACTGGGCCAGATTTTTTTTAAAACGATCTTTGTGCTTTGAAGCTGCAATCCCGTATCCATGTCCCCACTTCCTTTGGTACTACATTTTCCACACCTGTGTTGCTCGTGGCTCCTCAGATACCATTACAGTCTAAGCACAACACATGACTATGGTAGTGAGAAGGGCAAATCTTGACGTAAGTATTCTGTTAGAATAAATGACACTTCCTGCTTGCCATGTTGGGGAAAAAAAAAAAGAAACGAAGATATCCTGCCAACCAGAACACTCTTTCTTTGACACAACATTGCAGCTTGCAGTGTTTGGGAGCTCTGTTTAAAAAACAGTTTTTGAGGATCTGATCGTGCTTCTTAAGCACTTCATTGAGGCCAGAGTATTTTGGAAACATTTTATCAACTATCATATCATTTTCAACCCCTTAAAAAATAGGGAAAGGCAATGTGATTGTATAGTATCATACCATAAACCAGTACAAAATTTTTCTCTTCTGAACAGAAAACCAGTCTTTGGTCCACATTTAATGAAAGAGTAGAGCAGCTTTAATGAATGATGAAAAGTTGATCTAAGTCCCCCTGAAGTGAATGAATGGCTTTTTATCAGGCTTCTAATGCACAGAATAAAGCAACTGTCTTTGTTACCTTTTGAAAGTGCTGAAAATGCTTTGCACCTTTTGAAAATGTGAATTGGTGAGTTTTATGATTGCTTTAGAGCTGACCTTAAGTGTTAATAAGCTTTCTTTCAGAATATCTTTTAATGGAAAATAACCAATTGTGCAATGAAGCCAAGTGAATATTTGGGGATAGAATGAGAGGATGTGCTTAGCTTCATGTTGTTCTTTGGTTGTTTGCTTTTCTTTCCTTTTTTTTTTTTTCTAGATAAGCATTTAAGGCATATGAGATGGCATAGGCATTCTCTTAAGACATTTAAGGAGATATCATCTGAATCCCTTATTTTCTCAGGGTACTGAAGGAGAAAGTATTGATTAGTATATATGCTGGAATTCACATCCTATTTGTAGAGAGCTAATAAAAAAATAAAAAGACTATGGTCCCAGTAGAGTTTTAGCAAAAGTAATGGTAACAATAATGACTTTCCTACAAATGCTTTCACATGTTTGGAAAATTTTCTGTTCTCTTTTAATAGCTATTAGGCTTGTTACGCTGAAGTGTATAGACTTAAAGGAAATTAAAATGAGAATATGTACAGTGTTGCACTATTGTTATACTATTTCTAGGGTTTCTTTATCTAGATTAACACACTGTCTTAATGTTTAATTGTCTACCCATGCCTGCGTTGGTCAGCTGGAGACGGCATCCCAGATTCAGCCTCTCAAACTGACAAAAAATATTGAGAGGAATGTAGCTTTTAGGAGACTAGTAGCCAGTAGCCATGAGATTTGCTGTGTAAAGAACAATTAGAAGATCTGTCTGCAGCAAAAGCCCTTGAACTGAGCTTAGAGAGATTTTGAACAAGTCTTCTGCTGTCTGGGAATAAATTTCGAACACCCAAGGAAAAATATTTCTCAATACTGCTCATCACAGGTCACTTTGTTGTGTCTGTTTAACCGCTGTTAATCCAAAGACACTGTTTCCTCCTTCCCAAGACTATTTGAGCAAAACACTTCAGATCCATCATTTAATACATTTATTTCATGTTGAGGAAAGCAAGAAAATGTATTGTGAATAGATCAATTAATTTGCTATTTCTATTCCAAAGAGTAATTCTGCCAGGACACTCTCAGTACCTGTTCTTGCAAAGTCTGGTTTCTGAGCTTGCATCAAAAAACCTAGTCCTTCATTTGGCTTGCTATAATGCATATATATATTTTAATGCGTCAGTTAATAATTCAGATTAATTCCTATTGGGACTAAATATTAAGGAAAAGATTATAAAAATCAATATCAATAATTAATGATGTCTTTTTGGCTAGAAAGGTAATTTCTCAGAAATTATCAGGAAAGAAATAATTTGCACAAACTTCTATCTTTACAATCTTGCGCTGACATAGTAATTATTATCACTCAGATTGGCATGAGAATAATCATTAAATAGTATTTAGTTACCGGCAGATGTCTTGAAAATCTAATAATCTGTTGGATCAGAATAAGGAGTGTTGTCTCATTTGATAAAAATATTTATAATTTGGGAACCAAGCAAAATTTTTCATGGTCATAATAAATGTAGGTGTGTGTATATACATACTCATATACAAACACACATATGTACACACACACACTTATGTTCTTTAATTAGTCTATGTTTGGTAGGAAACAAGACAGATGCAAAAACTGAATCACGGGGTTTCGTAATGGTTGAGGTTGGCAGGGACCTTTGGAGATCACCTGGTCCAACCCCACTGCTCAAGCAGGGCCAGCTAGAGCAGGCTGCCCAGAACTGTGTCCAGATGGCTCCATCCAAGGATGGAGACTCCATAAAATCTCTGAGCAACCTGTGTCAGGCACTGAAAAAGTCTTTCCTGTGTTTCTGTTTGTGCCCATTGCCTCACTGAGCACCACTAAAAAGTGCCTGGCTCAGTCCTCTTAGCACCCTCCCATCAGGTGTTTCTCTTCTTTAGTGTTATAAGTCCCAGTTATCTCAGCCTTTGCTTGCAGGAGAGATGCTCCAGTTCCTTCATCACTTGGTGGCCCTTTGCTGGACTCTCTCCAGCTCAGTGAGCCACAGAGAGCTCTCAGCTGTGGTGCTCAGAACTGGACACTTTACTCCAGGTGTGGCCTCGTAAGTGCTAAATAGATGTAAACACTGCAGAAAGTAGAGAGTAGAGGTTAATCGAGTAGATTCAGGTCAAGTCCAGCTGAGTTGAGAAAAACACTGAACAACGGAGTTTGCACTGAGCAGAAACATTTCTTTTACATCTAGAATGAGTAATTTCACAAATGGTGTAAGGGTGGTTCTCATGTCATAGCTAACCTTTTTCTACCCCAAGCAAAACAACCGGGTTTTTTTGCAGAGCAGAAAAGTAAATAGTTAAGGTACTAAAAGAATTTCTAAATGCTGAGCGCTTAGGTGTGTTACTATTCTTTTATGTATATGTGAAAGATGCACATGTATTCCAATAGATGGATCTTGAGGGAAGACTCACACCCAGAATTTGAAATAAACAAAGCAGGATTGTTTAGTTTTCACTTCTTGTTAACTGCAAAGCCCCCTTTTTGTTATCATTATCATCATTTTTTTCCAGTGGATTCAGTGTTGATGAGTGCAAAGGGTAACAGTCCTCTGCCTCCTGCTGGATATTTTGTTCACTGGCATCTGACAACTCTCTTCAATGTGAAGGAATTGAAGAGCTTGCATAGATAATCTTTTCTATAGTACGTTTATGGTGACAGATTGAGAGGTCCCTGTTGCTCTGCTGCTACTCCCAGTAACTCAGAATACTAAAGACCTGTGCAACTTGTTTCTTCAGTTGTCTCTTTTCTGAAGAGTCCTTATCCACTTAGCACACTTCCCATGGAAGCTATTGCAAACCTGCAATTATTGTTCTTGTGCTTCTTTGAAAATTTGTTGATCTTTCATCCATTTGTAAATAGTGGGGGGCCAGAACAGTACACAGTAATTAAAATGGTACAGACTCTTAGATTTATAATGTGGAACAGTAGTTTGTCCCGCAACTCAGTTTATTTTTAATAGGTAATGGCCATTAAAATATCTTCTTATAAACCGGTCAGAATCCTTGTTCATCATAGCATTAATGGTTTTATATCTATAAAATTTCACGTTTTCCCCACATTTTTGTAGGGTTTTTGAAATCTGCCATTTTAATATCCAGTTGTTGACTTTTGCAGTGCTGCAGTCAGTTCTGTGAGTGGCTCAGTATCCTCATCAGACATTGTCACCTTACTTCTCGCTTCCCGTTCCATATCCCTCAGGAATATGTAGCTCTATAATGCTGTGCTGGCAGTGGCCCTCTGCATTAAAAGTGAATTGTCTATTTCCTTCACCCAGCATTTTGTCCTCCAAAGTTATTCTTTTATCCCTTTATCCCTGAGAGGATCTTTGACTTAAGATCCTTTCTTGAGGGGTCTTAATTTTTAAAAATTAAGCAAAATAATAAGTTTAGAGAGTACCTCCTAGCATGAAATTGGATTTCAAGTGAAAGTTTAAGCACTCATCACTCAAAAACTCTTAACTTCCCCAAATCAGCTATTTTATAAGGTTAATGAAACGTTAACATCAATGCAATCTTATTTTTTTCAGCTAATCACAAATATTTTGCTCATGTTCATCGTTAGCCTGGCATTAGACAAGTATAACTTATCTTATGCTGTGGTCAAATGTTCTTGTGGTTTAACATGCATCCAGTTCTTTTTCTGGGCAAATAAGAAAATCAATGAAATAAGTTTAAAAGATAAAGGGAATTGCCATAAACTTACTTCTTTGGGGTTTTTGGTCCTGCTTAATTTTACAGATTCTGTTAGTTAATTGATGTAGGACTGGAGCAGTTACATTTTTGTCAAGAAAAAACCACACCAAGCCTTACTCTTTTGTGTTTGAGGCCATAGCGTTGATGGTTCAGCCGAGGCTTGTCAGGGTCCTCTTTCTGGACCCCATAATTGTATTTATTACCCCATGACAGAACAGTTATTTACAAATGCTTTTTTATTTTTTGGAGGTCTCTGAAATAGAAAGTTCAGTTATGGCCCTCTTTTCAAATAAGTTTTCAAATAAAGTGAGAAAAGGATGGTTAAGATTGCAAAGATGGTACACTAGGAATAGATAACTGAGAGGAGACCAAAAAAATCTAGAACAAAGTAAGGAAATTGAGAGGGAAGGGTGTGAAAGTGGATGCAGGCCCTATGAGACAAACAACATGAATAATTCCGGTGGTGCATGTTTTTGTATCTCTGCTTATTTTTGCAGCATGCCTAAAGTGCTGTTGATCAGGGGAAAATATAATGTTGTGTGAAGTAGGATCACTGGGTGATATAGTCTATTCACCTCTGAAGCTTTTAGAGTTACTTACACATAAAATATTTTCTGGAAGTTTCTTTTCATTTTTACCTGCTTACATAGATTATTCCTGTTATTCAAATTCTTATTGCTTACTAGGATGCTAAAAAAGCTTGAGGAAAATTTATAAATGCTGCCAATTTAGCTACATCCCATAGAAATAACTAGCAGAATAGTAAATACCTAGCAATTAAAATTTGGAAACTTTCTCTGGTTACCTTACTGGAATTTATTTTACACCCCAAAGAGATTGCCAGGTTTTGTGCTACTATCTTTTCAAGAAAAGGCCCCATATATCATCCCTTCTTCATTTTTGCTGTCAGTTGTGTATGCTGCATAGCAATTTTCAGTTATTTATTCAGGTTTAGCCACAGCATAAACATCTTTACAATCAATGTACAGTGATTGCATTAAGTTGAGTACAGTTTTGCTAAAATATCCTTAAGTGGAGAGATTCTGGCAGTGTTTTTTAAAGAAAAGAAACTGTGGTGTATTCTACAGCTATTTATTGTTGAAATCTCACCTTTTCATATTTTCCCATTGTTGGTGTTTATTTTTAGCATTTTCTTGCAAGATGTTCAAAATCATAGCTTTGGTTTTATCTTACACTTTCAGATTGTGTCCTGCTCTCAGACACATGGAACAGTCCTCCAAGTATCTGGATGTTTTTTGGTATTTGAGACAGGTAGATTAGTTCAGGATATTTCAGTCTGTCTTTCTGAAAACAACTTCTGTGATTCTAAGATTATTTCTATGGTTAAGAATTTTGTAATGATTACATCCTTGTTAAAAAAGACAATGTAGTTTGCCCTTTGTTCTACATGTCACTGCTATCAAGCCATTGCAGAAGGCCTCTAGGTTGGTCACGCAGGACTTGCCCTTGCAGAAGCCATTCTGGCTATATCAAATCACTTCCATGTTCTCCATGTGTCTTAGCAGAGCTTCTAGGAGGATCTTCCAAGGTGATCCATGTGTCTTAGCAGAGCTTCTAGGAGGATCTGTTCCATGACCTTCCTAGGCACAGAGGTGAGGCTAATTCCAGGGTCCTCCATTCTACCTTTTTGACAGATGCGCACAATATTTTCATTTTTCCGGTCACCTGGAACTTCATCTAACTGTTCTGACTTTTCAAATCTTGTGGAGATTTGAATTGGCTTGTCAACTACATCAGCCAATTCCTTCAGGACTCTGTGATGCATCTCATTGGCTCCTGTAGAATTATGTACGTTCAGGTTCCTCAGGTGATCATGAACCTGGGAAGCATTTTGCTCCTCCAGTCCCCATCCNATCTAACTGTTCTGACTTTTCAAATCTTGTGGAGATTTGAATTGGCTTGTCAACTACATCAGCCAATTCCTTCAGGACTCTGTGATGCATCTCATTGGCTCCTGTAGAATTATGTACGTTCAGGTTCCTCAGGTGATCATGAACCTGGGAAGCATTTTGCTCCTCCAGTCCCCATCCATTTGAGAGGTGTGGGAAGAGAGATTACCATTGCAGACTGAGGCCCATTACTGAATGGAAGGGGGACCCTGGTAACAAAGGACATGGAGAAGGCAGAGTTACTGAACATCTTCTTTGCATCGGTCTTCACTGACAAGACCAGCCCTTGGGAATCTCTGACCCAAGAGACCAGGGTAAAGGAATGTTGGAAGGAAGGTTTTCCATTGGTCAAGGAGGATTGGGTTACAGAACACCTAGGTAAATCTGACATCCACAAGTCCAATGGCCCTGATGGGATGCATCCAGGAGTGCTGAGAGAGCTAGAGAACACCATAGCTAGGCTGCTCACGATCATCTCTGAAAGGTCATGATGATCAGGAGAGGTATCTGAAGGCTGAAAGAAAGCAAATGTCACTCTGGTCTTCCAAAGGGGTAAGAAGGGAAACCCAGGGAACTACTGGCCAGTC